>WPDH01000155.1:0-113048 GCA_019137255.1 Corinectria fuckeliana | reverse complement strand
AGGATTATCTTTAAAAGAAAACTATTTTTATAATACTAGATTTTAGTGAAAAATTATAAGATTTTTAAAAGATTTTTATTATCTATTTTTAAAAATTAGTACTAATAAATTTCCGTTAAGACTTACTAGTAAACTACTAGTAAATCTTAATTAACTTTCTTTTTCTTATTATTAGCTTATTCTTAGGTAAAAAGTCTTAAAATCTTAAAGATAGTCTTTTTTATATTTAAGATTATATAGTTAACTTTTTACTATTTTTAGTAACTAATCTGATTTAATATAGAATTTCAAAGTATTAATGTTTTAGTGGAAAAGGTGGTCTAGAAGGGGGGGCGGTCCATAAGTGGGGGGGGGGGGGACTTACCTACTGTACTGAGTACTTAGGTAGGTAGTTTAGTAGCACTTGAGCAATGCTGCCTTGTACGAATTTATGTATCAATCGGGGGATATCTAACCCTCCACTTCTACACTACTGTAATGGTAGGCAACCTTTCAGGGAGCTTGCCTTGCAGCGCGTCGCTTGCTTGGAACCTACTCAAAACGTTCACGGTCTCACGTCTTGTCATATTTGCACCACCAACAAGATACCTGCAAAGCCCTAGCGATTCGCAAATTGGCTCACGAGCATGGCTAGTGTTGACGAGATCTTCAAGGTTCGTTTCCTAATCTTTTCTTCACTTCGACGTCATGAATTGCCACTCCTAACCAGCTTCCAGAGCTCAGGCATCTCTTCTAAGCGAAAGTTCGATCCCATTCGAGATCCAAGTACGTCCTGAATCACGTCCTCGTTCTCTTGTCAAGCCTACTGCTTGCTGACTTGTCTTTGTCCCTCCCTAGACGAAATCTACAAGTCTGCTAGGCTGAACACGAACGGCCCAAATCGCCACGCCCGAGTCGACGAAACAAAACCTGACGAGGACGACGGCGAAGCTGGTCCGGCGCCCCCCCCCGACGACGCTGGGAACGATGACTTCGGCCCTGACCTACCCCCTGCCGATGACGAGGATCGGTTTTTCGGCGGAGGCATCACCAAGCAAGAGTCTGAGATTCTCGACTACGTTGACGAGGCCGACGCCGGGGCCGCGCCAGAAAAGGTCGATGGCGCTTGGCTTCGCAAGACAGCTCTAAATTTCGAGAAGCGCATCACCAAGAACGCTGAGCTCCGTGCCAAGTTCGAAGGTAATCCGCAGAAATTCATCGCTAGCGAAGCCGACTTGGATGCCGACATCAAGGGTCTCTCGCTACTCTCCCAACACCCAGAGCTGTACCCAGACTTTGTCAAGACGGGATGTGTCGCAAGTTTGGTTGGTCTGCTGGCGCACGAAAACACGGATATCGCCATTGATGCCATTGAGATTATGGGCGAGCTGACGGACGAAGACATCGCGGCGGATGAATCACAGTGGAACAGCCTCGTAGATGCCATGATGGATTCGGACGTGCTGGGTCTTCTGGTGTCCAACTTCTCCCGCCTCAACGAAGACGACGAGTCGGATCGGAGTGGTGTCTACCACGCTCTCGGAGTGATAGAGAACCTGTGCTCTCGACCATCCGCCGCCGAGCGTGTCGGGGAAGATGAGAAGCTGCTGCAGTGGCTTTTACAACGTATTCAGCGAAGAGAAGACTCCGTAACACAAAACAAGCAGTATGCGGCGGAGATCCTAGCCATTCTGTCACAAGCATCCCCGGCGAACCGCGCCCAGCTCGCACGCCTAGACACCGTTGATATTCTGCTCCAACTCGTGGCCTCCTACAGGAGACGCGATCCAGAAAAGGGCGGCGAGGAGGAGGAGTACATGGAGAACCTCTTTGAGGCGTTGACCTGCCTCGTAGACGAGGCCGCGGGCAAGGCGAAACTGCTCGAGGCCGAGGGAGTGGAGCTGTGCCTCATCATGTTGAAGGAGGGCAAGAGGAGCAAGCCGCCGGCGCTGCGTCTCCTGGACCACGCCACCGGTAACAACGCAGGCGCCAAGGTATGTCAGAAGGTTGTCGAGGCAGGCGGGCTGAAGACCATCTTCACCGCCTTCATGAAGACGCGAGATCTCCGCCTCCTAGAGCATTTGGTGAGCATCTTTGCGTCGATGCTTCGATTCCTACCCGCAAACTCCGCGGAGAGGATACGAGCTCTAGCCAAGTTCGTGGAGAAAGACTACGAGAAGATATCGAAACTCATCAAGCTCCGAAGGGATTATAGCGGCCGGGTTGCGAGGGTCGATCAGCAAAACGAAAGCGAGGCCGGAAGGAAAGGCCTGTCGGCGGAGGACCGGGAAGAAATGGAACTGCAGTGGCTGGCAAACAAGATTGACGTCGGGATGTTTACGCTACAGACAATTGATCAAGTCCTGGCCTGGTTGGTGGCAGAGGACGACGGGGCCAAGAGGAAAATCAAGCAGCTGCTCGCTGAGCGCGATGAGGAGCTGGGGGCGATAGGGGCGACGCTCAGGGAGCAGCTAGGGGCACTTGACACGACCGAGGAGAACCAGGACACGAGAGATATGCTGGGAACTCTAGTCGAATTTGTTCAGTAGACTCGTATTAAAAGGTTGCGCCCCTTGACGGCACGCCAGAGGGTCGATCATGTTTCGCGCGCGCTTGTCTCCCGTATCGCCGCGATCCTCCTCTTTCGCTTCCACGGTGCACCCGCATCTAGTCATGACTCGGCGAGCCGCGGCCGTCCAGTCATGACTGCGGAGGCTGGGTTTCTGCTGTACTCTCCGGAGGGGTTGTGTATTGGAGGATGCGCTCAGACCTCAGTGGGGGGGATGGGTTTAACGTCGAATACAGCGGTGAGCAGGTTCTGGACGACGCTGGCCTGGCTCTTCTTTCCAGCCGCCTGGATATCCTTAATCTGCTGCTCAGCCTCTTTGTTGGCCTCGGCCTCGGCCTCCTTATTGCCCTTGCTGTGCTGTAGGGAGTATGGCTGGTCAGCGACATGGGGAACAGTCAATGTTAAATCGGGGATGCGGAGCGAAGGGTACCTCAGCCTCAAACTCCTTGTATTCGTTCTCCTTTGAGGATTTGTAGTCGCTTATCTCTTGCTTGGCCTCGTCGCGGGCTTCCTTGACACGCTTGGTGCGGACTGAAGACGTCGGATGTTACCAGGCCGTGTTCATCATCGAGACGTGGATAGGCAGAGGCAACTTACATTCCCGAGCTGTGAGAATGAATGGGTTAGTGTAATGCACAAAAGAAGGGGGACTGAAGGCAGAGACTCACCCTTCTGGACAATTTTGGAGGCTTCTCGCTCAGCCTGGTTGTATGTTAGCCGAGCAGGTTGCGGCTGGTCGACGGGGCTAGACGTACGTCGAGAAGCGTCTGGATACCAGCCGAGTTTTGGGCAGACTAGAAGGCGGGTTAGTTGGATGAGTGGTCTCGTCAGCTGGGGGAGATGGGAGCTCGGTGCTGACCATGGTGACGGATGGTGAAGAGCGTTGCGGCGGGGGATATGGAGGTCGCTGGAGGTCGGATGAGGAGGAGTGCGTAAACGCGATGGGTGCGACTGGAGGGCGGGGCTGCGGCGGCAGTTGATCTGATGGAGCTGCGATGGTAGAGCAAAGGTGGTGGCGGCTCCTCGGAGTGTTGGTGGATAGTGCCAAAAGTCGAGATTGAGGTCAAGGTTGTGATGGAGGTGAGGTATGAGGTAAGGGTAGGTAAGTAGGTAGTTAGTATGGAGCTATGCAGGAGTGCTTCTAAGGGGCGATTGGCTTCTGATTGGCGACTACGTCCGTTTGCGCTGCAAGGCTCCAGTGACAAGCCGAGCAGTCTTTGGGAGTAGGCCTAGCTCGGAGGTACCCAGAGGCACCCTAAGGTAGAATGGAGGTACCTACCACGGACGCACAGCGCCACTATAAGCGGCTACCTCTATTGGATCGCTCAGCCGCCACTACACATCGCGCGGCTGCAGTCCGTCATGGCTCAATACTGTAGATAATTCCTCCAGACAACTCCCATCTTCTTGAAGCTCTTCCGCCTTCCGAATCCCCTCAACACGCCTCCCTCGCCCCTCAATTAGCCTCCACGCCCATCGCACCGCTAGCCTCCGTCCGCGCCGTCCCGAACACACCCTTCTTCTTCCCTCTTGCTGCCCGCCGAAACCCCCCCGGGACACCGAACCAAGGCGCCATCATGTCGCGGGCTTCCAAGCTCACCCTCACGGCCACGTCCCTGTTCGCTGCCAGCACCGTCTTCATTGTCCATTTCCAGCAAAAGTTTGAGAAGGAGGTGATTTTCGATCCGTCTCCAGGCCCCCAATTTGATCCGCTGTTCTTGCTTGCTATAGTGTGGTTCATAATTGCGGAACCGATAACGAGGGCTAACCACAAGTTTGCGACAACAGGCTATGCACGAGGGTGTCATCCGCGACATGGAGCAACAACGAGTCAAACGCGAGCGACAACTCGACTTCGATATGCAAAAAGCTCTCGAGGAGGAATACAAGCGCGAGCAGTCCGTCTCCGAGTCTTTAGCCGCAGCAGACAAGGCAGCTCCGGACAGATGACGCTGATATGATGCGGCAACTCCGGACGGCCGCCATGAACCGGTTCAGCCATGTACAGCCTGTAAAACAAGAAGATACCGCTCCACTGCTTGCGACTCCAAGTTCGTTAATGCATTCCGTGTTCTACTATCCTACTCCCACCGCTGTGCTGATTTTGTACATGCCAACCCTGTCTCCCTGCCTCCTTGTTCTAATTACAAACAAGACGGCCTCGTTATTTGTAGCTCCTTTTTCTGCCCGTGGCCTGAGCCTGGTTGTCATAGCCTCCCCGTATCTCATTCTTTTCCGACCGCTTCTCTCATTCCATATTATCCATAACCATGATTATCGAATCGAAACGCCCGACCGACTCGTAAACATTCTTGCCGCAATGTTCATGGCCTGCAGCTCCTGGAAAAGGAGCTTTGCCGCGTAAGGAATGTGAATCTGCGCAATCTTGGTCTTGTTCTTGCACGGCCGACACTCGAACGACTGTTTAGACAAGTTTCTATATTCCATGTTAGCGTTGGCTCAGAGAAGATACCTCCAGGGCCACAAGCGAGTCAGGGGGTTAGCCAGGAGTACTCACGCAATTGGTGTCATGAGTCCGCAAAGTTCGCAGACGTGGACTCGGAAGGCGTCGGACACTTCAAACAGACGCTCCTTCAGGAATGCCGCGGCTCCATGGGCAATCATGCAATCACGTTCCATTTCTCCGAATCGCAGACCACCGTCCCGGGCACGACCCTCCACAGGCTGTCGAGTCATGATCTGCACAGGTCCTCGTGCACGCGCGTGGATCTTGTCGTCCACCATGTGACGGAGACGCTGGTAGTAGGTTGGACCAAAGAAACACTGCGCTCGGAGCTTGCGGCCGGTATGTCCGTTGTACATAATTTCGAATCCTCGCGACTGGTATCCATGCTTTCGGAGCAGCTCCGAGACTGAATCCACCGTAACATCAGTGAACGGGGTCGCATCGCCCTCCATGCCCTCCAGGGTCGAGACCTTGCTGAGCAAGCACTCGATCAAATGAGCAATTGTCATTCGCGATGGAATGGCGTGAGGATTGATAATGATATCGGGAGTCACACCTTCTCGCGAGAAGGGCATATCCTCTTGGCGGTATGTCACACCGATAGTTCCCTTCTGTCCATGACGAGAAGCAAACTTGTCACCGATCTGAGGAATTTTGGTCGTCCTCACTCGCACCTTTACGTACTTGACATTGTCAGCGTTGACAGTCATGATCACCTGGTCGATAATGCCGTTCTCGGTGCTCCTCAGTGGTGTCGAGATGTCTCGCCGTTGATGCACTCCAGTCCGAGTGCCTAGATCCTGATTTTCCTGATCGATCGGCGCCGTCTTGCCAATGATAATATCCTCGCCGGACACTCGAACACCTGGCGCCACGATACCGTCCTCGTCGAGCTTGTCGTAAGTTCCGTGCTTCATTCGCAGCGTCGACTGCTGGAAGGGCTTCTCGAACACCTCGGTGTAGTTCAAACCGACCTTCTTCTCTTGATCCGAGTACGACCGGAAGAACAGACTTCGAAACAGACCACGATCAATACTGCTCTGGTTCATGATGACGGAATCTTCCTGGTTGTAACCCGAATAACAAGCAATGGCCACGATGGCATTCTGACCGGCCGGCAGCTCACGGAACTTGAGAAATTCCATGGATCGTGTGGTAGCCAAGGGTTTCTGGGGATAGTAGAGAATGTTGGCCATGGTGTCCATACGCCGAGAGTAGTTGGTCAGGAAAAAGCCCATGGCTTGTTTACCCATGGCAGATTGGTAGGTATTACGAGGTGACTAGATCCGACAGTTAGCTTCTCATCGCCCAACACCAACATGCTTATTGACGTACCTGGTTGTGATCGGGGAAGGGAATAATGCTGGCACAAATACCGAGAATCATGCTAGGATGAATCTCACAGTGTGTGTACATGTGCGTTGTTGGGTTCGTCTTTGTCTTCAATCTCCGGTTCGGATCGTCGGTCATGTCCTCTTCCACAGCAATACCGGCTTTTTGCATACGGTAAAAGTCAAGATCTTCAGGTGTCATGCAGATCATGGCTGTCTCCTCTTCTTCGGCATCCAGATACTCGATAGCTCCCGCTCGGATCAATCCCTCCCAGCCGATCTTAGATGCAGGATCGTCTGAAGGCTCTGACTGCTCTTTGGCGAGCTTGTTCACAAGGTCTTTCGTCAGCACGAGTTGGCCCTTGGCAATGCCCGTTTCATGGTCATCTTCTTGTTGCACCGTGAAGACCGGTCTCATGACTCGCCCGGCATCAGAGAACACCTTGAACTCTCGGTCTCGAATATCTCGGACCAGAGACACCTCATATTGTAGGTAAGACTTTCGACGGGTATCCAAAACTTGGCCGACGAGATGCTTTGGGTCTTGGTGAACGCCTACCCAAGTTCCGTTGACGAAAATCTTGGTAGCGTGCGGGTATCTCAAGGGCTCATACTCCTCGACCACTTCCATTCCTCGGTTGATCATGAACTCAATCAGCGGCTCGGATGGAGAACCGACACTGACGTAGCACATCAAGGACAAATTCTTGACTAGACCACAAGCCTGACCTTCAGGCGTCTCTGCGGGGCAAACCAAGCCCCAATGGGTGTTGTGCAACTGGCGTGGCTTGGCCAGCTTGCCATCTCTCCCAATGGGGGTGTTTGTCCGTCGCAAATGAGACAGAGTAGAGGAAAATGTGTAGCGGTTGAGCACTTGAGACACACCGGCGGTCGAGCTCGCGGCTTTCTTCTGGTCTCCCCAGTTACCAGTTGCCAGCGAGTACTTCAAGCCATTGGACAAGGTTCCAGGCTTGATACCGACGGCCAAATTGAAGTGGCGGTTGCCCTCAACGCATCGCTTCAAGTAGTTAGATAGCTCAGTGTTCACCCTGCGCATGATACCACGGAAAAGCTTGGCCAGAAGAGGACCGGCGAGATCAAGACGCTTCTTGCCAAAATGATCACGATCATCAGGCTCGCGTCGCCCAAGAGCACACTGCAGAAGCTTGTGAACCATGTAACCTAGGAAGAATGCTTTCCTTGTCTCGCTACCCTCCGTCTGAGAAATGTGCGGTAACGTCTCCTTTTGGAGGATGTCCTTGGCAACGCGAACTCGCTTCTCACGGCCGAGACCTGCCTGGTCACGGTTTCCTCGCTTGCCGATGAAGTCGAGGGCGACCTCTCGATCTTGCACGCAGAAAGCTTCCTCGATACAAGGGCGTAGCATTTCCAGCATTTGGCTATCGTTTCGATCGTAGCAGATATGGTTGAGAATATCCTCGTCGGAAACAACTCCCAGCGCACGGAAGACAATAGCAACGGGAAGATCTGATTTGACAAAGGGGAGAGAGGTGTGGATGGTCTGGCCAAAGCCGCCTCGAGCGGAGTCTCCTTTGCCGTACAGCTTCAGCATGAGACTAGAGATGAGACGAGACCCCTTCTCAAGCGCACTCCTGATTTCGGCGGTGTACGTGTAGGGGCTGGGCTGGGCCTTCTTGAAGACCTGGACGATGTTGGCGGCGGATCGCTCCTGGGCGATGAGAACCTTCTCACTACCGTTGATAACAAAGTAACCGCCCTGATCATAGGGACACTCGTTGACGAGGAAGAGGTTGTCGTCTTGTTCACGGCTCAAGTGGCAGATCTTTGACTTGACCATTATAGGCAGCTTGCCGACAAAAACCATATCCTTCCAGTCATCTCCGGTCTTGCCCGAATCGTCGTCGCCCGACTCCTCAAGCTCCCAGACCAGCTTGGTAGGGTTCTCGCCAGTCTTGGCATACTCGCTGCGCTGAGTGTCGTCCATCTCGTGCAAAGGTACTTCCTTCTCGACGGCGACAGAAACCTTCTTTGTGATCTTAATGTAGAGAGGACTGGCGTAGGTAAGGTTGCGATCACGGCACTCGTAGGGAAGCAGCGAGGTGACAGTGCCATCCGTCTCGCTAATGGTCGGTCGTGAGACCATGACGCTGCCGAATTTGATCTCATATCGGCGCAAGGCGATCGTTTGACCTGGCGGTGACGGCGGGTTGGGCTGATCTAGAGAGATGACCGAATACTCGTTGACGAGATCCTGGATGGTTGTTTGCGTAAACTCGTCAAAGGAGTCGGTCTGCTGCGACGCAAGGCCTTTCGTCTCGAAGAAGGACGAGATAACGGTCCAGCAGTCCTCAGGGGTGATGCCCTCCTCCTCGTCACCATAGTTGTCGTAGTCGGAGTCGTCTTCGTAGTCAGCCATGGTCTGTTCGGCGGCGACGGATGTCGGACGGAATTTTCAGAAGCGCTAGAAGGAAACGGGGAGGTATCGGCGTTGGAGGATGAGTCTCGGTCGCGGCGACGGTTGCCTCGCGGTGGAAGAACGGAGCTGGTACAGCTGCGATGGCAAATTCAGGGCGGTCAGTTCGGGACCTTGCGCCTGGAGCACCCCGTGAGCATCTGGTGACAGCTTCTGCAGAACGGCGATGACTCTGGCGAGTAGCTGAAGCTAGATTTCGGAATGCGCGAGATGGGGGGAGTGACGGGCCACTGTCGATGGATTTCTGTGATGGGGAAGCCTCAAAAGCCTTTGACGAAGCCTTGAGGAGCCAGTAGTAATCGAAACGCGACCGGCTGCGAGAAAGGAGTTAGGCCTAAAGTAGTGTAGCGCCTTTCGGAGAGCAGCCTCGCTAGAGCTGGCGCGACGCAGCGGTCTGTGACTATAGTAGCTGAATAAGCACCATAGAACACACCAGTGTCTGTGGCGGTTTGTGGTTGTAATGAGCATGTGGCTGATGGTTCTGTGGCGGTGTTCTTCTGTGGCGGTGTCCAGGTAACGTGGCGCAAGCTGGGCCTTGCAGCCTAGCATTCTAAGGCATCAGTCTCAGGACCACCCTTGCTTGCTCAGTTGCTCACCTTGCCCAGATCAACTTCCCCGGGCTCCATCCCACTAACACACCACTGTGTACGCCATGAGGGATCTCTCGCGAGACACAATCAGCCGATGCAGCCCCCTTTCCCTCATCAGAAGCCAGAGAGAGACGAGATAGGGAGATTTTCCCCCGAACAGTCCCATGGTCTTTATCAGCATTGTGCAACAGACCCAGGCGGTAGCTTATGCTTGTACCGCCAACGCACTCCGTCTCGGGTTCAGAGCCATACGTAAAGTTAAAGGCCTCAGGATAAACGGCGTCTTTTTCCTTTCTTTTTCCACACCACTGAGGTGTTCGATTTTTCACCCCCGATCATGCCGAACACCCGTACGGCAGTGCTCCACGCGAGGGAACAATCAAGGAGACACAGCGCTAGAGAACATTGGAGCAAAGCGATGAAGCCGAGAGCCCCTCCGATGACCAGGGGAGTATCCGGCCAGGAAATACCTACTAATATGTACAACTTCATCTCATCTCAACCTAGCCCACATAATATGGCGCCAAAAGTCTTCTCTCACCGGCATCGTGCATGCTCTTGCAGCTCGCCAAGCGCCGTTGGCCGTGTAACTTACTCCCTACCGGCCGCCAGGGCCGGCCAGGGTATAGCCTCTATCCTGCTCGTCCGTCCAACCCCTGCGTCTTGGGTTACAATTTCGGCTACGCACTCCGAGCAGGTTGCCGGCCACCCCACAACTGTTCCTGAAACGAGTTATCAAAGCTTGATGACTTTCATTTCTCTCTCGGCCCGTCGATCGCAGGCATCCCCGGCCCGTCAAGCCAACTCCAAGCTTCCCCATTAGTGGAGGATCTCAAACCCGAGGCCATGGTCCGTCCTAATTGGCCCACTCACGATCTCCTAGTACCATCATCACCTCTTCGACTTTATTACCTAGTCTCTGTAAGTCTGCCCCTTGGCATCTCTCGATAGCGGACCATCGGGCCTATGTATTCCACGGATCATGGGTCAACGTGCCACTAATGTAGGGACGAATGCAGTACGTAGACAATAGTATGGAGGTTTACATATATAAGACGAGTGATGCATCTCCTTCCTACAGTCTGCTTACAATAGAACACTTTCACTTCATTCGGTCTTGAACATTCTCTTTCACCCAAACGGCTCTCATTAACCTTCCTTGACATTTAATTTCCAAAAATGCGATCTTCCGCTCTTTACTTTGCCCTGGCTGGCCCCATTGCCGTCCGCGCCGCTTCAGGAACCGGCCAATCCACGAGATACTGGGACTGCTGCAAGCCCTCGTGTGCATGGAACGACAAGGCCGCCGTCAACTCACCCGTTCTCACCTGTGATGCCAACGACAACCCCATTTCCGATGCCAATGCTGTCAGCGGCTGCGACGGCGGCACTTCCTACACCTGCAGCAATTACTCTCCCTGGGCTGTCAGCGAAGATGTCGCTTACGGCTTTGCTGCAACTCACATTGATGGAGGCTCCGAGTCGAGCTGGTGCTGTGCCTGCTACGCGTGAGTTGCCGTTGCTCTCCCCTAGCCCCCCGGGTATACGGGTCCTCGTTCGCGTTGCTAATTCAACCCGCCTTACAGTCTTACCTTCACGTCTGGTGCCGCCAAGGGCAAGACCATGGTGGTTCAGTCCACCAACACCGGAAGCGACCTCGGCAGCAACCACTTCGATCTTCTGATTCCCGGTGGTGGTGTTGGCATTTTTGACGGCTGCACTTCTGAGTTCGGCACGGCTCTTGCTGGAGAGCAGTACGGCGGAATCTCGTCGCAGAGTCAGTGCTCCAGCTTCCCTGAGGTTCTCAAGGACGGCTGCAACTGGAGATTCGACTGGTTCGAGAACTCCGACAACCCCGGCTTGACCTTCGAGCAGGTCCAGTGCCCCACGGCCATCACTGACGTCTCCGGATGCACTCGAGATGACGACGGTGACTACCCTGTCTTCAGCGGAGCTGGCTCATCCAGCAGCTCCGCCTCTACCTCGTCCGCTGTCGCTGCCGCTGCCGTTGCGGCATCGTCGGCCAAGAGCTCGTCCGCCGCTGCACTGGAGGTCGTGGCTGCCTCTCCCAAGGTTGAGACCTCTTCTGCTAAGGAGACCAAGTCTGTCGCCACTGAGAAGTCAGAGACTTCTGTCGCTGACAAGACCTCTGCCCCTGCTGAGAAGAACACCGTCTCTACTGAAAAGACCTCCACCGCTGAGGAGACCAAGGCTCCCGCCGAGACCAAGGCCCCTACTACCAAGGAGAAGGAGACCACCTCCGTCCAGCAGAGCAGCACCCGCACCCGCACCAGAAGCAAGGCCAGCGGATGCTCCGCTAAGAGCTACACTGCCCTGGAGGCTTCCGGCACCTTAGAGGCTGCCGCTACCCCTGTGTCCTCTGCCTCTTCCAAATCGACCGCTGCCCTGTACCACCAGTGCAACGGCTCCAAGGACTTGTACCCCAGCGGTGCTCTGGCCTGTCCCTCGGGCAGCAGCTGCGTCTACTCCAACGAGTATTACTCGCAGTGCAAGCCTAACTAAGCCCAACTAGGTAGATCCTAGTAGCGCGCGGCGGCTGGGGAGTCATTATGTAAAGCAGGCTGAGCTTTTGTATAGCATGGCACTTTAGACCCGGCGTTCGGCCTTGTTGTACGATATATTTTCTCATTACTGTACATACTTTATAGTCCTGCTGTCAGCACCATGCAGGCATTGAAAGGCTTTAGCATCCTTGCTTAAAAGGTTGCAGTCCAAAACCCCTGCCATGTATCCCCAAACTCCAAATCTAAATTTCCCGTGACATGACTGGGTCAGGCTAATACTGGCAGATACCGCCCACGTCCTCATCCATGGTCCACGACCCAGCTAGCCCTTTGACCTCGACATCTTCGGTTTCTAGAGGAGCACCGTAATCTGGCTTCCCCAAGAAGAAATCTCCCTTGCCCTCCGTCTTAATCTGTCTCTTCATGAAACGTCTCGTCCAGTCCTCGACGGCTGGCTCTCCGGTCTCATCCCTCGCTTGTTTCAAGAAGGGGATCAGGGCGGTGCCGCCGGTCCCTTTCTGGTTCTGCTGGTTTTTGCGGGATGCCACGGCGAGGTTGAGGCGCTGTCGAGTGGCCTCGGGGCTGCGCGATCTGCTCCGGGCCCGGACTTGCTTCGAAGGGTTAATGATGTACCGAGTTACGATGCCAATGTGCTTGTCGCGGAAAGCACTGAGCATTGCGAGACAAGCATCGTATGCAAGACACAGCTGGGTGTCTCGTGGGTGTTGCTCGACGAACTCGCGGATGTTGGCCACAATTGACACGTCGTTGAGGAACTGAGCATGTTGGCCTGGCATATAGCGGCGCATCTCCATGATGAAGTTGTGTCGGTTGGACGAGCGTCCACCCTTGTCCGAATCGGACGATGGGTCGCGAGACTCGCCCGTGGGGCGGTGCTCGATACCAAGTACAATGTCAAAGAACTGGATTAAGCTGCTCTGGGCGTTGCTGCCGCCACTGTACTGGCGGTACACCTCAGTTCCAGAGCCGTCTTCATACACGACACCTCGCGGAAGACCTGCCTCGGCCATGTTCTTACTTCCAGCGAGGAAGGGCCGGATGCGATTGTAGAAGATGGTAGGGTCACAACTCTCATACATTTTCTGCAGGATGGTTGTAAGATCGGTGAGTCGCTCGGCAAAGGTACGCAGGCAACGCGTGACAGTCGCAGCGTCACCATGCCTCGCAGCAGCAACCGCAGTCAGCATCAAGGAAATGATCGGGGCGCCACGGGCCTCGATAGCCACGGAGATCAGGTAAAACCATGACTCATCGAGGGAGCCGGTGAAGGTGTTGAGGGAAGCGAGGTTGTCGAGGTTGTCGATATCCTCGTCCATGAAGAGAGGTTTGAAGTTCCAGAGGCACAGAGAGGCGTACGTGGCGACGGGAAGCACCTGAAGACGCTCCGAGATCTGAAGCAGCGGAATGGAGATGGACGCTGGGAGCCGGTCCGAGGGCGAGTCGCCGCCCCAAATGTAACCGTGGGCCATGAAACCGAGAAGAGAGTATGCGCGACGCCACTCGGCATCGTGCTCAAGACCGATGGTTGAAAGTATAGGCAGGCGGTCAATGACGCCGCGAAGACGCCGGCTAAGTATCAGAGCCTGGAGATTGGCGGCGATGGCTTCCCACTTGTTGTAGTAAGGATCTGGTAAACGGGTCAAGGGTAGGACGTCTGGGAGGAAGCCATGGGTGGGAGAAAGACCGTAGTCGGCGAGGGCTGGGATGGGAGGCAACATGACAATGTGTTGTATACTTCCCAGTTGTATGCTCTGTGTAATGTGAGTTTCGGAGGGTGATTGCGAGTCAGTTTCTGGCTCTATTCGAGACAACAGAAGAGTCAACGACCGCCGGAGATCCGGGGAGAACGGAGAACGGGGAACGGAGGTTGATGTGGGGCTAGTTGCGGAGTCAAAGTCTGGACAACTCGAGCTAGCTCTGGCTGGTACGGGAATTCCGTGAAGAGTTGAAGGGGAAGAGGAGGAGGCAAAAACCAACGGAGGGGGAAGTACGGGAGGCTGGAGGTTTATGTTAGGAGAGAAGAGCAAAAGTCGCTCTCAGAACTGCGGACGGCGGCGAAATGGCTAAATGAAGGACGACCGGGATTGGCCGGTCGGTCGAGGGGGATAATAAAGTCAGTGACAGAGCGAAAGAAAAAATGGAACTGTTTGTGTGTGTGTGGACCCTGATGAGCCAGAACATCCGAGTTGTCACTAATTGGGATGGAAGCCAGCAAAGTCTTGCTTAGTCTATGCTACAAAGCATGAGTTAATCGTTTGCTGACTTATTACGTTTCAAGGCCGGGGCGTAGGGTAGCCGCAGCCCGGAGGAGGCCGCGGGACAACGGACGATGGGCTCCGTCTTCGGCCACACAGTAGGTATAGAGAGGGGGAGGGGTTATGCCTAGGGTGGTAGTCTTGAGTCTTGGCTATAGTTCCCTAGAGAAGAAAACCCGAGAAGATGGGCTAGCTAAAGAGGCGAAATCAAAGTCGCGTTAGGCAAGGGATTTAATTGTACCTGGCTTGCGCGAGGTGAATCTGTCTACATGTACGTGCTTATTTGCGTTGCAATTTCCTACCAAGCGCCCGATAGTCTACGTCGGCCTATAACTAGACTACATCTGTAACGTTATGGGATTTGCGCACGAATAGGACGGATTGAATGATTGCTAATGCTGTTCGCTGCACTCTCTCCGCAAATACGTCGCCCCCACCTAACACCCCCCACCATCCTGTAAAATAAGGTACGTACTTGAGGTGGGTACGCACGCACCAACGTTCCACGGCAGGAACCACACAGCACGGTACGTATCGTAGCTTGCTCGCCGACCGTCACTGCCCGCACCACTGACTGTCTTGGAACTGCCAAGCTGCTCAGGCTCGGCCAAGGCAGTTAAGTAAGTACTGTAGCTGCGTTAGCTAAGCTACTTCACGCATCTCCCGCCTAGCTCCCGCCTCATCTCCTCCCTCTTCAACCTCGGCCAGTCCAAGCATCGTCACGATGCCTGTCCAGCAGCACGTCTTGAACTGGCTGTATAGCGTCCTCACAAGCGTTCGTTGCTCTCCCCTCCCATGCCCATGCCTATGCCTATGCCTATGCCTGCCTGCCGACGTTCTTGCGCGCTGACCCCGACTGCCACAGGAATACCACGACGTCAACCGCGCATACAACGACGTCGCCCAGGCCCTTGCCCAGTATCCCACCCTCGCGCCACGAACCGATGTCCACAGTACGACTTCCTTTGCTCCCCCAGACGCCAAATCGCGACGAGACTGACCCTCCCAGCCTTCTCCCACGGTGCCAACGCCTTGCTCCTCCACCTCTCGGGCATCCTCCCCGTCAACTTCCGAGGCACCACCTACCGCTTTCCAGTTTCAATATGGGTTCCCCACGCATATCCGCGAGAGCCACCCATGGTTTATGTTGTGCCTACCAAGACAATGATGATCCGTCCAGGACAGCATGTTGATCCCCAGGGCCTCATTTATCACCCATATCTTGTTCGCTGGGCTGAGTTCTGGCATGTACGTCGGACACCAAGAAGCTCTCCTTGGGCAGATGTGCTGACTCTTGCACATAGAAATCCAATCTGCTAGACTTGCTGGACATCGTAACCGACATCTTTGCCAAAGAACCGCCAGTCATCTCCCGACAACAAGCACTCCCGGCCCGGTCACCCCAGTCGCCCCAGCCGGGGCCGACTCCACCTCCAGTCCCGCCCTTACCTCCGGGCATGTCTCCACGCCCGACAACACAGGACCAGTCCGCCGTAGAGCAACAACGTCCGCCACCGCCTCCTCCAAAGGCTCCCCAGAACACGCCTGCCTACTCACAGGGCCCCGACCAAGCTGGCCTACCTCTACCTCCACTGTCCCAGGACGCTCCCGCGGATCCTCGCCGGCCGTCTCGTTATGATTCTGCTCCCCCTTTGCCACCCCAGGTCAACAGGGCAGAACTTCCAGATCCAAGATTAGCCCGCCCTCCCGCACAACATAAATTAAGTCATGCGCCACATTGGGAGAACCCAGGGGCCATGCAACCCCAATACTTCTATCCGGCCCAACGGCAATCTCCTACTCCTCAAGGGCAATGGCAGGCGCCGCAACAGCCGCAAGCTTGGAACCAGGCACCTTCACCACAGCAGCCTCAAGCAAAGCCCCCCCCTCCTCCTGACCTGCTCGACGAACCCCTAGCCCTGAACGTCCCAACCGCCTCCACCATTACCGCCCCCCCTATCCCCCCTAACCCAGAGAAAGATGCCCTGCTTCGCCAGCTGGCTCAGACGCTGTGCGCAATCCGAATGCGCAGCCGGCAACAAAACGACTCCAGTATGGCAGGCCTACAAGCACAGCGAGCAGCCATGTTGTCCGCCATGCCAGCCCTCCAGGCCGAGGCAGGGCAACTGACACAGCTGGCCAATGTCCTGACATCGAACTCGAACATACTACGTGATGCGCTACACAAGGCGGATGGTGTAATTGAGGGCTCGAGAAACCACCCAGTGCCCGACGTGGATGAGCTGCTGGTGGCCCCGACGGTGGTTGCCAATCAGCTTTACACATTGGTTGCAGAAGAGAAGGCGCTAGGAGATGCGGTATTCATGCTTGGACGTGCAGTAGAGCGAGGCCGCATATCGCCGGCAGTGTTTGCTAAAATGACGAGGTCTCTCGCGCGCGAATGGTTCTTGAAGAAGGCGCTGGTGCGTAAGATTGGGCACGGAATGGGATTGGCATCGTGAGGCAGAGAAATGACATATCGCCCCGGAGGCTTCCTGCTGAAGAGTACTTGGTATTATTGTCTGGCTTGAGGTCTGGGTCTAGAACCCCAGCAGCCCGGCCAGGTCGTCATCATCAAAGTGTGGATCGTGCACCTAGTAAAGCCAATGGATCGGGAGCGGACCTGAGAGCGGCACTGTGAGCACGCCTCAGACCATGGCTGCAAATAGCTTGCCAAGTGCAAAGGAGTGGTGATGCGCACCGCAACCCCGGCATCCCGACATCCCGGCATCCCGGTATCCTGGCGTCGTGGGCCTCGCGGCTGCAGCGACAGTTTCACCGGCAGAACTGCCCCGAGACTATTGTTCCTCCTTGCTCTGATCGACATTTGAGTCCAGGGTGAGCGTATGATTGCCATCGCCAAGTTACGAGGCTGTAAGTGGCCCGCGTTTCCTCATAAGCTCGAAGGCGCATCTAGCATCCAGCCACACGGGAAGAACAATACTAAGGACCGACGCCACCAAAAGAAGAACAATATCAACGCCAGACGCAGCCCCGCCGTCCTGTCTCATTCATATCCTGCGACGCCCGTTTGATATACTCACATTCCCTGACAGACAACAATACGTTTCGCTCACCCCCGTCGTTGGAAATGGACACAACTGTACCGTCTTCGAGCCACTGGGTTTGGCTTTGTGGTCCATCAACTATGATACCGTCGGCTGCCACCGCTGCTCTCCCTCCCTCCGTCCCTCCCTCTCCCTCCAATCCTTCTCTTCGTCACCTCATACTTCGAGCCTTGTGCCCCTTAGCACAAGCCGTCTTGTGTCTCCGTCTGCCCCATCTACAGCGTACAGAACCATTCCCTCCTCTTCTTCTGCAGTGGCCACCTCTTTCAGATCGAGAGCCAGTACCTTGACTACCTTTTATCCTCTCAAAAGACATCCGTCACGATGAACGGCTTCGATCCCTTCACCCAAAACGTCACCTTCCTCGCCGCCGACGGCAAGACGCCCATCTTCGTCCCGATGGCTCAGGTCGATGCCTTTCAAGCCGAAACCGCCAGTGTCTGCCTCAACTACGGCGCTCAACTGGGTGCCTGTATCATCATGCTGGCCACCATGCTGGTCCTGACGCAGTCGTCCAGGTTTCGTCGACCCTCCAGCATCTTGCAAATCACAGCTCTTGTCATCTGCACCTTTCGCATGGCCTTTCTAGCTGCCTACTTCCCCTCTCCTTTCAACGACTTTTACGCCTTCTGGGCTGGAGACTACTCCCGGGTGCCGGACCGAGACTACATCATCAGCATCGTGGCCAACACCTTCTCTCTTCTCCTCGTCATTGTCGTCGAGGCTGCCCTGATGCACCAGGCCTGGACCATGGTGAAGCTTTGGCCAAACTTCTGGAAGTACACCCTCGTCGTTGTCTCCGCCTTCATTACTCTCTTCACCGTTGGATGGCGTCTCGCCTTTACCGTCGTCCAGAACCAGGCTGTACTGTCCCTCACGCCGCCGGAACACATGCGGTGGGTGATCCACTGGGCCGTCATCACCAACGCCGTTTCTATCTGCTGGTTCTGTGCCATATTCAATATCAAGCTCATCGTCCACTTGGTAGCCAATCGCGGCGTTCTGCCTTCTTACAAGAACATGACCCCGATGGAGGTCCTCATTACTACGAACGGAGTGTTGATGATTCTTCCAGGTATGTTTCCTTAGTCCTCGTGCTTGTTTCGCTCTGCCTCGGCATGTACTGACTAGCTACACATAGTCGTCTTCTCTGGCTTGGAATGGGGCCGTTTTACCAACTTCGAATCAGCCTCCCTGACCTTGACCTCGGTTGTCATCATCCTGCCCATGGGAACACTCGCTGCCCAGCGCATGGCCCAGACAACCAACTTGTCGTACCCCTCGAACGCCTCGAGCGGCCGCTACCCCACCGCCCCTGGAACCGGAAGCTCCTCGCGACCCCTGAAGGCAGCCAGCTTCTCTACCAACCGCACGGGCGACGCCGCTCAGGGATCCATCCAGTCACGGTGCGAGGCAGGCATGGCATGCCACGATCAAGCAGACTTGATGGGCGGTATCGAGCTTGGAAAACTCAGCGAAGAGACTGAACTCCACGGCCGCCACGTCCGGGTTGACCGAAACCTGGTGCAACACGAAGAGAGAGTCTAGAAGCCCTCTTGTGACCGTGGCCATGCCACCAAAATATCACGTTAGCTTTGGGAGTTGGGCGCAGTTCGCAAGCGATTCAGCAAGGCGTATTGGAATGTCTTCTCCTCAAGACCTAGAGGCTCTGGCCTCGGCAGGTTTTTTTTTTCGACGCCGTTTTTGAGTTGGTCACAGCGGTCTATTTGTCTCAAGTGTAGGCTTGGTATCCTTCGTTGCGGCCGTAGGCTTTATGCCCAAAGGCACTCCTTTATATTTGTCGCTTCTTTATTAGATATTATAGCGCCGTGGCGCCGATACAAAATCTAGCAATTCCGACATTCTGTGTTCGTATCTGTCTTTGAGACGAGGTCATGGTGACCGTAGTTTTCTATTTTATTGAGGCTATTGTCTATTAACAGTGACTGTACACTGCTAATCGAAGCATGTTCCCGGGCGTTCTCATACACCATCACATCAACGCAGGAGTAGAATGATTATTGAGTGAATAGGAATCATCTGGAAATGCCAAGTAAAAGCTGCATGAAAACCTCGAAGCGTGCCATATTCAAAATACCGCATTCCCAGCCACGGCCCCAAAAGCCATTAGCACCTACTTATTCATCGTACCCGCCAGATATCCGTCCCGTGACCTTCTCCTTGCACAAGCTGACCAACCGTCTCAGCTCGTTCGCACGCACGGGCTTTGGCTGCTCCAATGTGCAACACGCCTTGGACACAATGGGGCCGTCGCTGCAAGGGACGACCTGACCGCGGCTGCCATGGCAATCGGCCTGTTCTTCGTCACTTGTTATGGAGCCTCGAATCGATATCTGGCGAACTCTCCTGGCTAGAGAAGACCTCTGGGGACGGAATCTTGGACAAGGCAACTTGGGTACGGAAGATGACCCCGTGAAAAGAGGCTGCACTCCCCCTTCGCCGTCGACATTGTACCCGGGTTGCGTAAAGGAGCTCCTTGGAGCGGCGTTCTTACTCGTTAGGGGATAGGCCTTGTGCAAGGACGTGCGCCCGTTCCTTGAACCATCATGCTGGGAAAAGCGTTGTAGTGGACGACCTTTCGGTGTTGAGTCTTTGTCATCCAGGCCCTTGTGAGTCGAAACGAACGGATCCGGGGGGCTGGTAGTGCTCCATTCCGAAGAGCTCTTCCTCCACGTTGCAGAAACGCGACGCAGGGCTCCCTTTACTCCGCGTGTGCGTCCTAGTCCTGATATGCCTCCCTTTGGCTGCTCTGATGCTGCTTTCGCCGAGGATGAATCACTCTCCCTCCCATGGCCTTGCTGGCCTAGAGACTCGAAAAGCCCAATCTTGTCCTTCAAAGGCGAGTCGCTTTTCTCAGTATTCCACCTTCCCAAGGTTGAGGTAGACTTCTCCAACCCACGGTTTCCTTGTTTTTCGGTATCATAGGGTCGAACCTTTTGTTTGGGAGAACCCCAGCTGCCAAGACTTGTGGTAGTTGCCGATTTCTGGAGTCGGGGGATCGAGTCATGTTTCAAGACATTGACCGGCGTAGTTTCACGCCTCCCTCTCAAAGCGGAGGCCACGGACGGCGTGATTGGGCCTTTTGCAAGGTCAAACTTTTGCCGAAGGGTTGATATCTTGGATCGGGATACCATTGGCCCTGTATCTGCATCTTCTTCCGGATGTCTAGATCTCTCCAGACTTGGCCTCGGATGAGAATCTTCTGGTCGTAACCGAGTGGGAGACTGTGTTTCTGACTCTTGGCCTGAGGTTGACGCTGATAGTGATAACGAAGAGGCCATCTTCCGAGCATTCTCCAACCAAGTCTGATGTCGAGTCGAGCTGACTGACGACGTTCTCTCTCGAACGGGCTGGTGACTGGGATTGACAGGAATCGTAGGTTGACTCCTAGCTGCAAGCGCAGTAGTGTACGGGCCCCGAAGGGTGTCTTGGGACTTGGAGGTATGGACACTGTTGCGAGTCGCATCAGCACTCCGATGCTTGGGACAAAGCCACGAGGGCTCTCGATGAGACTTGGATGTGACCTTGGTTCCCAGAGCAACGTCTCTGGTAGACTTCCGGGAACGAGACGTGGCCCGCTCTAGAGTTGGTGACGACGATGTAGTCTGGTATTGACCCACATATCGAGACTGCGATGTTCGAGGGTATGTTTCCTGGCTCAGGGAAGAAGGCCGAGAGACGGGGGGCGAGGGCGTAGTGTTCATATCTCGTCTTTGAACTGAGGATCTGGGTTGGATAGGCTGCGAGCTCAGAGAGTAGGTGGACTTGGATGGAGAGACGGTAGCGATGGAAGGGTTTGCTGTCGAGACATCTGGGTGCCTGTCGGACGACTGTGGTATGAATGGGGAAGCTTCAAGATTACCAGCAGAACTGCCATCAACTTCAAACAACCTCCTCCTCTCTGCCACTGATTTGTGCCTGGGGCCTGGTCCTTGAGCATTGCTGGATATGGTAGATGGCTTGGCCTTCAAAGTCTGAGACCGACGCAACCGGAGAGCTGGCACCGCATGGGCGATGGGTTCTCTTGGAGAAATACAGCTTGATCCGCTGGAGCTCTCATCCCGAGCTTTGCCGTCCTTGCGAAAAGCACGATTTGCAGGACGGAATAGGCGGTTCCCATGGTCTTGGGGTGACGTCGTGGCAGGGTCGAGATTCTGGGTCTGGTCTGTAGGAGACGGTGCATCGAGGACTTCGAATCGGGATAAAAGCTGCGCGAATTTGTTGCCGGCGACTCGAGGCCGATTCACGGAGGCGCCATGGGGATGTCCCTTCTAGGAGACGAGAGAGGATGTAGCGGTGTCCATTGAGAGGTGGCGAGTGCAGCCAGCAACCGGCCAGGGAGGAGGAGTGGCTTTGAGTAGTGTTTGACTCTTAGTAATGAGGAAAAAGCGTCGACGATGGCAGTCAGTATGTCACAGAATAGAGATGAAGGGATACGGAAGTGCTTGGTGATGATGAACCAGAAAATGCTCCCGATCTCCGCTTCGGTGATTCTCAAGTAGTAGCTGAACCACGGAAGTAGCAGAGTTGAAGACATGATTGGCACTTGTGGAAGGATGGGACGGATGGGTGAGGGGAGTAGGGGCAAGTGCAAGCGGCGTCTAATACACAAGGACGGACCGAATGGAACCCCGAGGTCTTTCCTCCATGCTTCTCCTACTCTATACTTAGTAGCAAGGACAAGAGGGAGCAGGGCAACGCCAAAAGTGCAAGACCAAACCTCATGCTCGGTGCTTTGGTACTTGGTCGGGAATATACTGAGACGGCCTAGGTACTTGGGCGAGAAACATGGACACAAGTGAACCAAATAATCATCCACGTGTAGCCGTGTTCATTTCAGCTCAACGCCCATCCATCATGACCATAAGCGTATTCTGGGATGTAACAAGGCCCCAGTCCCGATAGACGTACACCCGACTGCTTTCTAACTAGATATTGTACAAGGTAGGTATTATATTGCGTTGAGGCCGTCGCCGGCTCAAGGAAACGCGTCGTCGTTTTTGCTCCGTGTTCAATTTACTGACTGCGTCTAGGTTAGCCGTTATTCGGGGTTTGGCGGTAGCCGTACTGTGACCATGTGGACTTACGGAGGCAGAAGGATCTCGCCCCAGGAGCTGGAGAGAAAGGTAACGGCAACCTTTCGACGTGGTGTTAGCATTGTTCGGATGTCGGCCTTGGAATCCCAATATTTCGGAACTTGACTCACTCCGAAGATGGCAATGCTGCGAACGACGGCGGCGTTGTCAGACGAGGTAAGGGCGTCATAGGTGGCGCCGACAACACCCCGCGGGGCGCGGCGGGAGGACCTGTCAATGGCGATGCGCTTGGGAGGCATCGTGGGTATTTGGACGCGGGTGTGAAGTTGGAGACAAGGAAGGGGTTGTTGGATGGGATCGCGTTTGGTGATGACGAGTTTGTTTGGATGTCGGCGGTTTAACCGGGGAAAATTTCGGTACACCCGCAAACCCGCCAGGAGCCGCGAAGCTTCAATCGCCGATAAGCGATAGCGGCGGGATCACATGATCTACGTCAACCTGTCTCAAGTGGTGGAGTAACAACTCGTCCCCGCCATTGGCCTCAGCATGTTAATAATAACCCCGCGGTGGCATCAAGGTATTTATTTGAATGTCATTTCAAGCTTTGAAACAACGACAGGGCTGATGAAAACTTGGCTCTGGTCGGCGATGCTTTCTTGCTAGTTCTACAACCATCGCGGTAATTCTTGAGCATTTTGAAGTAGCCAAACCGTATTGCCACTGCTTCACACTGTGCCTCGATCCTGCGGTTCTAACTACAGCTCTCATCACCCTCCTCGGCTCGAACAAACAACAACAATGGCCGGCAACATGAACCCCGGCCCGGGCGGCTTCCTCCCCCAACCAGGCGGGCTCCCATCTCCTGCTCCATCGACTGCGTCGTCTGCCCGCTCGTCAGACCTCCCTCATCCCCGAGGCAAGACTCTGCGGCCAGGCTCGAACAAGGAGGGTCTCGTAAGGCGATATGTCGAGGAGCGACTCATGGAAACCTCGCGCCGTTATGTCAAGAAGTTTGGCAACCCAGAGCCCGGGGACAAGGTCGTGGGATACAAGAGCTTCGGTGAAGTGTGCAAAGACCTCGACGGTATTATCAATGTGCTTTGGCTCTCCGGCACCCGTAAGTCCAACAACTCCAAAATACCTTTAGAGTATCCGTGACATGGCTGCTGACAGTCACGGTAGCAATGCTCCAGATTCCTTTTCTGCTACGACTCGCTAGCGACTTTACGCAATATGTTCGATCATTTCCGCCATCACCGAAAGCATCATTCGCGCTACTTCGCAAGCTGGATCACTGCTTTGCCAGCCTCCTTTGCGGCGAGGACCTCGGTACCCACGAGACACTGCCCGGGTTCCAGAACGGATTGAGGGGCGGGATGACTACGACTGACATGGTCCGCTGCCGGAGTCTTGTAGAGCAAAGCCGCGTCTTGATGGTGGAGGTGATGAGCAGTGGAGATGCAGACGACGAAGATGATGACGCCGAGAGTGGTGTAGACGTGGACACGGACACGGACGCGGATGATCTAGGGCCAAGTAGGTGGGACGGCGATATGGATGAGGAAGAAGAGAAGCAGCACCTGGACGCGGCGCGGGTCTATCAGTATACGATTGTGCAGCTGAACGAGAGGCTGGGAGACTCGCTCGGGGGTGGAATGGCGACGATGACGACAGACACTTCGATAACCATGGCGGACGGATGAATATCACAAACGAAGCCGACCCGGCACGGAGCCGTGTTGGGTACTAGTATGACCAGTACTAATATTAATGCTAATTTTTTACATCGCAGTGTTACTCGATAATTAAGCCCCAGACTACAGAGTTAGAGTAGTCACGAGCGGACACAATTGAAAGTCGAGCACTTAAACTGCAGGGGGACACTGCATATGGCCTTTCAACGCCCAGCCATTGTCTGACTAACATACGAGGGCCCCAAACGATTCTAGAGAGGTTGAGACACAACTGGAATGGATCATGACATGTGAACCTGCCGAAGAAAAAAAAAAGGTGGCTGGTTCACGTTGAGCTTGGCTGCAAAAGCAAGACACCGGACCCAAGAAAAGTGGTCAGCCACGTCACCAGCTGGACTCCTAGTTTTACAAGTGACGAGGAGAAAAGCCGCCAGGAACCTAGCCACGGTGAAGAGTATGCGTACTTGGGGACAAAAGAAGAGCAGCCGGTGAAGCAAAAGAGTCAAGCTCGAGCTCAAGCTCGTACGTGAAAGACTGGACGGTAGAGGCGAGTCCCTGGATGATGATTGCCAGCGCATCGGCCAACGTTGTGTTTCGGGTAGATGAGACGAGGCGAAGTGAGTGAGATCTGTCGACGCGGGCTAAGTATGGGGAGGGGCCACCACACCACCACGGGGATACAAACGAGATGGGATGAAACACGAAACGGAGGATCTTGCAGGGGAGGAAAAGAAACGACCGGAAGAGACTAGAGAACGAAAGAAAGAAAAAAGGGAAGGGAGGAAAATTGATGTCCCCACACACACACTTGCTTACACCAACGCATCGTGACACGTCAAAGAAACGCATCCGAGATGAGCGATAGACTAGCAGTGGGGGAAAAGGTGCATTGTAGTACAGCACAGCACAGCACAGCACAGCACAGTGCAGTAGTGCATGATGTTGGGTAATATGCGAGATGCTCAGGCACGGAGATAAAGAAGCAGAAGGAGTTCAAGGTGTTTTTGTCCGATGCCAGAGTCGCCTCTGCAGCTCATGACCGAAAGAGGTAAAGGCGTCAAGGCGGCACGCAGGGTTTGTTTTATCTTTTACGGAGTGGCATGCATGCACTTCAGCTGAAGAGGAGCGATACGACATGCAAGTCAGATGCCATGTTCTCTGGTTTTTGTTTTGTCCTTGGCAAGTCTTTTTTTTGGGGGGGGTGATTCTCACGGGTTTTTTTTTTAGTGTCCCAAAAATAAAACAACTTCACACACTCTACTTGACTTGACGCCTTTGTCTGGTAAGAACCAAAAACCCGCTTGGTTCTAGGAAATTAGGGGCCGGCCATTGTGTGTGTGTTTTTGGGTTTGTTTTGGAGGGTGGCCCGGCAGAGCGGCGTTGTCATGCAGCATGGATGCCCGGGAGGGGGAGGCGGATGGAGATGAACAGGGAGGTGGAATCAGTGGGAAGTCCTGGCCATTTCCTTGAGTGACATGCTTGAACAGCGCAGTGCAACGTTGATGATGGTGCTGGCCGCCAAGTTTCATGGTGTGCTAGCAGCATGGGAGGCTTGGCCTCTGTATCGTCAGTTTGAGCCTCACCAACAGGGACGCTATTTTAGACTGGGCTCTCGTTTGTCTCATGTCCTGGAACTCATCTTAGCCCATTGCCCATCCAGTCCAGTCCTCTCCAGCCAGCCTAGGCCCGTTCCAAACCAGCCCCCGAACTGCAGAGCCCTCTGCGCCATTGTTTGCCTCGTGAGCATCCCTTCATCCTTCCTGGGGGCCAAATGGGCCCACCGAAGCAGGCGGCTAGATTAGACTGCCCTGCAGTAAGCGCCCACTGGAAGCGCCCATGGAGAGCCGCCATGTCCCCCCATCTATCTAAGGGTTCCCTCGCCCATTTCCTAGGCTTCAAGTTACATTGATCTCATCTCATCTCGGTCCATTCGGAGCCAATCAACCGCCAAAACCTCATCGCATCGTCAACTCTCCTTCTCATCCCCGTTATCCCAGTTGATGCCACCCACGCGGTTTCAGAAGCTGCTCGGCCCAGCCCAACCACAGCCCGCCACACGCGCGCCCTCTCCGATCCCCCCATTCCGTCCTTTCCCCTTTGGGCATTTCCCCGTCCCCGGCCACGGACCCGGCGCACCGCCACCGCGAAAATCCTCCGGCCCCCTTGCTAGTCTTCTTCCGACTTCCCGACCGCCCCCAGGCATTGATTGAGGGTCATCTTGCCCTTCCTGGCTCTGCCATGTATCTTGGCTTCTTAGCTCCGGGCTCCTGGGGCCCCTTGGCCTCTTGGAGTGGCATTCGCTTGTCCTCCGCGACGAATTCTCCTTGAATCATCTCCCGCCCATGCCTCCTTTGCCCATCTCCCGTCCCTCAGATCGACGCCTCGAAGCTTGAGACCTAGAGGTCGACATGGTAGAGAACATGGTAGAGAGCATGGGAAGTCCGATGGCCGTTATTTCCGCTAGGAGTTGAGCTCCCAGCGCGGCGTGGCTGTTGTTCCCGGCGTTGCATTCTTCATTCTACAGCTACGATCTACGTACTCAGCCCACACACCACTTTTATGCGCCATGCGCCATGCGACATGCCTCCATACATACGATCCGTCTGCGAGCGTACCTGCATACACACTAGTCAGGCTGGCCCAGCTAAGAGCCAGACAAGGCTTCTTGAGGTAAGATCGGACTGTTACTCAACAGCCACCCACTGTATATACCATTATGCTTGTTGTATATATATAGACGCGCACATGCCGACACCATGCACTACCTACCCCCTCTAACCAACCTTTCCACTTTCTTGTGCTCTCTTCTCATTCTCCGTCTCATTCTCCTTCACCCGTCCTGGGCCAAGTCTGTCTTTCCTTTGATACTCCGCCTTGTTCTGCCCTGGAGGCCGCCCTCGTTCCATTCCCACCATCCCCTCCAGCCTCTCTCAGTCTCGCCCGCCATCTGCTGCCCGTCCTTTACAAAGAAAACAGCCTCTTTCTTTGGCTTCCACCCAACGTTCGAGTACATAGGAACCAGCCTTTCTTCCTGTCTCGCCCTGTCATTATCCTTTCAAGACCCAAAACGGACGGCTGTAGAGATACGCCCCCCTTGAAGAACAACTTCGAGCCACTTACACCACCATCACCATCCTTTGAAACCCCAGACAAAAACGAAGAAAAAAAACGAAAATGCGCTTCTCTACCGTCCTTTACGCCTCTCTCCCGAGCCTCGCCGCCGCCATCAGCGCCCCCAACATCGACGGCTTCAACATCGTCTGGCAGGAGGCCTTCTCCGGCTGCGAGGGCTGCTCCGTCAACCGCGACCGTTGGAACATCGCCCTCGACCTCGACGTCAACAGCGAGCTGCAGGAGTACTCGGCGTCCAACTCCAACATCCAGCTCTCGGGCGGCGACTCGCTGCAGATCGTGCCCTGCAAGTCCGACGACGGCCAGTGGACCTCGGGCCGCATCGAGTCCAAGAAGACGTGGTTCGCCAAGGAAGGCCGCATCATGCGCGTCGAGTCGCAGCTGCACACGGGCGATGCCGCCGGCAAGCAGGGGATGTGGCCGGCCTTCTGGATGCTCGGCGATGCCATCCGCCACGGCACCGAGTGGCCGGCCTGCGGCGAGCTCGACATCTTCGAGCGCGTCAACGCCGACCTGGAAGGCTACGGCACCGTCCACTGCGGCCAAGCCGGCGGCGGACCTTGCGATGAGCCTTCCGGCCTCGGCAAGGAGGTTGCTATCCCGGACAACAACGTCCACACCTGGTCCCTCGTCGTCGACCGAACCTCGGGCAGCTGGGAGACCGAGACCATCACCTGGCTGCTCGATGGCGCCTCCTATCACGTCCTGGCCGGCAGCGACATCGGCGACCAGGCCACCTGGGGGACTCTCGCCCACTCTCCCATGTACATTCTCCTCAACGTTGCTGTGGGCGGCAGCTGGCCTGTAAGTACAAGTTTACACCCCCTACACGACAACCCAATAACTAACTCATCTTGCTAGGGCTCTCCCAACGAATCCACCGAGTCCGGCTGGGCCAACATGATGGAAGTCATGTATGTTGCCGTTTACGAGTCCTACCACTAGACAAGTCGCCGCGCGTCTTTGTCTTGTTCTTCCCTCCCGCTGCCTGCAGCCAGCAGCCGGCGACACTCTTCTTCTTTCGCTTCTCCTCTCCACTGACTTGAGGTCATGGAACGAACCAACCAATCGCCCTTTGATGCGCGGTGATGGTGTTGTGTTTTTATTCTGCTGTTGATATTTATTTGTACTTTCCACAGCCTTTCAGATACCCTAGATGAAGCTATGCCCGCAATGGATCGAGTCTATAGAAAGCGAAGCCCGTTTATAGCGAATGTTAAATTTATCAAAAGACAAAAAAGAGGAGTGACATGCACCTCAATCACATATTACAGCTTTCAGGGTCTTGGTATGAGACTTGCGATAATGCAAGGCATGTACGTGAGAAGTGAGACGTGATGGCTAGTGAGTATAACCTCTTGGCACGAGGCAAGAGCTATTTGTCGACTTGACGCCATATCCTCGACATGCTTATATAGCATATTCTCTGGTTCATAACTATTCATTACTGTATTGCTTTCTTTGTCTAAGAAGATTTCGAGAAAGGCACATAAAGCCAAGCAATAACTAGTCAATCAGGCAAGTTGAGCATCGTTCATCGCTACCTATCGATGGCCAGCGTCGCCCGTTGCAAGTGCAATCATTCACCAGTCTTAGTAATAGGAACGCGTAAACTTGCGCTGCTTTAAATCCAACAGAAAACCTTGGTCTCTTCTTCGAAGAACGTAAAAAAAAGGAGATGGTATGTGATTTTCGCGAACAGCATCAGAATACACCCAACAACACTTTACAAGAGATGGGTTCGCTCCGCCGTTCCCACCGCATCTTTGCTCTGAGACCGTCAACGGACGGAATGACACGAGACAAACAAAACAAAAAGGAAAGGAAAAGAACGGATAACAAGACAAGGAAAGAAGTAGCTGTAAGCCAAGTACCGCAAACGTAAAGAGCAACAACCACTAAACAAGTAAAGCACAATAACTCTTTTCCCCAAAGCCACCACAGGGGAGCAATAACCCCCCTGGGACCTGATCGCCGCATGACCATGATATAATGTCCACATAAAAACGCCATGACGAATGATGCCAGAATTAGTTTGACCCAAGATGTTAATGCCAACCCAGCGTGTTTACAGTGCCCTTCACTCTGCTCCAATACCGTCTTCCCCACCTATCCCCGGGAATGACGCGTTGAAATCAAAGGGCTGGTTGTCCGCATCACCATCGTGCAGGAATGAGTCAAAGTCAAAGTCGTTGAGCACATCACCCGATTGCAGGGGATTAGCCAACTCCATGCCTCCAAAGTCCTGCAAAGGTAGTTAGCGCTGGAACCTGTAAATATACACAAGGGCACACATACCATGGCACCAAAATTGTCCATGGAAAGGCCGTTCTGATTTGGGTCTCCATGACCCTGAGGCGCAACTGCCGTCACCGGGGGGGCAGTGGTGACTACAGCCGTAGGTGCAGGAACCGGAGTAACAGAGGGAGCAGTAGTGGGCTGGCCGTTCTGACCGGCGTTGGCGTTTTGCCCGGTCTTGAAGTTGGCGGCCGGCGTAATAGGCGTCGCAGGTGCAGGCGTCTCTTGCTCGCCACTGTTTTCCCCAGCAGGAGTCGCTCCCGCGTTGTTGAGATTCTGATTCGACTTTTTCTGTTGAGCAGCGCGCTTCCAAAGCCTTGTTAGTCTTCGACGACAAAATCTGACAGAGGAGCTCTCACCTTGTCCTTGGCAGCCTTGCTTTCCTTCTTCTTCGGGGCGGGCTTGTTGCCCTGGTTGGGCGTAGGGGGGGCGGCCGCAGCTTGCTGTGGGGAGGCGGTTGTTCGATTGTTGGCATTAGCACCGACAGCGGGAGCCGATGGAGGTGGCATGGAGCGTTGTTGAGGCGTTCCCTGGATCTGCGGGCTCTGCTGCATTGGCACCATCTGTCCGTTAGGTCCTTGCTGCCATTGCTGGGGCGTCCCTTGGCCGCCTTGCGGCTGCTGACCCTGCTGTTGCTGCTGCTGTTGCTGCTGCTGCTGTTGTTGCTGCTGCTGTTGCTGAGCCTGCTGCTGCTGCTGTTGTTGCTGAGCCTGCTGCTGCTGAGCCTGCTGCTGTCGAGCAACCATCATTTGCTGCTGCTGCTGTGGGGTCATCTGTGTGAAGGGTTGACCTGGGTGTGAACTAGGAGGTCTCATGCCGTTCATCTGCTGTTGGGCAGCCATGTTGCCATCCATGCCCTTGTTAAAGAAATGAGGACCCATGTTGGGATCGACGTGGTTGCCCATAAAGTTCATGCCGGGATTAGGAGAGCCGCGAGACTGACCGCCCTCAGGAACAGGGGAAGGGATGCCCGAGTTGTTCATCTGGGGGGTGCCACGCTTCATCTGATCCGCAGGGTTAGGAGAGGCACCTGTACGCATGGCCTGGGGGGAGGCGTCAGGGAACTGTCCATTGGGGCCAGGAGGGCCCCCAGGACCGCCGGGCGCGACACCGATGGTGTCTTGTTCTTGGCGAGCCATCATGAGTCGCTTCTTGTTTTGTTGCTCAAGCAGCATCAACTGCATCTGATAGTCTTGTAGAGCGTGGTTACTGCTGCCAGCCGCTTGAGGGCCACCAGGTCCTGGTCGAATGCCCCCAGGGCCACCCATCTCATTTGGGTTATAGAAGGCGCTCAAGGTAGTGCCGTCCGGTCCCTGGGCGAGCATCGGGGATCCCTGGCCCTGGGGTCCTGGATTTGGCATCTGCTTGTTCCCCATCTGGTTCCCGTGATGCTGCTGAAGATTCTGAGCGTAGGTGGCAATCGACTTCTGCTGAGCGGCCGGAGGGGCGTTGGCGAAGTTTTGGAACTGTTGGGGGTTGAGGTTGTTCGGGTTGATGCCGCTGGCAGCGAGCATCTGGTGTGCGGCGGTGGTTGGGTTACCGGGCATGGGCTGACCAGGCATGCCCTGAACTGGGCGGCCATTTTGCATCATAGCGCCGGGCTGGTTGGGGTTGAAGGGAGCACCATCGATGCGTTGCCGCTTGGAAGGCGAAGGGGCGTTCTCGCCTGAAGCTGGGGAGCCGGGTCTTTCGCGGTTGCCGTCCATGCCGGAGGGATCTCTCTGCATCTGGTTCTGCTTGGCCTGCTGGAGCATCTGCATCTGGGGACTGAACATAGTGTTAGATATAGGCTCGGGCTGCTATATGGGGCGTATGTATGACGGAGGGGCTTACTTGTTCTGGTTGTTAGCCATAGCGGCGCGGGCGAGGTTGCCCTGCTTCATGTTCATGCCCATGCCTCCATTTTGCATGCTACGCATCATCTGAAACTGCTGTGCGGTCATGTCGGGTCGCATCTGGCGTAGAAGTTCTTGTTGCTGGTTCTGTTTCAACCGAGATTGTTGCTGTAAGGGGTCAATGTCTTATCACCAATCGCCGGCGTCGGCGGCATTGAGATATCATGAAGGGATAGCCCTCAGATAATCAAAAGGGGGCGGACGACGCGACGGGTTGAGAAGAGGGCATTGAGGGGGCAGGAGAGAGGAAGGACATACCTGTGTATGCGCCACATACTGGTTGACGTTGCCATTGCCGCCCTTGGCGCGTTGCGCGTTGTAGATGTCCCAGAATAGACAGAACCATTCGTAAAGGAACGATGTGTCGGAGGCGGGCATGGGTAGCTTGGGGGGAGGAAGACCGTCGGGCAACTTGGAGTCAATGTCGTCCTTGGAATCAGTGTCCATAGGGTCATCGCCGACGCCGTTGATGACGTTGCCGTTCTCGTCGCGACGACGATTCGCGCCATCCTTGAGGACGTTGACCTGCTGATCGCTTGTGAGGAGGGAGCGAGCGCAGTCGTACATGCCGTATCGGATAAAGTACTCGTAGATGTACGTGTTGAGGACGCCGCGCTGGCTGTCGTTGATCTGCTGCTGTCGGGCCGCTGCGGCGGCGGCGGCGGCCTGAGGGTTGACGGCGCCATTATTCATCATGGGCATGGGAGCGCCGCCGACAGGGCCGCCCATAGGATTCATGGCAGCCATGTTGACGTTTGGGTTCATGGCCATGGTGCGATGGGGATTGAGGAGCGAGGTGATGAGGCCAAAAATGTTGCTGAGTTAGTCACCAGGACGTGCCACACGCGGAGCGCTGGCGCTGGACAGCCGACCGGCGTGGGCGTGACGGGCGGCGATCCCAGGAGGCGGGGGACGCGATCCGAGGTGCGCGGAAGGCGGGAGAGTGGGCGGAATTGAAGACGTCGTCGATGGAGGTAGTCGAAGAGGAGGGCAGCGAGGTAGAGGAAGAGTCGCTGCGAGGCCGATGACGATGGTGCGGATGGGCAATGGGCGACGGGAGTTGGTGTCGCGATGGTGGTGTGGTTGGTTGGTTTTTTGGTGGAGGTGGGCGCTGGCCGCCTGGGATGGATGGACCGACAGACGGGAAAAAGAGAGAGAGCGACGACGGGAGGACGGACGGGGGTGTGGTTTTTTACTGTATCGGGGGAGCCCCAGAGCAGGACGGGACGAGCCAGCAGATAAATGAGCAGGCCTGTCGGTAGGGGGTACCTCGTTTCGTAGCGCAGCGCAGGTTGTGGCGCAGGTACCCAGCACCAAAAGCAGCAACCGGGGGGTGGTCCTTAGGTCTAGGTCGTAGAGCGGGCGGCGCGCAGCTGGAGCAGCAAATGCCAACAACACTCGACAAGTCGTTGCGTTGGAGCCAAGATGGGGAGAAAACCGAAGGAATATGAGAGGAGGAAAGGAGAGGAAGACAGAGAGGTGTGTGAGGGGAGCGGGAAAACGTGGTTCGTTGTTTGGCGGTGGAGGGTTTCCCGTTCCCGTTTGAAGGGTCGCTCTTCAGGCTCACTCACTCACTGCCGGTGCACTGTTCTAGATGCACTGTCCTCTCGAACTCAGACGTGATTAGTCCTGGGGAAACCAACCAGTAGGCAGATACTGGTCGAGGGAAGAAGAAAAGCACTGAGCGACAATGATAGACCGAGATGCAGATTCAAGTTGGGCTCCCTCTCAATCACTGCGACTTCCACTTGCACGGCATGGCACGGGGGCTCACCACCAGGCGGGTAGGGAGGTGCATCGTTACATGAAATCCAGGGGGACGGGGCGGCCGTCAATGTTTCTAACGGGGTATTATGAAGACAGTGGGGGCCAGATGCATATACCCGATCGCAGACAGGCAGACCATCGCAACTGCAACCACACGGTCAGCGATCCGATAATCTTACGCCCGCGAACGAATCATGCACAATAATAATCGCGCAATGCGAATATGCCCCCGATCCTACAACTTCGAGAGCCGCGTTGGCGCTTAGAGCCGTCAATCGAGCATAACCCCAAGTGGTGACATGCCTTCCGTTTAAGGTGCCGCATCTCACCTATTGCGCCTATTTATGCACAAAGCCGAGGCTGGCAAGCTGGATGCAAGCCCAAACGTGTGGCAGATTGCGCGGAAGGTCAAGGAAGGAGGCTGGAAGCTTAACTACCGGGGGCGGGTTCTGCGCGGGTTGTGGGCGACAGGCAAGCCAATTCCACCATTCTAGCACCGTGGATCCGTACCTAAGTACCTACTCCGTGGCTGTCAGTGGATTCGGAGCCCTAAAATTTCGGGGAACGGGACTCCAGACCGGGGATGCAGTTTAGGGGACAATCGCTATAGCTTGGGGATTTGCGCCTGACTCACAGGGCTGCATCGCGCTAGTTTACAGCGGATGGCTGCCCTGCGGCTCTGTCGCTGTCAGCCCGGCGTCGAGGGGTCCTAGGCAGTGCCCGTCGGTACTCGTGCTGCATGGCCGCTGGTACGTAAATCTCAAACCAGCTCTGCGTAATCCTGGGACTGCACTACCGTCGCTTCGGCATTTGGGCACCTGAGGTACAATGCTGGCACCTGCTGCCTCAGGCAAGAATATCGCCATCAATTGTGGCCTGAGTGCCCACTTCGGGTCCGGCAGCATCCATCTCACAAGCCTCTCATGGGCGTCTACTGGCATGACGGACCACTCTCGCGCACTATCACCAGGTTCGCCCTCATCGCCTCCCTTATTAGCCCACCAATGCTCGGTTGCCACCTTTGCGAACAAACGTGTTGAGCTTCTGGTGGAGGGATTTGACCTGGGATTTGGGATTTAACGATGGAATCAGAAAATTAGACCGGGCCAACAGTCACTTCAAATGTACAGACTACCTTACCTGGTAGGGACGAAGTAAGTTAGCCGGTTATCACATTGCTCTATCAGATTCTTCAGGATCCAACCACTAGTAGAGGATTGAGTCTGGTATTTAGCTGAGTTGTGCTTATTATGCCGCAGCTGCAGGTAGGTTGTTGTCTCTGACAGCGTCAAGCAGGTAATAAATAGTAGGTACTTGATATCTGGGCTTGGCGGTAGATGGGTTATCTTTTTATGTATCTTGTCTCTGTACTTGCCCGTCATCTGCCGGGTCAAGTCCATATGCTTGAAAACACCTCATGTCAAGCTCCGTAGCCCTGCCCCTAACCATCCCCTGGTTTCCACTTGACCATGATTCTTTCCGTTTTCGAATGGGTATATTTGTTCCCCGTCCGAGACGTGTTAGGAGATAAGCTTGATCCGTTATTGTTTCCCTCGCATCTGTTCACATCTCCCCACAGCATAACCCTTGTCCCAGACCCAAAAGGCACATCATGGCAGTTTGGGTACCTGTCGGTATTATTCTGTATGCCTCTCGGATAGGTCGGTTCAGTCGTCATCTGGTGGTAACTCATCGTCAATGTACCGTATCAGCGAGACTCTCATCTCTGTGCTGTCGTTCCCTCGGAGGATATCGCTGATAAAGTGCGCCTCCACCTGCATCTGAACCATCTCGAGAGCTCCTCGGAGCACACCGCAAAGGATGTTAGAATACCAAAGCTGATCTTGGGCTCGGCCATCATCGGGTAGCTCGACAAAGTCCGCTAGCGGGTTTTCGTCGAATACCAACGAGAATTGGTTGTTGTCACTCGTCCAATTCGTCACTTGCGGTGTGATGTTAAGGAAGATCTTAAATCCAACCTAATCTCGCTATCAGTCAAAATACTGGTGGCCAAGTAATAGGGATCCTACCCTGGAAATCATTTCGGCCGTCTCTCGGAAGTTGGCGCATCGCTTCATGGTATTGGACTTTGCAAGATAGTCTTCGATGAGTCGTAGTCCAATGTTGTATCCCATCTTGTCCAGTTGTTTGTTCACCTCGACATAATCGCTTTCGTAGTCTTTGCACAGCTGCGAGACAATCGTGCCGTAGGTAAGGGTTACTAGCTCGGCATTGACCTTGTCAATTCGGGTTCTATGCTTCAGCGTCAGATTCTCTGTTCTCCTGGGTTGCGCATTGGTGACGACCGTACTTCCAAATCCTAAAGAGTTGTTAGCTTCTGTAAAACCGAAGAAGAGGCGACTTGTGGATTGCGCACTCTTCGCCAATGCGAGACGCCTTGCTGGCCGACATTGTGCTAGTTAGGTTGTGTCCTGGCGGAGCTCGCAGCCAGCCGCTAGAGGTGCAACTTGGGCGCTGTCAGCTGAAGAGCGATGTTGAGGGCAGCAGCGACGACGGTTAGCCCTGTGAGATATCACAGGACAGGCGCTGGTGAAAGGCGGCGACTTTGGGAAGGTGTATCAATCCGAGCCAGGGGAAGTGATACAAATGAGCTAGACAGGCCCGCAGACCAGACCCTCCAACGTCACCCTGGCGGCGTAGTCGGTGCACGGAGGTCTGGACCACCGACGTAGGAACAACTCTCGGCCCGGGCACCAATCAGACGCGGATCTGCATTTGTTGTGGATGAAAGTTCACAACGACATCCTCAACTCGAAGCAGCTTGTCAATATCTTTCACCGAATTGTTCACAGGCGAGCGCGTCAAGGATTTCTGGTGTCGCAGTTTGTTTCTGTTGGTCTTACGCGACTTTTGCACTTCAAAATGTCGGCAGAGAAGCGTCCCGCTGACGATGACCCGGGCATGTCCCAGTCGCTCGTCAAGCGACAGAACGTCAGTTCCTCGACTGGCGCACTCGCGCGATTGAATGCGTCGGGAAATGCCCTGGTGCAGAGCGTATGTACTTTTCGATCGGATTGAATCCACGACCGATAGCTCACTGTTTTGTAGGCCCCAAGGACGAGCGGGTTGCAGGCGCCTGTCATGGAGCTTTCAGGACATTCGGGGGAGATTTTCGCGGCTAAGTTTGATCCCACTGGCAATTTGATCGCGTCAGGATCGATGGACAGATCCATTAGTAGGTTCAGTTCTGGTTTGGCAGCAGTCTCAAATCGCATAGCTAACGCTGGGTAGTGCTTTGGAGAACCTACGGCGACTGCGAAAACTATGGCGTGTTGAACGGACACCGAGGGGCGATTCTCGACCTACAATGGTCGCGCGACTCGGAGATTTTGTATTCGGCATCGGCTGATACGCACCTTGCGAGCTGGGACTTGACATCGGGAACGCGAATAAGGCGATACGTCGGACACGAGGAAATCATAAACTCGATGGACATCAGCAGACGAGGAGAGGACCTGCTCATCAGTGGCAGCGATGACTCGACGATTGGAATATGGGACCCCCGATCGAAGAACGCGGTCGATTATATCCAGACGGAATTCCCCATTACGGCGGTGGCCATTTCGGAGGCGGGCAACGAGATTTACTCTGGTGGCATCGACAACGATATCCGCGTGTGGGACCTGAGGAAGAAGTCGGTTGTATACTCTATGCTGGGGCACTCGGACACAATTACATCTTTGAAAGTCTCGCCGGACTCTCAGTCCCTCGTGTCCTACGCGATGGATGCGACGGTCAGGACGTGGGATATCAGGCCCTTCGCACCGACGGAGAGACATATTCGAACGTTTGATGGTGCGACCATAGGCCTGGAGAAGAACCTCATGGGCGTCAGCTGGGATTCGGAGGGCAAGAAGATTGCGGCAGCATCGGGCGATGGCACGGTGATGGTATGGTCCAGCGAGACCGGCAAGCTTAGCTACAAGCTTCCCGGTCACAAGGGCACGGTGAACTGCGCTGAGTTTGCTCCTGGCAAGGAGCCGATCTGTGAGTGCCAATTTCTCCCACAATAAGGTATTCCTGTGAAGTAGCTCTGTTTGACTAACAAGATATAGTACTCTCGGCATCTTCTGATCGCACTATGCTCTTGGGCGAGCTGAAATGAGCGGAAGCCATTAAAGATGGTACTTGAACCGCACCTGGCTACTACAAGGGTTGCTATTCGGAGCCATTCTTGGACCAGACACAGGGGAGCTGCTAGGCCCATCGCGGCAGATCCATCCAAGCAACCGGTCCTACCATATGAGCGCATGGTTCTGTAAACATGGCCGATGCGGCATGTTTCTTCGACGACATCAGCCAGAGGATTTGCGGTGCGGGGATGGTGCTCTAATGGAAGATGGTAGGGGGTGACGGGTGTTGGTTAGTCTAAGTTGAGTCCCTAGTCCAATGGACTGCTAATGAGGAGATGCATTTTGGGAGAACAGGGGAAAACAGGGGAAAATGAGGCAACCAAGAATGCGAAGACATGGGTCGGCGTTGACAAATGTATATATCATTGGGGGAAATCTGGGGTGTCGATGGAGATGCAAGTGACAGATATCCATGGCTGTACTCTAGAGACGATGGAGGGTCTTAGAGATGTCGTGTCGCATTTATATGGCACCGGCCCAGGTCGTCTACTACGTACCTACTACACCTGTTACTGTATGTGGGAGCTGAGCAATGGAAATGAACCAGATGACGAGACTAGCCAACGCCCAAAATCCCCAAAAGAAATAGATGCCCAGGAATAGTGAATGAAAGGAGCACAAAAAACAAGCACCTTACTTATCCCAGCCTTGCATAGCATGCTTCTCACCAGTCCTTTCATCAGTCTTGAGTTCAGTTGATTTGCCCCCTGCCCCCTTTTGGCGATGGCTTGAGTTTGTCCAGCTGGCCAGGGCCGCCATGGGTTTCAGGTACTTGCTCACGACGACGTGTGGTTGGCCAGATGCGACGGCCTCAAACGAGCCCGGGAACGCCTCCATCTATCTAAGCCTACGCGGGCAGGCACTGGATCGATACGACGGGGGTTTGACAGTGCTACATACTTACGGTCCAGGGGGCAATGCACTGAGCAGCCACTGAAGCACGGGGAGCATGGATCTGCTGTGGGCAGCCCGCCCAGTGGATCCACGGCGTCCACGTTGCGCCACCCTTCCTGTCGGGTGTTCACGCACTTCGAACTGGTCCAATGCCGTAGCGGCTTCATGCTTCATGGCGTGTCTCGCTCTTCCCGGAACGACGGGCAAGCAACTTTGCAAAACTTATGAAACCACGGCATCCAGTATTCCCAATGAAGACGATCTCCATAAGATACAGTACCTGGCTGCTGTACATAACACCGGGCAGTTCCTCCGTTGTAACTTCACCCCTGGCCTTGCATCGCCTCCTACATAGTAAAGCCTCATGTGACAGCCTAGGCCTAGCCTACATAGTACACGAACAGAGCCTTGATCTGAAGACTCATAGTAAAACCGAACCTGTGATTGAGCCTTGTTCCTTTTGCAACACGCCCACTATCACAGCATGGGTTCACCATGGCCCGTATCTACTACATATTAGTACTACGGAAGTGTCTGTCCCTCCATCCTAGACTCCTAGTACTATGTACACGTGTGGTGCCCTGGATCCTTTGCGGGTCCCCGGGCTTCATCGACCCCATCGCCGCGTCCCCCTGTTTCGTGACTTCTAGTTGGTTCATTGGTCGTCGTCATTTGTTACCGTGCTTTGTATCTACCTGCCTGACCTCCAGACGATCTATTGGTGGCACTGTCCCTTCTCGCTTCCCCTCGTATTCACTCCCTTTCACTCTTTTCCCTTCAGTCGTCGTGTTTCCGGCTCTTCTAGCCCACAGCATCCCAAGGGTCCCAGACGAACGCGCATGTCTCGGTTGGCAGAGACACTTCCAGCTTGGTCCAGTGTGTGTTGATGTCGGGTTGCACCAATGACCCCCGAATGATGTTCTGATACTGCAACCAGCTTCCTCTCTTTGATTCATTTCTGCTCTGGCCTTGTCTTCCCTCTCTTCTGAGCTTTCCTTCCTTACAGCCTGCCAGCCTGCTTATTCTTCCTATTATTCCTACTGTTCCCAACATTTATTTCGACTCTTGTCGCCGAGACATAATCGCGGCATCTCATTGTCTAAGACGGCCGATTTGCGATCTGGAATTGGCGTGACCAACTACTCTCATACCTCGAATCTACCTCGACAACGACACGTTCTTTCCCGACGACGATCCTTATATATAAGACACTGCCACCGACTGCAATTACTTTAGCCGCGACCTCGACCCAAGGACTAGAGCTAATATACTTGGAGAGCTTCTTAGACGTGCACAATGGAACACGACCCTTCCAACATGGAGAGGCTTCGTGCCGATCTTATTCGACGAGCTCGTATTGAGCGTTATGGCGAAGCGGATATGCAAGAAGTTCAACAAAATCAGCCTTCAACCTCTCATCGCCCGTTTCTGCGACTCTTCCGAAGAGGCCAGCCCCCCCAGCCCCAACCCAGCGACGCTTACCGCATGAACATCGAGAGTCCGAAGTCACCAGATGGCGAACAAGCAGGGCCAAGGGCGGCTCAGTTTCCCGATTTCGCCAGGCCATGGTCCTCCAGGTCCAATGCGCTTCGATCCCAGCAAGACGTACACATAGACGGCCGAACGACTGCGATGCCTCCCACCGAATCACCGTCATTCCCGAGACCTCCACCGCTGGCCTGGACTGACAGATCGAGTGAAAATGATACGCTCGAATCACAGACAACCGGGACTGTAGAGGACCATGGAAGGCAAGGACACAGCCGCACAAGTGACGGCCGCCATAGCTCCCAACGAAGACACCACCGCTCTCGTCACCCAAAGCGCTTTTTATTCTGCTTCCCGTGGGTAAAATCACGGAATTTGCGCGCACAGATTCTGCGTTGCTTTGTTTCAGGCCTAGTCCTGATACTGCTCATTGCTGTCTGTATGTAACATTCCAGTTAACCCACAGATTCCTCACCTCCACGAGCGATGTTGCTAATTCTAGATTTCAGATCTGGGGCTATCCGTGACGGGCAAAGTGGACACCAGTGAGATGACTATTATGCTGGTACTCGTCATTCTCTTTGCTACCATTTTCTTCTTCCATGGTCTCATCCGACTCATCATCATTGTTGTACGGGGAAATCGAGAGGCCGCCGGGCGAGCGCGCCTACCACAGACACAGCCAGTCGGACCTCGGGGGTATGCGGTGCCACACCATCCAATTCCGGTCGTTCTCGCGCAGGACGAGGAGGATACTGGGGTGGAAAGCGGAGCGGGAAAGTCGAGGCCGCCGGCATATGGACTCTGGCGAGAGAGTGTGGTAAGTCGCAAGGCTCTAGCCCTCAACAACGGTGTAACAAGACTGACACGGGTGATTACAGCGAGTCGACCCCGACCGCCTGTTCTGGCAGCGCAACGAGGCCGTGGATCAAGCGCGGCCGCGACCAACAACTCGTTCGGGACCTCGACCTCCCTCGTATGCTTCCGATGATGGTGTATCATACGTGGTAGAGGCTACGCCGCGGTCTACAGCACCTACAACGTAGGGTTCGCTTCCCACACATCCCTCCGAAGTCGGGCAAGTGGCACGGTTGCTGAAAGTAAAAGGAAGCAGAACAACATGGACTAGTAATCGCGAAAAGTTGAATCAAGATCGCCTGTGAGGAGGATCCGGCCGCTCAGGTCACCAGGCGCTGGACGCTGAAGATGACCAAGCGGGCTATTTTCTGGAAAAGCCAGATTGAATGGCGGCTCGAAGCGGAGGAGCCAATAATGCCATGTCTGGGCTGTCCTCGAGCATGCCCTGGCGTGTAGTTGGACTGAGGCATGATTGAATGGGGAGTAATGGACGAGCACATAATTGGATGGTTATCCTAGCTCACCTGGCCTCGCCTGACTTCACCTTGCTGCAGAACCAATCAAACAACCATCGACGACCTACCATGGCAGTGAGCACGAAATACACAGCGTCAAAGATCGGTGTACCTAGGTAGGTATCCATATCAGGGGAGAAGAAGACGATGGCCGGCCTTGCACATAATCACCAGCCAAACAATGATCAAGTTCGTGCTTGGCAGTGACTTTGGATGTATAGCACCCGGATCGTTGTTAATTAAACATAATGGAAACCAAGGGTATAGGACACTGTCGGTGTGAGTCACTTGCGCTGTGAGGGCCCAATCCGCGCAGACCAGTTCAGAGCATGAGCAGAAGCCAGGCTGCCTGATGAAGGAGAGCTGCCTCGGGAAGACCCAGCCCAACGAGCATTACATGGGGTGGTGCGGCATGTTGCAACTTGCATGATCACGCGGCTCCTTGAACGGCACGGGGTGCGCAGGAGCCTCGCTGTAGCTACCGGGACAGGTTTAGCAGCCTTTGGTTGATCGGGATGATGGTCCGAGAAAGGGTATACTAGGTCCCCCCCCCTGTGCTATTGCGCTGGCTGCTAAGGGTGCTCGGGAGGGAGTTTATGTGGAGGATGAGATGATGTCTTCTTTGTCGTTGGAAGAATGTAGTAGGGGTTTACACAAGGGTCACGTGAAAATGCCTGTCTCTGTCTCTGTACCATTTCCCGCGGTTACTAATAGAAGGGAGAAGCCGATGTTTTTGTCAGTCCCGACAGGGGAACGGGAAGGAGGGGTCGTGGCCAGTTGGGTTCTGATTTCCCAATTGGGCCGGGCCAGGGCCCAAGTCGCAAAGAGTTGGGTCCACTGCATTAGACGAGCGACTTTGGGAGGCATGGAACAACTCATTTTCGCACCCTAACGCTCCTTCAACCGAATTCTCAACTTGAAGTCTCCGACTTGCCTGCTCGCTTGCTTGCACCGTAACTTGCGTCAACTCATGCTTGGTATTGCCCCGTGACCACGGCTCCGAGCACGGCCCCGTGTGGTGCCTGGTTCGCCCCATTTTGTCCCCAGTTGTCGGGCGTCCAGCGGCCAGTGTAAGCGCCGGTAATCCAATCAGCAATTACCTCTGGGCCGACTGCAATCAGGCAATGACTGTATTCGTACATCCATTTGCCCACCCCACCCCACCTGCCGCCGCGCCTCTTTGGCCACACACACTCACACGCACACGCACGCGCGCGCACCCGCTGCAAGTCCGCACCGCGCCGGTTCCCCCAGCGCAGGGCTCCTTTTGTACTGGGCTGCTTTGTATCTAAGTACTTAGCTTATTGGGCCGCAGGCGAAACAGAAGCAGGAAGGCGCGCCGCAGCAGCCCTCCCCCTCCCCACAATCCCGTCGTAGTATCACTCACTCACTCACTCACTCCCTTTCCTCCTTCCGCCCTCCCCCCTCATTTCCCTTTCCTCGCGCGAAAATTTTTAAACTTGGTCTTGAAGAAAGCTGGTGACGCTCCTATTATTCCAAGTCCAATCTTCCCATCTGTGTATAAAACACCAGCATCCCTTTTCATCTTCGAAACAAACATCAAATCTCTAAAGGTGCGTGGAAAACGAACGTGGTTTGTTTGGTTGCTTTTGTGTGTTTGAACGCTGTACCCCCCTCGCCCCTCCGTCCGTTCGTCTGGCCGCCAACTCTCAGTCTCGTCGCCTGCTTCAACATCTCGGCTTTGTCGGGTTCCGCCTGCACTTTTTGTCCTTGCTCTCGCCTCTCGCCTCTTGCCTCTCGCGCCCGCACCCGAATGCGCGGGCCTTGGTCGCCCTCGCGACTTCTTCCGACTCCTCCTCCGAGATCAACCAGGACCGCGCCGCCATGACCTCCGTGTGCGACCCGAACTTCATGCAACCACCAAAGGCCACATCCTATCTGTGTCGCATCGCAGCCTGGTGCACTTGCTCGATATTCCATCCGCAGACTGCCCTGCCATCAAACTCGAGTTCACGATGATATGCGGGGTCACCGCCGAATATCGCCGCCACTCCCCTTCAGCATCATAACAAGATGCGCCGACTACACGGAACGAGTCTCTACCTCGGCACGTCTTTATATCGGCTGAACGAGGACACCTACAGTCGACAATACCACGCAATGCGAGTCTAGGCCGCTTTCGTCCCCTTTGCGCGCTTTCTGGCGCGGCAGGCCAGTGGTTTTCATGCGCCGCGAATTATCGTCCCATCCGATGCGACCCCCGGCACCACGGGTTTTTTAAGGCATTCTCCGGACCCTACCACGCCGGCCTCCGATGACATTGCCTCCCGTGTCGAGATGTAGCAGAATCTATTCTGTGATACGATGCTACCGTTATCTGCATGATGGGCTGCACTGGCAGCTACAACCCGAAACCGACGGACCGAAGCGAATTTATCAATGCGAGCGACGAACTGGGGCGACACACGATCAGTCTAACATGAACATATTCACTGACAGACATGACTTTTAGACCCTTGCCATAATAATGTCTTCCCTCTCCCGTCGTGCTTGCTACAAGTGTGGTAATGTTGGCCACTATGCCGAGGTCTGCTCCTCCGCCGAGCGCCTTTGCTACAACTGTAAGTGTCCCCGTCCTGTGTCTCTCATTGACTCTTCATACTGATATCTCTTCTACAGGCAAGCAGCCCGGTATGGCTCACCTCCGCACTACGCACTACTATCATCAATAACTAACGGTTCCACATAACAGGCCACGAGTCCAACGGCTGCCCTCTCCCCCGTACCACCGAGGCTAAGCAGTGCTACCATTGCCAGGGCCTAGGTCACGTCCAGGCTGACTGCCCTACCCTCCGCCTGAGTGGCACCGGCACCAGCGGCCGCTGCTACAACTGCGGCCAGCCCGGTCACCTTGCCGTATGACTACTGAACTGTTCATGACCGGAGCCGATCGACTAACATGAACATAGCGCGCTTGCCCCAACCCCGTCGGACCTGCTATGGGCCGTGGCGGTCCCCCAATGGGCCGCGGTGGCTACGCTGGCGGTTTCGGTCGTGGTGGCTTCGCCGGCGGTCCCCGTCCCGCTACCTGCTACAAGTGCGGTGGTCCTAACCACTTTGCCCGCGACTGCCAGGCTCAGGCCATGAAGTGCTACGCCTGCGGCAAGCTGGGCCACATTTCGCGCGACTGCACCGCTCCCAACGGCGGCCCTCTCAACACTGCCGGCAAGACCTGCTACCAGTGTGGCGAGGCTGGCCACATCTCCCGAGACTGCCCCCAGAAGAACGCTCCTGGCGAGATCCCCACCGAGGTGGTCGACTTGGGAAGTGTGCCCGCCCCCCAGGCTGTTGCTCCCATCGCCCCCATCGCCCCTGTGGCTTAAGGCATATCTAGGATATTCTGTCCAGGTCGGCCCAGAGATGGGATCGACTTGACAGAGGCCAACGAGATCGGATCCTGTCATGGGGGACGATCTGAGAAGGCCACCAGATGTGTTGGCGCCTTTCTTTTTTAACCGCGTTCTTTCTTGATGCCGACACGTGAACATATTCCAACTCGACCTTCACACTCATACTATTTTTACGTTAAAGTTCATGTTTATTTTGTTCCGAATCATGCATCGGCCCGCAACATGCTCTCCGGCATCGGCTTTCCACGGCGTCCTCGGTCCATCTCGAATCTTATTACACCTCTTTCTTTTGCATGGAAAAAGCCACCAGTGCCGTCATCCCGGGGCACATCAACCGCGATGGTGATGGGTTGTCCTTCCGGAAAGCCTCTAGAGCATCGGGGTTCTCGCGGGTAATGACGAAGACATGTGAAGCGGCGAAGCAGGAGGGGACATCTACCAACAATTTTCCTTTTTTTTCTTTACTTTATATCTTTTCACCTAGACTTGTTTGTGCGGATCCTTGGTTACTACGGGGTCTCTGGGCGGTTTCTCCGCACTATGACACCTTTCCTCGAAAAGGACTTTGGATCATTCGGCCAAGGACTACTACCTTTTGAACGACAGACGCTGTCACATGGCTCTTAACGACTTGAGAATTCTACGGCAACCTGCGAAGGATATACCCCGCGAGGCTGATATGTGTTGTTGAGCTTGGAAACGCGCTGAGACGCAGGCTTTGACCGGAGAGGCCATTTCCCGCCTGGTCGTGGGGATGGTTGAGGCTCGGGAAGCCTGCGTGCCGCCTGGCGGCAAGATCAGTGGACGCGTGCGCGAGAGTGGTGGGCTGAAGGAGAGATTGATCGACGGCAAGGGGAGAGGATGTTGTTCTGGTTTCCGAGGGACGACAATGGCCCCTTGCGACAGCAATCGCAAATGGGGACCGCGTGGTGAAGAGGACGTCTCACAGAACGACAGAGGAGGCAGGAGAAGAGAAGATGGGAGAATAAAAGAGAAGAAGAGAGGGCCTGGAGCGTAGGAGGGCCCTCGTGTTTTGGATGGCTGTGGTTGTGGTTGCTGAATGGGAGGGAAGCTGAAGTGTGGACGGGCGGACAGGGCAGAACTGTAAATGAATTGATTCAGAAACAAATTACGCTCGACAACAGAAGATGAGGGGAGGGAAAGTGGCACCAAGCCTACAAGAAACAATGACGGTGAGGATGAAGATGCTGCTGGGACGGACGTGGATGATGAGACATGGACGCCAACCTACGCATCCGGTCACCAAGCCAATTGCCCCACGGCTAGATAGGTATTCGTGCAGGTTGGCCTGGGCCGGATGAGGACGTGATCCGTGCTTGGTACACTTTGTGCGTGGAACTACGAGGTCTCGTGCTGTTACGGCGTGAGCATTGGTGTTGCAGGCTGCGTATTTGCGCGCAACCTAGTCTAGTGACCGCTGCCTTGATGCTACCACCTGGTTGTTTCGGCATGCACGGTAAGCAGTCGTCCATCTTGGATTTCCATGGACATAGTCCATGACATGCCGCACAGCGCAATGCACGTTGGGTTGTGTTGCAGCGCCGGGAGGATGTAAGCCACCTACGAGCAAGCGTCGTAGCCCGCCCTTTTCGGCTTGTCTCGGGCCGCCATGCTGTATTCGTAGATTCGTACAGTTGACAACATGCCAAGGAGTCCTGCAATGTAATATGCACACTGAAATTATCTTTTACACACAGGCGGCTGCAGATCTACAGGGCTGAGTGCCCAGCCCTACGGAAACAGGATGCGTAGCGGGCTGATGCTTGCAGGGAGGGTCCTGGAGCATGGATCCCCCTGGTTTAATTAGGCGGTCTCCCGGCAGCTTTGGTTGGTCTCTGCCAACGGTTTGAGGACCATTCTCTCAGTGCGGGGAGGGCTTGACGATGGCTTCGTATGTTCTCACGCGGTAGCTTGCAGGGGATCCTCAGCTTCTAGGGGAGGAAACGGGGCTTACCTAGTTGCAGATGGACGGGACGGGATAGGAGACTATGATAGTGGCGAGCTGGCAACAAACGTGACGTGCAGTATAGAGCTTGCTTGAGCCTGTCCGTGCTGGTGAGAAAAGACGTTGACCCGTTATCTGAGTGTAGGTACCTTGTGGCTTGAATCTCTACTACCAGGCACGAACCTAATGCCCAACTTCCAGTTGTATCTCAGATATTCTGCGGAAGGTGCAAGTTTGGAAATCAGAAGAGGAAGGACTGGGCATCTGTACAGCCACATTACCAACCCCCAATTCCCAACACTCGCCATAATGTCTGACACCTCATCCACCTGCTCCCACGCCGACCCGGCGCCCGATTCCGAGATGCCAGCCGACAAGGTGAAGCGGAACAAGCAGACGCCGCAGGAGATTATCGACGAGTTTTGGGCCAAGTTTACTACCAAGAAGCCTGGCAAGGGTATGCTCCCTTCTTGGAGTGCCCCTCACGCCGGGTGGCCAGCTAACTACTGTGAAAGCAACTACTGTTATTCCTTCCAACACCTATACAGATATCGTTGCCAAAAAGAACAAAAACGTCGAGGTCAAAAACACCCAGACTTCATACGAAGATGCCGCCGCTGTGTGCCGCGCCAAGGTAGAGAAGATTGTCAAGGAGTGCCGCCGAATCAACAAGAAATACCGCGATCCTCACTTCGACGTCGAGACCGACTTGAAGCTTTACGTCCGCGATTGCCTCCAGTGCCTCTCCAACTACAAGCACGATGATGGATCTGAAAGTAGACTCAAGCCCCAAAGCGTCAAGAGAGTCGGTGACATCTTCGACTCGCCAAGGTTCTACATCGACGGCCCTACTGCCAATGATGTGAGGCAGGGCCGCGATGGAGATTGCTGGCTGATGGCTGCTCTCTGCACCCTCAGCAACAAGAGTGGTCTCATCGAGAAGCTTTGTGTAGCCCATGATGAGGCCGTCGGTGTCTATGGCTTCGTCTTCCACCGCGACGGCGAATGGATCTCAGAGATTGTCGATGACTTCGTATGACCCCTACTTCCATTCTGCAACCTCAAAAATCTCGATCCTAACATCGTGCCTAGCTGTACCTTATCAAGCCCGACTACGACGAAGGGTTCTATGACAGAATCCTGTTTGATGATGTCGAGCGCGTCAACTCGGACGAGGCATACCGCAGGGTCTACCAGTCCAACAGTGGCGCCCTCTACTTCGCCCAATGCGCGCATCCGCAGGAAACATGGCTTCCCCTTCTTGAGAAGTGCTACGCTAAAGCCCACGGCGACTATGCCTGCATTGAGGGCGGCTTTGGCGGCGAGGGCATTGAAGATCTCACTAGAGGTGTCACTTCGGAGCTCTGGACTACCGACATCCTCGACAAGGTGAGTCTGTCGCGTCAATCTGTACCAGGAGCTTTGTTCTGACTCTTTATGTATAGGAACACTTCTGGAAGGAAGAGTTGATGAAAGTCAACGAGGAATTCCTCTTCGGCTGCAGCACCGGCATCTGGGGCAACGGCTGGGGAGATAGAAAGGGTATCGTCGAGTCTCATGCCTACTCCATCCAAAAGGCGGTCGAAATCGACGGCCAGCGCCTTCTCCGTCTCAAAAACCCCTGGGGAAAGGGAGAATGGAATGGCCCTTGGAGTAAGTCATGCCTCGTCGGATGATGTACCGCTGATCTGCTCACAAGTCTGGCAGGCGATGGGTCAAAGGAATGGACTCCGGAGTGGCTTACGAAGCTCGACCATCGCTTCGGCGACGACGGAGACTTTTGGATGTCGTACAATGATCTACTTCGCAAGTATCAGGCCTTTGAGCGAACACGCCTCTTTGGTCCCGAGTGGCGCGTCTCTCAAGTCTGGACCACACTCGCTGTCCCCTGGACACTGGACTACCACGATACACATTTTTCCTTCAGCATTGCGAAATCCGGCCCCGTTGTCATCGTGCTGGCGCAGCTTGATGACCGCTACTTCCGCGGTCTTCAAGGCCAGTACATATTTAGTCTCGCCTTCCGAGTTCACAAGGCGGGTAAAGAAGACTACCTCGTCCGAAGCCAGACTCCCTTACGCATGTCGCGATCCGTCAACGTTGAGCTTGACCTAGAAGCCGGCGAGTACGAAGTTCGCATCAAGGTTGATGCCACCCGATACGAGCAGTTCCTCCCAGTCGATGAAGTCATCAGGAAGAATGCCAAGGACAGGCGCGAGAAGCTGATCCGCATTGGGCTGGCTTACGATCTCGCGCACAGCAAGGGCAGGAGTGTTGAGACGGACGCGGAGAAGAAATCCAGGGAGGCTCATGAGAAGAAGGTCAAGGAGAAGGCGCGAGGCGAACTCAAGAAGAAGGTCCTGGCCACGCGAGACGAGGCTCGTTATCTCGCGACCAAGCAATATCAGAGGGATCTGAAAAGGAGCCTGAGGAAGGAGAAGGAGAAGGCAAAGTTGATCACTAAGGCCGGGAAGGCCGCCGCAAAGGCTAAGATTGAGGATCCCGAAGAACAGCGAGACGGCGAGCAAGTCTCAAAGGAAACAGAAAATGCCACAACGACGACCAGCGACAAGGAGAAGGTTCCGATCGAGGCCGACAAGACAAACAAGACAGAAGGGGGCCCACTGACTCCCGAGCCTTCGCCAGACGACACTGTGGCTGAAAAGAAGGATGCTCTAAATGAGAAGACCGTGCAGATCAAAGAGAGCCCTAGCGCTGATGAGGGAAGGGTCGAGGAGGAAGAGGAAGAGGATGACGATGTCAGCAGCATCGGCGCCCTCTCTGAACTCTCTGAGCGCGAATTGGAGATCGCTGCCACTGCCCTTGAGCCGCCGGTTTCGACGGAGACTCCAGTGGCCCAGGAGGAAGAGCCGGATGAGTTTGAGAAGGACCCGTGGAACGCTGTCGCGGTCATCGGCCTGCGCGTCTATCATAAGGTCGACTTCGAGGACAGCAATGAGGAAGCAGTCAAGCTTCAGGTCATTCGCCTAAATCACTACGAGGACGGCAAGGACAATGCCGAGAAGACGGACGGTACAAATTACAGGACAAAGGGACTAGATGTTGACGACAGCGCCAAGGATGCCACACTAGAGGGGGGGATCAAGGACAGAAAGAAGAGCATCATGGGAGACGGCCGTAAGGCGACCAGCTCGTAGTCGAAACCCTCGATAGCACGGCAAGTCAACCAAGTTGAAACCGGGTCGGCTTCTGTGGCAGACGTAGCAGGTTGGAGCCACTCTCCTACACTTTATTCTTTTTCAATATTACTTGATTCACAACAAAGGCTTCTATATCACATCCACGTCACATTTCGTCTCTGACGCACAAGTCGCCAGGATCACATCACGGCAGCAGACGGTTTTAACCTTTAGTGAATAAGTCATGAATTCATTGGCAGAATCTGTTTGTGTGCACAAAGCTCCTATCCCTCTCAGTACCCCTTCAACACCAGCGCTGTAGGTCCTCCCCCCTAAGCACTTTCAGAATGCTTCTCCTCGTGGTGGGTTGCATCATTCACGTCAAGGGGCGACTCCTTAACGCCTGGATGGGAGACGCTCTGGCGATGCTCCCAAGTGTTGGTAGGCTTCCACCCAATGGACTTGCGAGCGACGGAAACCTCGTCGTAAAGCTGGTCAACCTCCTCCAGGCTCAGGCCCTTGGTCTCGTAGATGAAGAAGTAGACAAAGGCGATGCACAGGAAGCAGGCACCAAACCAGATGAAGAAGATCTTGGACTGGAGGTTGGCAAAACCATGGCCGTAGTTGACGAGGTAAGGGGTCGAGTAGGCAATGGCCCAGTTGAGGAGCCAGTTGGTGGCCGTGGTCATGCTCAGAGACTTGGCTCGTGTCTTGAGAGGGAAGATCTCGCCCGTGACGACCCAAGCAAGGGGACCCCACGTGGAGGCGAAGAAGAAGATGTAGATGCAAACAAAGGCCACGGCAGCCTTCTGACCAGCCACGTCCTTGACGTAGATGTCGCCGTTGGCACGCTGGCCGGTCGATAAGGTGCCGCACATGGCCACGATGAACTGGGAGACACACATGCCAATGGCTCCGTACAAGAGAAGCGGGCGTCGGCCCCATTTGTCGATGGCATACATGCCGGGGACGGTAGAGCAGACGTTGATGGCCGACGTGATCATGGAGATGACGAAGCCGCTGGAGACGCCCGAGTTCTGGAAGTACTTGGTTCCGTAATAGAAGATGAAGTTGATGCCTGATGGGACGCATTAGTCTGACTGTCCTCTTGTAGCGAACGAGGCTGATGGGGAATTAATTACCTGTCAGTTGTTGAAGTCCCTGGAGTGCCATTCCCGTGAGCTGGCGCTTCAGCATGGGCGGCTTGAAGCAATCGAGATACGACGATGTGCCAAGGCTAGTCTCGTAGTCGTGGTTGGCCTGGATCTCGGCGAGTTCACTCTGAATAGCGAGGTGGTCCGCGGGCAGACGACGGATACGGCCGAGGGAGCGAGCCGCCGCGTCGGGACGGTTCTTCTTGATCAGGAAGCGGGGGGTTTCGGGCAGAAGGAGCATTCCAAAGAACAGAACGAGGGACCAGACGAACTGGACGGCGATGGGGACTCGGTAACAGGACGTGTTGTTGCGCTTGGCGGTGGCGTTGTTGACGACGGCGGCGAGGAGGAGGCCGATGGTGATGGCCCACTGGTAGGCGCCGACGATGGCACCGCGAATCCACTTGGGAGCCGTCTCAGACTGGTAGAGAGGGACTGAACATTGTTAGCTAGAAAGGAACGCGTGTGCTTGGCTGAGCAGGACTGGGAACTTACTCATGGCAGAGATGAGGCCAACGCCAAAGCCGGCGAAGAAACGACCGGCGAGGAAGATGGGGATGGCGGTGGCGGCAGTCTGAAGGGCAACGCCGAGGTTGAAAACCCAGGTTGAGATGAGAAGACCGGGCCGCCGGCCAATCCTGTCGGTGAAGAAGGGCGAGGCAAGGGCGCCAAAGAAGGTTCCGGCGGAGAGGATGGACACGATGGCCGACTCCTGGTTGGTGTCGATGTTGCGGTTGCCGTTGGAGTCGAGGTAGCCGGTGCTGAAGAGCCGCTGCCAGTACGGCATGGCGATGATGCCGCTGATGGTTCCGGTGTCGTAGCTGAAGGTGGAAACATTGGTTAGCTCGGGGTCCAAGGATCCGAGGGGGGAGGAGGGAGGAGAGAGAGACGCACCCGAAGAGCACACCACCAAAGGCGACGAAGAAGCCCATGGCAATGGCGGGCCATGCCTTGCCCGCCTCGCCGGTGGGCTTGGTCAGGGAGGCTCTGCGGAGAGCTTTCATGTTGACGTGGGACGAGGGGATGTTTGGGAAGGGCTTGTGAAGATTGTTCCTCGAGGATGCTCTAACGGAGCGGTTTCTCTTTTTTTCCCCTTTGAGCCGGAGAAGAGGAGATGGCGAGAGGAAGAAGAGCAGGGAAGATTGAGCAAGGCAGCTGTGCTTTATGTGAATCACTGACTGGAGTGAGAGTGATTGCAGTGACTGGCAGACAAACAAGGAGGGCCAATGGGCTTTTTATAAAACATACGGCTCGGCGTTGCAAACCCCAACGAAAATCGAGCACCGGGTTATGGCCAATGGCGAACGGTCACGAGCTGCAACAAACGATTCCGCTTGTTGAAAACCCGACCACCGGACTTGGTCCAGTCCATCTCCGGCCGGGGGTGAGTGGGCTAGCTGCTAGCCTTGGGGGTGAGCAAAGGGAGCAACATGTTGGTTCTAGGGCGATGCAGGGTTTTGCCTAGGCTAGAAAGGTAGCTGCCGGCTGGACCGATGGTGTGAAGGGGAATCGTTGAAATCATGGACAATGGCGGAGAGATGGAGAAGGAGGTTGGAGGGGAAGTCAAGGTGTGGGAGGATGACTGGATGAGTATGGGATAGGCCTAGATAGTTGCCTCACCACCACCTGATGAGGGATGCGGGGGGGGGGGAGCAGAATGGCAAGTTGGAAGCATGTAAGGCCAGCACAACTCAATCTAACCAGAGGGAGTTAAAGGATGGGGGGAGCTTTGTCTGGGGGTTTGCCACTGGAATCCGGGGATGGATGGCGCTCAGATGGCGTGGCGAAGGGGGCGGACGCTTCTAGTTAGGGTGACAGAAGGATGTGTGTAGGTCTGCAAGGGGTTGAGTGAGTGAGTGAGGGGGGGATGGACAGAAGCATCACAGATTCCACCCCGGGATGTCACCCAGCAGTTCGGTGCCGCCGGGCTCGAGCGACGGCTTTCACGCCAACATAGTTACGCCGAGAGACGGGATCGCGAGCGGGCGTTTGCCAACGATGATGGGCCGTAACGGGTGGCCAAACGGCGGGCTTGTGACATTGTAGTAGGTCTCGATGATCGGGAGGCGCCATGTCGGCCATGGAGGGGAGGAGGAACCCGAGATCGAGGGTGACGAGTGCATGAGGACAGAACTTGTGGGTGTGCTTGATGCGCCTGTCTGTCTGGTCTAGGCTACGTGCGTGGCGTTGTCGAAGGTAGCAGTGCTGATGGAGTTTGTTTTCAACCAGGCTGCGAGGGTTTCCTAGGAAAAACAGTTGAGAAGTTGAGAAGCAGAGAACCAGCGGCCGCGATGGCCATGGCGTCATCGCATCGTTGCGAGGTCGTCGGCAAGTGGGGCGCACCCCGGACCGGAGCTCTAGGGTATGCATACTCTACGGCTTGCCGAGTCGTCACGTTTCGGCCCTATTGCGGCGCCTTCTACCCCGCATGGAAATACGCAAAACTGGTTGTCCAATGCGAGAAGTGGGTGGCTTGTATGTGCTATGTAGAGGTGGTGGCTAGTCCGCCTGTTATGTATGTGTAGATCTCCCCCACACTTTCTCCAAGGCGGGGGGCATCCTTGGCGGCGACAGGGGCTGGGACTGGAACCCGCCCGCGGCAACGTCGCTAGATGCTTCTCCGCGACAGATCTGCGACCACGCTCTGAAGCTGCCTCTCGGACAGGGATTGTGAGCGAATGAGTGAGCCAGGTTGATATTCCCAGTACCAACACGAGGAAACTTCTTCTTTTACTTGGTCCTGAAGACTTGGACCCCAGCTACTTACCCGAGGACTATAATCTCTTCCTCAATCCTCACGTCCAACCTCCTCGGCGACAGCACGCCGTGGCGTCGCCCTCCAACGACTCTAGACTCCCCCAAGCGGGGGCAAAAAACCTTGGCATAATGACTGGTAAACCAGAATAACCGACAAAATAATACAGTCACTCAATACCCTAGACACACTAGGTGAGTGCCTAAAAGATTATATCGTCCCAGCTTGGTGTGCCATGTTTTTTTGCCCCCGCTTGCCCCCGAATCGATTCCGTCTCAACAACGCTGGCACCCACCATGAGCGGCCCGTCCGCCGCCCGCCACTCGGCCGCATTGAGGGCCCGGCGTGGCCGCGGCTCCGGTCTAGCCCGGCAACTCCAGGCCGAGCGCGTGCGGAGAGCCGTTGCACTACTGGCTAATTGGGAGATGGTTCAAGGAAGAATGTTGTAGCCCTTGACAACCAAGAGAGTTTGTTTCTGCATGACAAAGTCGAGCTAACTGGTGCCATCGGCTCATGTAAGTTATATCGCCTCAACACCTCCTCAACAACAGCGACAGCAACAGCTCTTGACCATCGTCGACCAATATCAACACCAGGCTAAGCCTCTAGCCTTCAGCGGAGCCGCACTTTCCATCGGGTCAAATGCTCCTGTCTTCGGCGCTGCCTCGGACGCGCTCCTCTCTGTCGCGAGAGGCAGCTCCCAGACCGCAGCCTCAACTCTAATCCGTGACTCTCGTGTGTGTGTGTGTGTGTGTGTGTGTGTGTGTGAATGTGGAAGTGATGATACTCTTGAACCTACAATGCAGAGTGCGTGTAGCCTTGTATTCTTTCCGAGGAGCATGTGCCCCGTGGGAGGTCACCATAGGGAGACTCGCCGAGATAATCGCCGTGCAACCACCCCCGAAGTGCCGCAACATCATCAAGACCGCTTGTTGAAAGCCGCCTTGTGGTTCAGCTCATGATGCTGCGATGATCCGCAAGTCCATCGGCACTGCAATAAACTCCGAACACTACGTCGTTAGCCTGTGAATAGGATGCGTCTAGTTGATGCTACAGTGGAAGGCATCATTCAAGATAAACAATGCGGGTAATCCTTTTAGCCCGTTATTTAGATTTACCAGAATACACGGGGCATACAATATTAGCACTTTGGGGGTCCCCATTCTTATGAGCGTAGGTTTAGCCTCTCTCTCTCGAGTGCCTTTACTAGTCAATACTTTTACTACGCGCTCGTTCTAGTTTCTGACATGCTCAACTTGAACATCCGGATACCATACACCCTCATCCTCAAGGCCCTCATGGCTAAGAGTCTCGCTCCTAACGCCCCTGCCTCCAAAGCCATGAGTCGCAGTAGAGAACTAGTGCTCTGTCTCACAGAGTGTGTCCAAGTCTCAAGAATATCGGTATCAATTTCCCTTCCTGATTCAAGGGTCCAGAAGATGGACCAAGAGTTAAACGTATGCCGCGGCGGAGTCGAGGGGTTCAAATCCGCAGTTCTTCCAATGTTTGCCCCTCACCTCTGAAGACGGGGTTGTTACTAACTTAACCAAGGCCGGTATAATTCATGTACGTATCTACAATAAAGTACAAATAGATGGAGAAGAATGTTCAATCATCTGGTAATAAATACATGGCCCCCTCCGCCCCTTTTCGTCTTTTAATTTCACTTGATTATTTCAACATTTTTCTAGATTCCCTTTTACCTTAAGTCATGCTATTTAAGGTAGGTATATATTATATCTACTCGAGCTGCATATCACATGCCCACATTACCTTCCACCTCATCTTCTCCTACCCATTTTAGTCTCGCTATTAACAAAGGTGGAGTAGTCAGGTCATTAGGCAAGCTATTAGAGCATCTTCGGTCTCGGGTAGCACTGTTGAGGACTTCTGGTTGATCTTGGCTGCAAGCGTAAACTTGGAGACTGGAGAATAAGGTCGTACTGGGATTCGGACGCGGCGCCTTTACGTCCATGGGTTGATTGGATATTGATAGTATAGAGAAGAGACATGATGCGTATGAAGTGGAAATCTAAACCTAACCTCCCGAGAGGTCTCTGTGAAGCCATCTTTTTAGTACGCTTGGGACATCGTCTAGGGCTTTCCCGGTATATACACCCCCAAGCGCCAAACATCCCAAGCCTGACCCGAAACATCAAAGAAAAACTCCTGCTACATACTCGTTTCAAAATGGTCGTACAAACACAATCACCATGTAACCAAGAATCTCACCTTCTACAACCACCCCCGGCTGTTGCTCAGCCGCTTATAGCTGCTATCCCTCGGCCCAAACTCACGCCCCGTACACACAGTCTCGGTGGCGAACTGCTCGCTCGGCACTCCCGCGTCGGCCTCCTCGAAGAAATAATGATTTGCTCCGTGCGCATAAGCGACCCGCCAGGGCACCTTGAGGTGTTGCTTCCCGGGCCCGCCGCCGCAGCTGCCGTTGAGCTGCGCGCTGGGGGGACTGTTGACGGCCAAGGCGAAGAGGTTCTGCGGCTCGGTGTAGTCCGTCACCAAGCCGGAGCGCATGATGAAGTAGGACAGACAGAGCATGTTGATGGCGAACACGATGACGAGAACGACGTAAAACAGGTTCTGCCAGCTGTCGATATGGCCCGACGTGTATTCCTGGGTGATGACGGACGCGTTGAAGTTCTGCTTGTGCCCAGGCCCGCCGGTAACGACGTTGTTGGGGTCGTCGTAGTCCCAGTAGTGGCGGAAAGGCGTGTCGATGGAGCCAATGACGACGAGAGAGCTGGCATAGACGGCGAGAGCCTCGGCTACGGACGGCAGGGACGTCGGGAGCTTAGGCTCCTGGAGCCCCAGCTGTGTGAGGATGCGGGCGTTGGAGGCGTTGGCGTTGCCTTGTCCCGAGTTCAAGTCCATAGATAACCGCCATTGATCAGCCAGCCACTGTACGATGATTGTCAGCACGAGCTAGATTTGGATTGGGGAGCTTCACGGAGCGGCGAGATCATACCCTCCAGTCTAGCGAAGGCGCAGACCAAGACTGATCGGCATCGAATGACCGCAGGTAGCTGTCTTCATCGTTGCGATCCTCGCAATGGGCCTTCATGTTCGCACCCGAAGTTCCAGAAATGTTGAACTGGGTAGAGCAGTTGGGAGACGTCCAGGACCGAAGCTGGCACAGGGTGTAGTTGCTGAAGTTCGCCGTCTTGCCCAACGTATAGATTGCGTCCGATCCGACTACAGTTGCATTGCTTAGGATGTTGAAGTCGTAAGGGTACTGCAGGTGGTTAGTCGATGCTGCACAGGATACAAGACAAGCAGTTACGGGGAACTTACGAGCTGGAAGACGGGGGGTCTTCGCTCGTATTCGGGTCCCCATTTGAAGATGTCATCGAGGTCGGTTCGATTGAGATAGTTTAGCTTGTTCTTCTCGTCGACGGGCTGCGGTACGTCGCCCTCCCAGCCGGTCCATCCCTTGACCTGATCACCAACACCAGTCTTGTTGTTGCGCGCGTGGGGCCATTCGGTGTAGATTAGAGGTGCCAGCTCGTCCTCGTCGGCGTTGGCACAAAGAACGTTGACAGCTGGAGAAACGACGCCGGCCCTAACGGCATACTCTCCAACTCCGGAGAGATCGTCGGGCTGAAGGATGCCGTTGGCGGGCAATGTCGCGGCAGCGTACACGCCGGGATGAGGCATGGCGAGGGTGACGTTGTTGATGATCCTGCCCGTCTGTTCGTACTGGGCCGTCACGTTGCCGTGCTCCGTCTCGATCCACTCCGAGTACATGGTGGTGTTGTCGTACAGCAGCATGCTGCCCAAGGGCCGCTTCCTCAGGTCGTTCCCGATGATGGTGCCGTTGTCGTTGATGGCGGTCCACGTGGACATGAAGTTGAGCAGGTTTCGGTAGGACTGGCCCGCGAACTGGACGTTCATACACGCCTCGGTAGCGGAGGGATCGTCTTCTAGATTGAACAGGTATGCGCAATCGGCGGCGACGTATTCCGAGTTGGCGTAAGAGGCGCGGACATAGCCAAACAACTCCTTGCTCTCCCAGTCGCCGTACTTGAGCTTGGGGGAGACCATGGCATCCGAAGCGGTGGTGTAGAAGGCGGCGGCGAAGGTGGCCGTGAGGGACAAGACGCCGAGCAGGGTGATTGCGGAAGAGGGCAGCGTCTCAAAATGGGTGACGAGGGATCCGGGCTGGATAACCCAGTTGCGCATCGTCATCTCGGCGAGAGACATGCCCCCGGCCTTCCGGATCAACGCCCTCCGGGTGAGGACCTGGCCGAGGAAGGACACGAAGACGGTGACAAAGGACATTTCAATCGTCTTGGCCAGGAGGGCAGACAGGGTGGTGGCCGTGGAGGGCAAGAGGCCGTGCTTGGACGAGATCTGAATGCCCCATCTGGGCTGGAGGATGGCGGTGATGAGCCAGATACCGCTGGCAACGGTGGAGTAGACGGACAGGACGTAGATGGTGATGGAGAGCCAGCTGGATCGTTTCTGGTGGATGTCCTGCGTAGACCAGCAGTTGCTCGGGGGCTCGCTGAACTTTTTGTAAAAGGCATCATCGTCGAAGTCGTCCTCTGGCACGTCGCCTCTCGGGTCGGAGTTGTCGAACCCGGCGGAGCCCTGGCCCAGCGAACTGTAGCTCGTCGAATACAATTCACGAGAGGTGGACCTGGATACTGGAACACTCTTGAGGTTAGTGGGATCGTCACCGAAACCGCGCTGGGACTGGCGGGTGGACGAAGGCATCGAGGGAGTCCAGATGGCCTCCTGGCCGATTTGGGACGGGGACATGGCGGTGGGGCGGGAGACGTCGGGGCTTAGATAGGTCGTCGGGGGATATCCCAGGGATGGATTGCGCGACAGCTGCGTGGCGGGCGAGCCGATGGACGAGACGTTGTCGAGGAGACCTTGGTGGGAGCGCGGAGTCTCGGGCGGGCTCGTCCTGAAGGGGACGCGGGCCGAGCTGGGGACCATGGAAATGCCGAGGCCTGCGCCGCCGGGGTCGGCCGCGATGAAGTTGCTGGCTGCCTCGTCCAAGTGCGACAGCTCGTGGCCGGCGTCGCTGTCGGGCATAGGCTGGTAGCCGCTGTTCCTGCTTGCGCTGCGAAAGACGGCGTGGGAGAAGGGATTGGCCGACGAGGGCGACGGGGAGAGGGCCGAGACAGCATCTGGACCCTCGTAGGCAGAATCGACGTGGTTGAGGTTGAGAGGAAGCTCGAATGGCCCAGCCATGATGAGAGCGCAAGCTATGTATGAGCTTGGGATTCTAACAAAGACGACGGATGCGAGGAGATGGGGGTCAATGGCCCCATGGCAATGCGACAGGGTACGTGCGGTGCGTCACACTCGGGCGGAAGTCGAGCGCTGAATCAGTTCGATTGGGTCGAGGCTCGCGAAGAGGTTGAGGTTGAGGTGTGACGACGGCGTGGCGGAGTTGAGTGAGACGGAGGGCTGGTCAGACGAGACGGAGTAGGAGAGGGCAACACAGCATCAATCAAATTGAGGACCGGGGAACGTATCATGAAACAAGCAAGCAGCCAGTCGACGCCAAGGTGTCAGGAAGGGAGCAAGCAAAGCAAGGTGAGGACAGCCTTGCAGCTCGCTGTTCGTAGCTTAATAGCATCTGGCGCGGGCAATGATTAGATGTCAGGGACGAAAGTTGGGGTCCGGGGACCTCAGACAAGGATGAACCAGGGAATCAATTGGCCCGATACCGTTGAGGCTGAGGGTTGGGATGACGAGCGATCATCACTGGAGTGGGTCACTCCAAGAACAAGGCTGAGTTCCAAATAATCTTAGTAGATACCCAAGGCAGTTCGTCTTGTCTCTTCTCTGTCGACAAGGCTCAGCGGTAAGCACCGACCTAGACCTAGGCAGTGAATCACACTAAAACATCTCCAAGCACACGCCAAAACCGGGTCGGCATCGGCGGCTTCTCGGATTCTTACTATCAATCTGCTGTGGGTTTTTAATAGTACACGAACAACAGGAGGATCCGTCTCATCCTTCCCGCATCATCAGCCACTCGAACTGGTCCCATCTTAGGCTCTCCCAAGATAGAATGCGCAGGGCTACGTAGATTAGGGGCTGTGTCCCGGTACAGTGTGCTCAGCGGCTGCGCCATGGGACCGACGACACCACAAGGGGGACTGACGAAAAATAAATACATCTGCCGGTTCAAAGACATTGCCCGTACTGTCTAGGTAGCGCCTCACCTACAACCCATTGGTTTGGCGCCGACGGATACATAAAACCGAGGCTTTGCCTATCCCTCAATCGCAACGAGTCGTGCTGTGCGGGCTGTGATTGTAGCGTGTCTGTCTACCTGGGTTAAGGCACCTAGTAGGTAGTAGATAAACAATACAGTGCAGAAGAACAAGCTTACTCCGCCTGAACAACGCAATGCCCAGGAAAAAGCTGGTCTCGAGTGTCTGTTACTTTATCAAACATGTCCATCCAGTTAAAAAGCAGGGGTTGTAGTAAAAATTCCGCGCTGGCGAAGAGTCCCCCAGATCCCTGCCCATGTCATCTAGAGGCATTGACAGAAGCAACACTTGTTCTTGCACTTGGTCTGTTCGGTTTGCGAGATTGTGTGAAGCATTCTCACCAAGAGAAACAGGATAAAGTGTTGTCCCGGTTGTATGGACAGCTTCCAAGACCTTTTGGCATGACCGCCGAAAGAAGGGGCAATAAGGAGTCTGGTGGCGAGGGGGATCCTAAGAGTGTACCATGATACACACATCCGTGTCCCTACCTAGCTGAATAAATAAAAATGCCCTTCTACTCCTGGATAAGCATCATAAAACATGTTCCAATGATCTAGTCCTGTTCCCGTCTGCGTTCGTCACCAAGCGCCCCCTTACATCAAAACACTTCTACCACTTCGTCCTTCATCCTTCATCCCTCACCCCTCCGTCTTGACCATCATCGCTGCGAAAGCAAAGAATTACCCTCCGCTCACGCCGCCCCCAAAGATCATTACCGAATAAAACCAAAACCCTGCCACGCCATTCCCGGCTCGTAAAACATGACGAAAAGCTGCAAGATCTGACAAAATCGAAAGGCCAAGCAACTGCTTCAACCCACAGCCTTTTCCGCTCAGCCCATCACCGCTGTAGCGCGCCTCTGGCTGTTACCTCCGCTCCTCTTTTGGCCGCCTGGTCGTGCAAGCGTGTACTTGGCAAACGCCCTCGCCAGTGCCTTCTTGCAGCTCACCTTCTGGCTGCCTACAAAGCTGTCCACAGTCACCGCGATTGCTCGGTCAATATCCTGGGTCGAGCAGTACTCCGATAGTCGCATTCGGCAGAACGCCTCGGCGATTCGGATGATGGCCTCCAGATGACGGACCTGTTCGTCCCGTTAGTATGCTAGCACACCTCATGTTACGCTACACAAGATCAATCTCCACGTACCGTAATTGGATAGGCTCCTGTAGCAAGAGACTCCCGTCTCATGTCGGCAAACAGTCGGGCAATCTTGTCTTCATCTACGTGGTACAGCTTCGGGCTGCACCGCTCTCGGGCATATAGGATATATTTCCGCAGCAGTCCCTGCGGTATCTCGCCCTCATGCTTTATCGACGTCAATGACGAGTTCTGGGTCTCCGCTTGCCCTGAATCGTGCTCGACCTCCATGGAATTCTGCTGGGTCAAAGGGTGGCTGCGGCTGTGTGAGCCCACGATAAACCGGGCGAGACGCTCGTCTTCCTCCGGCTCAACCGTGTCACGAACGACGCAGAGAATGTCGAAACGCGACAGAATGGGCTCCGTCAGTTCTACGTTGGCGGAGAAAGGGATCGTAGAGTTGTATCGACCGCCGATGGGATTGGCTGCCGCAATAACACCACAACGAGCTTGCAGCGTCGTAACGATACCAGCCTTGGAGATGGAGATGGTCTGCTGCTCCATGGCTTCGTGGATCGACGTTCGGTCTTGATCGTTCATCTTGTCAAACTCGTCGATCAGACAGGTTCCTCGGTCGGCAAGCACCAAAGCACCTCCTTCCAGCGTCCACTCGCTCGTGAGCGGGTCTCGACGGACGCTGGCTGTCAGACCGACAGCACTGGCACCCTGGCCGGTGGCAAACACAGCACGATGCGCCGTCTTCTCAACGTACTTGAGCACTTGAGATTTGGCTGTGCCTGGGTCACCGAGAAGGAGCACATTGATATCTCCTCGTAGATGATGCATACCCTTGGTGACCTTTGACACTCCGCCGAGGAGGGACAGGGCTACAGCCGTTTTGATGTCAGTGTGCCCGTAGATGCTGGGGGCAATCGAGTTGATGATTCTGTCTATAATGTTGGGGTCTCGGGACAGCTTGCGAATCTCGTGCTCATCTTCCTCCGTCATCCGGAAACCGGCCAGCTGATCATGGGACTTGACGACATTGTTGGCCTCGAGAATGGTGGCAAAGACTGGGAAGCCGTTACGGTTGTTGAGCTGAGCATCGTAGTTGTTGCGGTAGATTCCTGTCACCTCCATCTCCTCCCCAGGTTTGGCCTTGTCAATTAGATCCCAGAGAAGAATGACCTCTCGGTGCCGAGGCAATCGGCCAGCGGGAACAGTGCCGGGCGACTCTTGGAGAGTGAGCTTCTGGTAGTTGCGGTAGACCGTCTTCTCCGAGTTGAGGGTGAAGGGGCCCCGAGACTGGCAGCTCTGGCAGTAGCTGATCTTGACCTCGACGTTGGACTCTTGTTGGAAGGGTCCCAGAGTCACGCCGCACTTGGAGCAGTCAAACTTGACGTATTTGAGCTGCGGGAAGACGCCAGATCGTCGAGTGACGACACCGCTAACCCGCACCAGGCAGTTCAAGTGGGACTGGCGGAGCTGGCGCAGGGTGTAATGAACGGGCAGGTCGAAAATACGGACGTGAATCTCCGAGTGAATTCGCTCGTAATCGGGGTAATGGAGGAGGACGACATCCATGGCGACATCGTCAAAGAGCTTGAGCATCTCGGCGGGGGCGTTTGCTAAGAAGTAGGCAAGAATGGCCTTGCTTTCTGAGAGGTGCTCGTACGATACCTCGAGGGACTCGGCGTTGATCTCACCGAGGGTTCGAATACGGTTCCCGTAGACGGACGATCCAGATGCGTCGGTGTACGAGGTGAGGAAGGCTTTGAATTCCCGCTTGATGGTTCGCTGGACTGATGGTTGCGACACCCACTCGGTTAAGCTGGCAGCCTTGACGTCGCCGAGGGCTTCTAGCGACAGTTCCTCGGCCATGATATCCGTGTCCATGACATCGTCAGGGTCCTCGTCGTAATGGTGGCGTCGGCGGCGGGGTTGGGCAGTCAGATCGATATCGCCCTCATCATCGTCGCCGGGCAGGAAGGCGGCCGGGATTCGTTGCCGACGAGCCACCTCCCGATCTCTGCGGTTGAGCTGGGACTCTAGCTGTCGTCGGGCACCGAGATCCATGTCGGCGTAGTCGGCCTCGTCGAGGTCAATGCCTTCGTAGGTATCGCCTTCGCGGTCTCCGTAATCGGCCTCGAAGCCCTCGCGGAACAGGTCGACGTCGTCCTCGGCCATCTCGTCAAGTTCGTCAAGGTCGTCCTGGATCTGGCCTTCTTCCTCAATATCATCGTCATCGTCGCCGCCGTGGGCGATGTTAAACTCGCCGGGGGGCGAGGAGGGCATAGGGCTCGAGCCTAGGCCGACCGACGAGGTGCCATCATCGCCGCCTGTGCGCGATCGCTTGCGACTTGACGGAGCGCCGGATTGACGGTTGGCAGACGCTGGGTTGTCTCGCAGCGGGGAACTGGTGGCGGTTAGCAACGAGTACAGAAGAAGCACAAGGGGCTGCTGGGGCTGAACTCACCTCATGATTGTGCGTCCCTATCGACAGATTGAGGCCCAGGATAAGTGTGACGCTGTACTGCGTACTGATCGAGGTAGGAACTGACAAGGCGTTGGGGACAAGGGGATGCGGATGGAGGGGTTGTTTGGTGTCGTCGTCAAAAAGAGGCCAGGGAGAATGAGAGACGAAAGTGGACGCGGGAGGGATGAGAGAGAGAGCAATTTCGCGTGTCGACGCGATCCCAGCGCGTAAATTGAAGACGCTAAATTGACGCGTAAAGTGGGTTGTCAGGCCAGTAAAGGACCGCTCAGTACTTCGTAGTGGACCCATTGACGTACCTTCAGCTTCCAGCCCAGACAAAATACTAGCCACGCTTCATCAAGGCACGGCGCCACACAGTGTCCACCTTATTCTGTCTCCTCATGCTCGCGCCTCTTATCGTATCTACCCAGTAGGTAGACGGGTAACTGACTCTCCTCATTTCACTCTGCCATCATCTTCACTTGCGACAGCGTGGGCCTTGTCTTGATTCCTCTTCATCGGCACCTCGCCATTTCATCGTCGGTTTTATCGCGCGCCACAAGTTGCTCTCAACCTCCATCCTCATCCTCAACCCAATTCCCGTTCCACCATGTCGATGGACGCCGCCGCTTCAGCGCCCGCTCCGGCCGTGGACCGGCCCGCGCAAGCCGACCCTGCGCGCAAGGACAGCTTCTCCGGCAAGTCGCAAACCTCAAATACCTCCCAGACGGCAGCCGAGTAAGAAACTAGGCCCATCTCCACGCGATACGACTGCGCCTTCTGACTACGATTAGGTTCATCCGCAGCCAAGAACTCCTCGAGGCCGATGCTCGCGAAGCTCTCCCCTACGTACGCCCGCCCATCACCACACCCGTACCTCTATCGACCAAGCACTGATACTTCATCCTAGAGCATCGAGCACTGCACCAAGATCCTCGGACCCTTGCGACAAAACGTCTTTGCCTGTTTGACTTGCAACCCCCCACCCGCAAAAGCTGGCGATGACTGGACCCCCGCCGGTGTTTGCTACGCCTGCTCCGTCCAGTGCCACGGCGAGCACACCCTCGTCGAGATCTTCCAAAAGAGAAACTTCACGTGCGACTGCGGCACTACCCGGATCCCATCGACGAGTCCATGTGCGCTGCGCACCAACGAGACCACAAATACCCGTGGCGGGGTGCACTCTGAGGAGCCCGATGCGAACAACAAATACAACCATAACTTCCGTAACCGATTTTGTGGTTGCGAATGCGATTACGACCCCTTTCAACAGAAGGGCACCATGTTTCAGTGTCTTGGTCTCGGCACACAGGAGACAGGTGGATGTGGCGAGGACTGGTACCATCCAGGCTGCTTGGTAGGTATGGGGCCTAACTGGTTCGAGAAGATGGAGAAGAAGCAGGATAAAGTGTCCAAGGGAGGAGCCGATGGTGTGAAGAAGCTGACTACTATTTCTGAGGGTAATGAGGGTCAGCAAGAGACCACCAACGAGCCATCCGACGAGAGGCCAGCGGAAGAACCGCCGGCCGAAGAGCTAGCCCTGGTTGGTGACGAAGATGACGACGAGGTGCCCATGCCCCCAGGGTTCCCCGAGGAGGATGATTTCGAGGGCTTCTTGTGTTACAAGTGTGTTGAGGCAAACCCCTGGGTGAAGCGTTATGCTGGCACCTCTGGGTTTCTCCCTGCTGTGTTTGCCGACCAGGCCAAGCCTCCTGCCAGCGCTAAGTCTCCTGCTAAGGCTAAATCTACCACTGACGCTGCGTCTGCTGCTTCTGAGATTAAGCCAGCGGACAGGGTAGAGGAGGCAGACTCGCTGTCGCGCAAGCGCAAGGCCGAAGACGATGATGTGGAAACCACGGAGGCCAAGCGTGTAAAGAGCGAGACTGCCTCCGAGGACGCCTCACCGTCCACCAAGGCCCCCGGGCTTGACTGCAAGCTCCGCAACCTCCCGCCCACCCCCAAGGGCCAGTTCTCCCTCTTCTTCAAGGAGGACTTCAGGGACAAGTTCTGCCGCTGCTCCACGTGCTTCTCCAGCCTGCATCCCCACCAGCAACTGACGGAGGAGGAGGATGTCTACGAGCCGCCCATGTCCGAGGAGGGTGCCTCGCAGCACGGCGGCTCTACCCATGGCAGCGGTAGTCTCCTGGAGCGCGGCGAGAGCGCCCTTCGCAACGTCGACCGCGTCAAGGCCATCGAGGGCGTCATGGCCTACAACCACCTCAAGGAGCGCCTCAAGCCCTTCTTCCAGCAGTTCGCCGACAGCGGCGAAGCCATCGGCGCCGAGGACATCAAGGCCTATTTCGCCAAGCTGCGCGGCGACGAGCAGGGTATCAAGGAGGCGGGTCAGGCGGCTGCGTCGTCCAAAAAGGACGAGGATGGCGACGGGGAGGCAGGAAAGCGCCGGGAGCAGAGCGGTTACTGAGAGGTGAGGCTGGGGAGCTATGAGAACAGACTACAGGATTGTGGCAGGATTCTAAGCCGTGTAATTGTATCTATGAGATGTATTATCATCATTATGAAGGCCGTGGTTCACTGGATGACAAAATTGTACACGGCGATACTCCCGAGGATGAATCAAAGGTTAGAGGGCAACATGAAGTATCCCATCACAATGGCACAAAAGAGAACAGATGCGACAGATATAAAATACCTGGCGTTCCTTGATCGTCAACTATAGAAAGCACCTAGCATCTCCAAGTTGGCCGTCAAAGATGCAAATACAAAACACCGTCCCGCGCCCTTTCTTGGCACGTTATTTATTACAGTTGGGTATCGCTGAATCAAACACGTAAACCCCATTTCATCCCATCTCGTCTTGTTCCGCGTCCCGTCGTCGTTCACTGCCCCGTCGAGCCGGTACTCGAGGCCGCGCTTGAAGGCCGCGGCGGCGGTGCAGGAATGCCATGGCCGGTGGCCGAGTCCTCGCGCTGCATGGCGATGCCACCCATCATGTTCATCGGCATGCCCATGCCCATGCCCATCATGTGCATCTGAGGCCCTTGCGGGCCGCCGTCGCTGTCCTCGGCCTGGCTGTCGAGCTGCTCCTGCGCGGCCTTGATGTCGAGGTCACGCAGGCGATCCTTCTCGGCGGAGTCTATAATGTCGTCGTCGTCGCTCCAGTAAGGGTCGTCGTCCTCGAGCTCGGGCATGGCCATGCGCTTCCAGAAGCGCAGCTCCTGGCGGGCGGCCTTGTCGTCGACGCGACGGTCCCAGCGGGCCTCATTCTCGTCGTACTTGCGGCGGAAGTCGCGCAGGCTGTCGTTGGCCTTGCCGGCGTGGCGCTGCATAGACCAGATCTGCTCGCGCAGGCGGGCGTTTTCGTCGCGGGCGTCGGCGAGCTGGCGTCGGTAGGAGCGGTGCCAGGCAGCGACGTCAGTGACGTGCTTGGTCTTGTAGTCGTGAAACTGGCGCAGCATGAGGGCCATTGCGTTTGCGTACTGGGAGAGGAGGCTGGCGTTGGCATCGCGGCTGAACTTTGCCTTTTCGAGCGATTCGGAAAGGAGGGAGATGAGGGCATCGATGTTCTGCTCTTGGCCTGACGGAGAAGGAAAGAAACGTGTTAGTAGTGCGCCCAGCCAAGCTGCGAGGCATTGGTGAGGATGCCGGATAGGCACATACCATTAAGGTCCTCTGCAGCGCCATCTATCACCTCCTCGTTCCCCAAGCCGCGAGTCCTCGCCCGATTCCTTACGCGGCCCAGCCCGCTGACAATGTCCTCGGTGACACGGCGGTTGTCGGTTAGCTGGCGACTGAGCTCCTCGACCATACCGTAGATGTAGTTGAGCTCGGCCTGGTGGCCGGCGGGAGTAGGCACGGGCATGCCAGCGGCCATGTTGGTGCCATTCATGCCATTCATCATGGTTGCGTGTTGTTGCAGGTGTTGTTGACCTTGCTGCTGGCCTTGTTGCTGCTGGAGCTGGATCTGCTGTTGGCTCTGGATATTGTTGCCAGCACCACCACCGCCGCTGCTGCCGCCGTTGATGGCGTTGCCGTTGCCGTTGCCGTTGCCGTTGCTGCTGCCGAGCTGCTGATAAGCTACCTGCTGCGCAGTCTGCTGTTGAGGCGAAATCTGCGGGTGGGGAGGGAGCTGCTGTTGTTGGTGGTGTCGAGCCGCGGGGGGAGATGGAGACGCAGACGCAGACGCAGACGCGGATGCAGACGCGGACGGAGATGGATCGTGGGGATTTGGAGGCGTCGGAAAGTTCATGTCTTGCTGGGCTGGGCTGGGCTGGCGCCAGTCTTGGGTCGTCTTTAGAGGTTTGTCTTGTCTTGTCTTGGGCTAGCCCCGGATAGTCAAGTGGAGTTGTGTACCTAACAGAACTGGTGTGGCAATATTTCTCTATCGGGGTCCGTGCTTACAGGAGTTTCGAAGATTCATCGCATATTCATCCAGGGGCAAGGCCATAAAATCCTAGGATCAGAAACTACGAATATCCCAGCCTCACTCTTTCTTTCAAGTCACCTGAAACATGCTTCTGTGGTGATTGGAAGTGATTTCTCAATTGACTATCCTGGGAAATACCCCCTGATCAAGTTTAAGCCTCAATTCCACCTCTCACTATCATTGACACATAACACACATCACATATCCATCTTCCTTCCCCCTTTTCCTTTTTCCTTTCCCTCGCACATATATATGTTGCTTTTCTCGGTCTCATACATGCGCCTCGATGCCCACATCATGGCTCTAAAGTGTCGACGGCAATATCGCTCCACCTTCCTAGAGCACGAAAATGCAAGAACGCCTCGTATAACGTGTCCGCATCCGCACGTAGACATCATCATCGCCAAGCAGCGAGCGACCAATCATCCAGAACCAAGAAATATATCATGTCATTCATGTCGTTTCGTCGTTATCGCGAGTTCGCCCATTCGTCGTTTCGTAAGACTGAATAGAAAGAAATCTCCGCTTCTGCCAAGCCCCTTTTCGTCGGTAGGATTCAGGTTGTGTCAACCTCCATTCTGTCCTCTGTGGGTTTAGCCTCCAATGCTGATGGCTCATCGGGATGTGGGTTCTCCAGCAATGACACAGGAGCCGGATCTTTGTGATCCAGCCCAACCGGTCCAGCCCCATTTCCGGGTCCACCTCCCATTCCATTTCCTGCGCAGAGTCGATACTCGCCATCTCCCTTGGGTTCGATGATGCTCTCCTCCAACGCCCATTTTGCGAGAAGCCCGTCAACACCCAATCGTTGACCCTCTCCCTTCTCCATATGCCGCCCGACGTGCTCGGTCCACTCGTCCCACGATGTGGGCCCTACGAAAGCGGTCAAGCAGTCGTCCTTCGGGCATGCTGACCGTTGAGGAGGATGGCGGCGCTGGACAAGGCAAGACTGTTGCATTTCCTTGACGTGCGCCTCCCACTCTGTCTGAAGTTTGCTGTCACCCTTTGCAATTGCTCTCTTGATCTGGAAGGGAGCATGCATCCGGCGCAGGTGTTGCGTGAACAGGTCTTTCCTGTTGAACTCATTGCCCTTGCCCTCCGCCGTGCTGTGTGTACAAGCAGAGCAGCGATAGTACTGAAGGCAGAGATGTTGAGAGGAAATGTGCCGTTTCCATTCGTTCTTAGATCCAAAAGTGCTCGTGCAACCGGCGAACGAGAAAGCACAGGGAAACGGTCGAGTGTGGGCAGCCGCGATATGCTTTCGCAAAGACGACGAATCTTTGAAAGGGGTATGACTGCAATGATTGCATCGCGTGTCCTGCTTTGGGAGTGACCTTCGGGGAGCCTTTGATCTCGAGTTAGGTGTCATCTTGAGATCTGTCGATACCATAGAGTCGTCAACGCCGGATTCGTTCGCGTCATGAGACGAGCCCGTCTCCTCAGTCCTGACCTCGGGCAGACCATCTGGCAAGGTCGTTCGGGGTCGATCAACACCTTTGGGGGCCTCATCGCTGCGATGACGAACGTGGCTGAGGGCCTTCAACTGCTCTGCCGCTTCCTGCATCTCTGCAGAATCCTCCACTTCGTCCTTTGGCTTGGTAGGGGGGGCCACGGGGGTGATGGGTGCGTACGCACCAGCTGAAGGGCTGGTCTGGGGGATCAAGTCGGGTCGGTCAACGGGAACGGGTCCATCTCTCGAGGCAGATGAGTGGAACGAGTGTTCTTGGCCGTCCCCGTCCCGACGCATGCGTGCTGGTGTGCCCACGGCATGTTCCCTGGCCTCTAAGAGGATACGACCATCCTCCACTTCCTTCGCCGACGGCTTGATGCCCGAAGAGCCGACCAGCCTTTGATACAGATGGATCATGTTATGCGAGCTGATGTACCCCAGGAAACAGCACACTTTGTCGTGCTGTACCACGTTCCATATGGAGTGTGGCATAGAAATGAGGAGCATTGTAGGGGGGCCCAAAAACATTCCCTCAACAGCGATTTTGGCCCCGAGAGGCGGCGTGTTGTGAAGCCACTGAGAGAAGAATGACATGTCAGGACTCGCATCACCAACGAAGGTAGTACAAACGAGGATCCGGGGCTCTTCGAATCTAAGATCAACAACAGATTCGGGATCGATGAGCTGGTCCTCGCGATCCTTCGCACTCTGACCATCCGCGTCGACACCATTTTGCAAGCCCGTCGTCTGTGCCCGGGCGGGCAATGGCGCGAGACTTAGGCTCTGGCCCTTTCCCGGTGTGAGGGTGAAGATGATCGGGGTTTGCGAAGCAGGCTGTGGATTTGCAGTGCCTCCATTGGTTGTCCTGGAAGCTTGAAGGCTTTGCTGCCTTAAGGAAAGGGCCTCCTCATGTAGCTTCTGGACGCTGAAGGGTCTGCCGGAGCCAAGTTTATGTAATGCTTCGACCAAATTAGATGTGAATGAGCGCTCTGAGCCATCCTGCGGCGTGCGATCCGGAGTACAAGCAGCAATACCCTGTTTCACTCCGTGACTGCCTGCTGTGGGGGGATCAGGTACTGAGCACGTATCAAGCAACAAGAGGATATCTGATTGAGCATCTTCGAATAAGCAGCGGACACCGTCCCACTTGAGCTTCGCAGCGTCTTCCCGAGCATTGCTATGAACGGTGGTCAGACACAAGAGGAGGCGGATCTGGTCAGGGAGTAGCCTACTCACCACGCCCAGAAGAGCTGGCCATCGGGTCCTGCATAACCGTGACCAGCATAGTAAACGATGAGAAGGTGATTGGCTCTGGCATTTTCGAGGAAAGAAGCCATCTGAACGCCCAGTTTGATACTGGGATTGGGGACTGTGGGGATATGCCATCGTTCAGTGCCGAAGTTGTACTGCTTCTGAAAGACCTGTTCCAAGGCAACAAGGTCATCGTCCACGGAGTCATCCTCTTCCCACCTCAACAACAGAACGGAAACGTCGGTGTACGGATGGCGCTCCGTCTGGCGCTGGATGAGCATGGCAGCATCCTGAAGGTGGCGGGCAAAGGATTCGAAGTCATGGCGTTCCGCTATGGGCGCTTCTTGTTGTACGGGATAGTGTTGCTGAGGCTGTTGAAGCTATGTTAGCACAACTAGTACCTGGGCGCTTGGGGGGCTCGAGGGCTGACCGATTCGTGGGGATACTGTGCAGGCTGAGGCTTGGGCGTGGTAGCATTGACCTTTGGGGCCAGCTTCCGCTTCTTGCTGGAGGGTTCCATGGACTGGGAAAAGCGGTGGTGGACGGTTCGGAGGAGGAGCAGCGAGGGTCGTCGGTGACCATTGATTTGCGGACGGGTAAAGCAGCGGGCAGGCGATGGTCCAGACCAGGTGTTGGAGCAAGAGGGGCCTAGGTAGCGACGTGGAAATAGGGCCTCCAGGCTGGAGAGAATGGAGCAGCGGAGTCGAAGACGAAGGCAGACGAAGTGACGAGAGGCTGAGAAGAAGAGCTGAAGAAGGGGGACAAGGCCGCACAACGAAGCGGAAAGGAGAGATTGGCCGATAGACTGAAGAGATTCCGGGAGATACCGAGACACTAAGAGAGGGAGATGGGGTGAGGGGAGAGGTCGAGAGAGGGAACAAAACAGAGATCGAAGGCCGACAAGGAAGGCAGAGAAAGGGAAAATGGCCCAAGGGAGAGTCAGAGGGTGAGAGTGGGAGAGGATGTGGGTGAGTGGGAGCGAAAAGAGAGACCATAGGAGTGGGAGGGAAGAGAGAGGGAATAAGGCTGGCGTAGGCTGGAATTGGGGGATCGAGGCTCGGCAAGGCTGTCGTGTCTCTGCCACCCAATATGGAAATGTGGGGGAATATCGGCTCATGATTGGTGTATAGGCGAGGAGCAAAGGACCCGAGGAGCTTGGCCCGTGGGAAAACGGGGCTTCTAGGTACTCGACGGGCAAACCGGAAAACGGGGTGGGGGCAAGCACCTCAGACCTCAGAAGGTACATAGTAGTAGTAGCGACTTGGAAGGCGCGGGAAACAGCGCAGCAAAGGGCAGCAAGAAGGGGGTAAGAGAGGGGCGGAGTCCGCCTTCCCGTCAGCCTCTCATCACTCCCCCTCTCACCTCACACACATGATACATCCTCACACTCACAGGCTCACACACTCAGTCACCCATCTCACACGGATCTTTTGTACATACTTACGTACATACAACACAACACGCACGTTACGTGGTATCAACGTACTCACGCAGTGTCTGTTTGACTTGTTATTTCGTACCTCAGTCCAGGAGCAAGACATCTGATCATTACATGACAAGGACCAGGTTCAAAACAATGACCAAGGTTTGCAAGACCAAGACAAAGGGCGACTACCTACAGGATGGCGGACCCGAAATACCCAAGTAGAGCGGAGGGAATGCCAACACCCGACGCCTATAGTACCTACCTAGGTGATTAATTGAAAGATAGAAAGACTGCGGGGAGACAAGCCCAGCGAAAGGCCAAGCAGATGGGGAGGAATTACACTCACCACACCACGAAGTACACAACGCTGCAGACACGCGGCCGGCTAGTTCTGGTGCGGACGCAGCCAATGGGGCACTGCTTACCTTCCATCCCCCTCACTCTATTCCCTCGTCCCCTAATTCGTTTGGCATGTGTGTGGGCGTGAGCGTGGGTGCGCATCGCATCTTTCCCACTGCAAGCAAGACTCCGAATGCCACCCACCTTGACCATCCAAGAGTATCGTCAACATCTTCCCACGATCATGTTAAAAGCCCCAGCACCCTCTTGGCTAGATATTCTGTCCATCTTAGGTGTGCGTCGCACGCCTGAGGCATATTGGGACACATGCCCTACCCTGGCTGCTCTCGAACAGCACCTGGGATGAGACCGTTTCCCAACGTCAGCAGAGAAGAGGCCTGCCTGTAGGACTCTACCACTCCAGCTAGCACCTCGCTACCCTAGCTACCCGACGATGCGGCCGCGGCCTCCGTAAGGTGGAGCAATAGCGCACCTCTCCCCTCTGCCACCCTGGCTGGGGATTGCCAGTGGTCAATGAGCGGAGCTTGTCCGAGGATCGAGGGATGATTTGCGGACGATGCAGACTGTGGCACCAAGAGACACAGACGTGGAGAGGTTGCCAAGCTGCGTGAGCAATGAGAGAGAGTTGGAGGACTACCTGAGGACAACAAGAGGGCGGCGACTAACCAGCGAGTGGACGGCGAGTGGACGAGCAGGTCGAGAGGGCTACGCTACAGTAGCACCGGCAGCAAGAGGCACAACTCGCATCACCATGATAGGCTCAGCCCCTCCCAGAGTCCCAGCCGGGCCCAGCAGCGAAGCAGCCCAGCCCAGCCTGGCTGCCGCCCAGGTCGACACCGGCAGTCGTAGACATGCCATTGTCCAGCACATCGTCCATCCACACACTCGTTGATCCATGCCGAGGACGGGGCTGATTCGTTGTCTCGTCTCACCCGCTCACACACCAATTCCTCACCGCCGAGCGACGACACGGCGACAGCGATGGCGACACAGGGTCGGCAACCTCCTACTCCAAGTTCACCCGTCAGGTCGGACTTAGTCTTACAAAATCGGGGCGACCGTCGTTACAGAAAGGCAGGTTTCCAAGATGCAGGTTCAACAAACCCCCTCAGCCATGAACTACCGGCACGGATACAACCAGAGCGGCTTGAAAGTCAGCCGAGTGATGATATGAGACTGTGCTTTGTCCCCCGTTGGCCGCTGTGGTTGATGCATATGCAAGGTTGCTGTTGTTTATGTTACGGGGCGGGGCGCTTCGTACATATTCGTGCATGCGTGCCAGTTTTATTGTTGTCGTTTTGGCCGCCTCTTTGGAGGGAGCCAGCCTCACCGTCGGCCTCGTCGGCCTCACCCCAGACGGATACTTCGTACCCCCACATCGACGTGCTAGATCAACACGATAAGACGAGCAAGGGCCGCGATGGCCTCGACCTGTCCTGGTTATCTAGGTATCCAGGGCAATGGAGTATGGCGGGGTAGATCAAATGCAATCTCAGGCTGCGTCGCCACTCGGTAGTCATTGTGGCATAGTTGCAAGAGTTGCATGCTGCTCCATGGATGGGTGATAGAGGATGGCGACACCATCACATATGAAGGGGCAACCCCTCTTCATCCTTCAAGGAAACCCCTCTCTTCCACTTCCATCATCCCCAATCGCGTCGTCCATCCCATTTGGCGCAACCATTGAGGGACTAATTACCTGGTGCCACAGGGCGGTTGATTCGACAGCTTCATGCTGCCGTCCGCTGCATTTTCGCAGCAGGGCTAAGCATCTTGATTGGACATTCGGACTCGGTAAGGGTATTGGTAGGTCAAGTCTTGATTTTAAAATCTGCCATTTGGTGTTTGGAAGTGCGGGCGTGTGACTCGGTTCATGCCCGTTTCACGTGAGGCCAACCACCAAGACTAGTACATAGTTGACTTCGGCGTGAGCGGACGTTGGATAGGTAGGCAAGGATAGATGGCCATCAGCCTCGTCTCTCTGAAGAAAGGTATGTATGTAGCCATGACTGCCGGGACGTAGAAGGGAGTACGGATCGTTCACCCACTAGTCAATTCGCCTTAAGTTGAATCTCCCACCGTGACTAGCAGTTGGCTTTCCGTGTTCATCAGTTTTGCTTTACATAGCCTGCATTCACCTTCTAGCAGGGACGGGGATTCGTACTAGGCTTGGCTGAGCATCTCGGGCTCCCTCTCGTACTCTACTACGTAGGAACCCAATCCGCCGCCACACCTACCTAGCTAGGTAGACTGGCGTTAGGCTAACCTCTGAATAAGAAGCTGGTTCCTATTTATGGCGACCCAAAACAGATGTGCGCCTGCTTTCGATACCGTTTCCGAAGGGTGTCTGGCTGCTACTTAATCTCGTGGTAGAGAAGCGCAATGGATCGAGAGATGGATGATAAGAGAGCTGGACGATGACGATGAACAAGGCTCGAGTGTGGCGAAGCACAGCCACTCCCGTCCCCGCAACTCACCAAGTCAAACGGACCCTTGGCAGATATCGTCACTCTGGATCGCTCGGAAACTGCTGGTCGGCCATCAGTCAAAAATAAAACCAGCAGAATCCACGGAACCAGCGGAAACAGCTGAAACATCGTGTCCCAGGAATGGTCACCAGGCGCGAGTGGGCTTACCCACCCTTGGAAGGCCCGTAGAAGAACCCTGGAACGATCGATCCCGCAATCCCGTCAGCACCTATCATCTATGCGAACGGCTCTTGGCCTCCATTGTTGCCTTCGAAAAATCCAAATTGACTGGCCGGCAGAGCAATGATAGACGCGACACGTTTTTTTTTTGCAAGCGAGACGAAGCGAGGAGGCGAGAAGACAAGACATGAAAAGACTCTCTCGCACTTGATTCGGACCCGAGAGCCAAGCCCGAGGAGCCGCTGCACAGCCCTCTCCCACCTCGTGGTGAGAGGATAGGCTCCACCAGGCATTGGCGAAGGTTGAGTGAGAATAAGCCTGGCTGAAGTACCGCTCTACCGGCTGTACTTCAATGGGGCTCTCATGTCAGATTCGAAGGGGATTCTGCCTCGCATGGAAGTTGCTTGGGCTGTACAGCCCTCGTCTCCGCCAGTTCGTTCCCGTCGCAGTGCCCGCGCTCTTCTTAGTGGGCGATACGGCAAGCCAGCCACTGGAGCTAGTACCTATTCTTGGGTCCCAGGGCATTTCAGGCGCTCGGGCTGCCCGCTCGTCCCGTCGATGCTTTGCGTCGGGTGAGGTCTTCTGTTGCGTCACACGGACCGGGCTCCTTGCTCTCTGCTGTACAAATGTACAGTTGTGCCGGGGACTGCCATTGATTAAAAGCGGCCTTGAGAGGCTAGGTACCTTAAGCAGGTAATCTAAGTACAGAGAAGCGGGTACCGTTACGTAGTTGGGTACATGCCCGCCATCTTCAGATCCAACTCCCACTCTGTTGCGCTGCCAAGCTGCTTGTCAACCTGTGACCAACAAGCAACCACTGGGCTGGCAGCAATCAGTCAGTCGCCTTCGCAAGGAATACCTAAGTCTACCTCCCCTGCGCCTACCTGCATCGAGTTCTCTTCTCTTCCCCATCATACAACCCATCCGTTCTTTTTGCCTCGACCGCATTGTAAGCACCAACTGCGACTCTACAGCACCCTTCACCCCGCCTCAACACACCTCGACGCCGCGATTCAGCTGTCGCTATTTCAATACCCACCCACTTCGAAATACTTACGGTCGCAAGGCAAACATCACTTCGCAGCCCAGACGGCTCCCGCCCCCATGGACTCGTATGGAGTCAAGAGGAAGGACACCACAAAGGGGCCTCCCCTCCGTGTCCTCTCGCTCGGTAAGCGCCCGCTCCGAAGTCTGAGGCCCAGGGACTCCCACCAGCCCTTGGCGCCGCGGAAATCTCTGTCGAAAGTCGTTGCTAACTCGCTCGCCCTGCCAGACGGAGGAGGTGTCCGTGGCTACTCTATCTTCATCATCATCCAGGAGTTGATGCACCGAACCTTCGTCGAAACCGAAGGCCGCGCTCCTCGCCGACACGAGATCCCCAAGCCATGCGACCACTTCGACCTCATCGTCGGCACCGGCACCGGCGGCCTGATCGCTCTCATGCTCGGTCGCTTGCGCCTCGACCTCGAAACTTGCAAGGAGCTCTACGTCCGCATGACCCGCATGGTCTTTGAGACAGACAAGACCATCGCCGGCATTCCCTACCGCTCCACCCTCTTCAAGGCCAGCAAGCTCGAGGACGCCATCAAGCAGGCTGTACAGCAGCACACTGCCAACGACAGGGAAGGCAACGACGGCACCGAGTCCGACCTCAACAGCCCTTTCAACGCCGCCCTTTACTCGAGCGCCGGTGCCCCGAGGCGCAATGCCAGCAACGCCAGCGTCGTGAGCTTCAGCGCTCGTAGCCCCGCCGCCCAGATGTCGCGTCCCTCATTAAGCTCAAGGCACCACGGCGGCGACCCAAACGCCCGATTGTACGACTCCCGAGAGAACCGCACCAAGACGTAAGTAGCTCATGGCCCAACTCCTAGCCGTTTCCTAATGGTTCTCAAGCGTGCATGTCACTGACAAACCTCGCAGCGCCGTTACTGCCATGTACAAAGGATCTCCTCGAGGCTCACCGCCCGCCGTTCTCCGGTCCTACGACTCCCGTCACGAGCCTCCCCCCGAATTCGATTGCAAGATATGGCAGGCCGGTCGCGCAACCTGTGCTATCGGCCTGGCCTTTAAGCCAATTCAAATCGGCCAATCGGTATTCCATGACGAGGGGTTCGGTACGTTCAACCCCAGCCCCGAAGCCTTGGATGAGGCAGTGGTGAAGGAGTGGCCGGGACGAGAAGTGGGTGTCTTTGTCAGTGTCGGTACCGGACGGAGACCCAGAGGCAGCGACGCGAACTCGCAAATGTGGTACGAGGGATTCTTGGGCGAGTATGCCGAAGCGCGGAGGAAATTGATCCAAAAAATCGAAGGGTGCGAGAAGATCCACGAGTACATGATTCGGGAGCATCTCTCGAAGCGCGGTGTAAATGCCGAAAACTACTATCGCCTAAACGTTGAGATCGGTGTCGGCGAATTCGGCATGAACGAGTGGAATCGATTGGGAGATATCAGCACAGGCACGCGGCGCTACATGGCCAAGGACGCCGAGCAGAGGATGATCCGGGGCATCACGACGAAGCTGGCCAAGATTCATCGGGCCAAGCAACGCTTCGAACGGGCGGCAAGAGGGATCCCCGAGTTGGTCAAGTCGACGTCGAGCACCTTTGATCTGCCACTGGCAGTCGAGCTCCCCGGCGACTACCCGATGACGGTGCCACTGCCACACAGCCCACCGAGCCGATCGTCTTTTGAGTCAGGGTCTGATAATCTTCACGTCCACAACGGCCACGGCTCCCCTCGTAGCTCCAATGAGCGCATCCGTCCCAGCACCGAAACTTCGGGGGGCTCGCCTCCTCCAGGCCATCGGCAAAAGCCGGCACAGCCAAGCTCGAGCGCGCCATCCCTCCGGACCAATGACCCGGATCACCTCACGGTATCTGCGCCCACCCCGTCGCAGTACCGAGACGGTTCGGGGGCCGACTTGATTTCCATCACGAGCCCGGATGAGCAGCAGCGACCGTTGTCTTCAAAGCAAGCGACGGCACCTCCTCCAACACGAATCGAGCCACCCCCACTGCCACCCAAGACGCCGCTTCCAGAAAATCAGCAGAGAGGGAGGCGGCCACCCGTCATGCCGCCCCCATATCCTCTAGACGACGAGGAGCCGCCCCCAGTGAACATGGCCCGAAAGCCCGATTACCGAGGCAGGTAACGACGAGGCGAAAAGCAGGCGAAGAGCACTTGGGGGGCGGGTCTTTGTTTCTTGATTTAGTACCCCGTCGCCAGGTGGTTGTCAAGGCCAGGGAGGATGTTCAGATGCGAGCTCCACGCACTATAGGGAAAGAACCCAAGAATATTCAGACAGGGATGGCGTTGAGGTTTCGTTAATGGGCTGACGATTTGTTTGTGCTGCCCGTGTTTTAATGCTAGCACATCTAGATACCACTGAAGAGAGGGCACGAAGGTCCGGGTTTGCTTATATGAGTCGGGCTGTTCGGGAAGAACAAAGGAAACGGTGGGGTAGGAAAGGAATATTACGATAGTTTAGGCGGATATAAACTGAGCTGAGAGGAATATTACGATAGTTTGGGTGGATATAAACTGAGCTGAGATGAATTGCATAGGAGGGATGATTGAATGACTCACACATACTAGACTTAAACCAATGGGTGAAAGCAGGACCATCCAGAGTGAGGTGGGAAGGCAGGTGAGAGATGCGATTGGGGATGGTGGTGAAGACCATGATAGGGCAGCCAAATCAATGAGGAGAATGGTGATGCATTGAGATTATTACATGTGGATGGAGGGAGCTAGATGGGAAATCTAACTAACAATACACGTGCAGAAGAAGTCGAGTCGAGTCGAGTCAACGTCAAGTCAATGGCCGCCTTCTGCCTGTCTCGTTCAATCTTCATCTTAAAATCCCCATCCGAGGATGCGGGTGCGGCGGAGACACGCGCCAGCGGAAGGTCCGTGGGAAGGCTGCAAATTCCAGGGTTCTCCCCCAGCTCCATCCCCATCACGGCACAGCACAAGGGGTTGAGGGGGAAAGCCGTGGCTGCGGTGGGGGGGGGGCGGCTAGGTGACGCCAGGCATTAAGTCGTGCGTAGGTAGGGTAGAGTGCAGGGGGAGGACGCGGGAACATCCGCCTGCGACGACATCTAGTACGAAGGAAGACGCAGCACGCATCCGTCTATTCAATGAATGCTAGTGAGAGAAAGACGCAATAGTATGTATGTAGGGCCGGCCGGCTTCCGGGGTTGGAAAGCGACGGATGTCCACCGTCTAGCGCAGAGGCTTTCGGGGGCGGGTGCAGGGCCCCGAGGCCGGTTGCTGGGATCCTGGATTGGGATGGGTCGAGGACAGCAGCACTTTGAGGCCCAAGGGGGGGGATCGAGTGTAGGTGGTTCACGGAATAATATACATACTATGTAGTAGACGTGTAAAAGGCTGGCTGGATACGAAGTAGTAGGTATAGTTCGAGAGCATAGAGAGCGAGACACAGAGAAACAGACCAATTAGATGTCTCTACCAAATGTCGGCCCATTCCCCTTCACCCTAAGCAAGAACTGGAAGAGGCTTTTTCCCCTTCGGCAGCCGGGTGCTTCTACCTATCTAGCACCTAGTCTTCATGCATCATCTCGGTATTCGTAGACCGCGTCTCCCATTGCCGCACTAGACATGTACATGTACACACTAGTCTAAGCACCACTGCAGTCAAGGACGCGGGAACCCGGTTATTCTTCAGTCCATCTTGCATCTGCATCTGCATTTGCATTTGCATTTGCTTCTTCCTCGTCGTACTAAGGTAGTCTACATGTATGTACCTATGAGCCACATCAAAGTGGAGTCAGCGCGGGCGGAGGCACCAACTAATTAACACCAGTTAGGGTATTTGGGCACCTCCACTGGCATCCAATGCAGGTACAGTTGCCACCCAGTCTCGGCACTCAGCAATTGGCCCAATGCATGCATCCATCCATCCATCGTCGTCCGTCAGCTGTATAAAAAGTTGTAATTTCTAATTCGGAAATCGGAAGCTGGTATTTGGCCCGCGGGCGTTTTGAATGATATACTTTGATTCTCGTTCCATGGGCTAATTAATCTAGAAGGCTTCCTCTTCCGCTTCCTAGGTACCTTATCCACCATGGATCGCCGCTTTCTAACCCAGGCATCACGCTTCAGAACGGGGGCCGTGCTCCTGCCATCCCACTCATCATCATCATCATCATCATCATCATCCATAATCTACATACATGGAATCCGGCACCTGCCATTCCCTTTTCCTAGTCCTCTCCTCTTCTTCGTCGTCTTCATCCTTTCTGTTCCCGCCACAAATTTAAATCCTTCGCAGACTAAACTCGATAGGTATAAGGCACTTGCGACTACCGTGAAAAGTACTTACCTCCGCTTGCTAATAGTACTGCTAGAACTTAGCCCAGCAGTACAATCATGTCATCGGCAGTGCCGTGCCTAAGTAGGTAAGTACCTGGGAAGCGGACTAGTGGGCTCCAGACCTCCGAGTCCCTGGGCTCCCTGGACTCCCTCGTAGGCCCGGTGAAGCCCTTCCTCTTTTCCTCCACTCTCAGTGCCTCTTCTCGTCTCTGATCACGGGATTCTCGGGCATTCTGACCGGCCGACCACATCATATCGCCGCCGCTTGGCCACGCGAGCAAAGCCGAGCAAAGCAAAGTGACATTGATTAAGCGGCCACTCGTCTGCCCACTGCACGCAACTCGACGGCTCAAACCGAACCTGAACCTGAACCTGAACCTGAACCTGAATTTGAATTGGACCTGCACTTGTACACATCGTAATCTGCGCTACGGGATACCCGGCTCTGGCTACGACTTGCGACTCAACCTCCCCAAACAACTACTTGACGATTACCAACATATCTGTTAGAACTCGTCTTCCCTCACTCTCCCTCCCTCCTTCGCCCCATCCGACCTGGTGCACTGCTTCTTCCCTCTTTTGCGTTTCCACCTTTCGCCACCCTTTTGCTGGCTTTGGCTTGGCTCAACGAGGCTCTGTCTTGGCTTCCTTCTTCCCCCTCCCTCCCACGTTTCTTCTCCTCTCCCCTCTTTGCCATCCTTCCTCCACCACTTTGTCCGAGGCGCCAGCCTTGTGCCCTTGGTGTAGGCACGAGCGATATTGAGGGTTAGGGGCCAAGGCGTGCGACAGATCATCCATTCACTTGCTCACTTCTTCACTCACTCACTTTTCGCGACACGAGGCAATCAACAAAGAAGCAGGGGTCGTCTGGTGGTTTTTTCTTTGGACTCGCCAAAAAGAAAAGCAACGCCAACCACCTCCGGGACCTTTTCAAGACGTCGTTGCGGGACGGGCATCAGCAAGACATTTTCCGGGGCTCCGTTCCCAGTGTTACCCGAGACTCCAGCTGCGGGACAAAGAAACAATTAACAATCGGACTGGATCAGCTGCACAGCTAGATCTGCGGCTGTGCGATCAACCAACCAACAGGATCGAGATCCAGCCCGCACACCAACCAACAGACAAAGCCAAAGACACCAAGGCCGCCGTCAACTACGAAGTACCAAGGCAAGCAAGCAAGCGCCCCCGACGCCACGCCCAGTTCATCCCGCTCTCTCCACATCCGCATCTAGCCAGCCATTCTCTTCCCCGACGGCCTGACCTCGATTCAACCTGAATCCTTGGATGACCTAACCGTTGCTACCGCGAATTTGAACTCGGCCATTGAGTGCATTGTCCCAAAGCTCATTCATCCTTTTGCATCCCTCTTCACCTCCTCCCTCATCTCGTCATCCCCTCGTCATACCACATCTCAACACATCACAACAATCCCTGTCGCAAACCCCTTTCTCGCCCACCTCACTATTCTCAGATTGCTTTAGTCGTGCGGATGAGTCGCCTGACTCAGCTCCCTCGCCTCCATCACAACTGAGAAGAGACACCACCATCCATTGTCGCCCACTTTGACCACAGCCTTCGACTGTCGGCCCGCTTCCAGCCAACATTCTCTGGCCCGGCCCGCCCCCTGTCACTGCCGCCGCCGCTCCGACCGCGCCCCGGCTGGGCTAACGGAGCTTCGGGTCCGTCGCCCGGAGGCTGGTTCCAAGCTTGGCGCCCCTACCGGCGCCATAGCTTCCTCCGTCTATCCCTTGCAACTTCGAAACTCACTTCCCAGCCTGTCTTGCCCTTCACCATACCTATCATCTGCCTGTCTTTCACCTGTCCACCTATCGTCCACCTCTCGCCTTGCTCTCGCCCTATCCTACCGAATCTCCGGTAAACGGTACCATGCCAGGTCCTGAAGGCTTGCAGATACAGGCTGCGCGCCGCCGTGCAGAGCGCCAGACCTCCTCTTGCACCGAGTGTCGTCGTCGCAAACAAAAAGTAAGCTCACTTTCAACTTGTGCCTCTCGCAATGTATCCCATCATCTATGCCCAGTGCTCCAGCGTTGTCATATCCTCGCTGCCCAACCTTCACAGGCATCCGTAATAGACTTCACTCGCTGAGAGTTGCTTGTACGACACGATGAAGCGTAGATGCTAATGCAGCATCACATCAGTGTTCCCAAGGTCAACCATGTACCAATTGTGTCCGTCGATTTCCCCAACCCATTTGCGAGTACAGGGCCAAAAGCCCTAAGAGGTGAGTTGTCCTCGACCCGTCGCTACTTTGACAAACTCCCCCATCAAGGCACAAACAGGTGCTAATCCCGGCAACTAAAGGCATCTACATTCAGGAGGTACCGACGGACCTCCTACGACGGTGGCCTTTAAGAACGGTCCTTACGCTCACCTCAATCCTGCTGCGATCCATGACGCTATCCTTCAGGTAGACGAGGGCTCCGGCTATGTCATGCCAATTGGGTCTCCCGATTCTACCGCAGTAACCTCTCCCACAACGTCGGAAAATAGCTCTGAGACGCCATCAAATCCCTGGGTGCCATTCAAGGTATCCCTTGATGATGAAGAAAATGACCCTGAAACCGTTCTTGAGAACCTTCGCGTCATCTTAGAGCGTCGTCTCACCATCGCCAACCGCATTCCAGAGAAAGATTGGACCGAGGACGATGCTCGAGGACTCCTAACATCACACGACGCCAGCCGACCCTTGACTCTCCCCGTCGAGGGGCCAGTCTCACAACTCCGTTTTTTGCCCATGGCACCTACCAAGATGAACAAGGAACTCGTACGAATACGTAAGTGAATGCACATCGCCTTCTGTATAAGCTTCTCTGGTTGTTAACTGGTCATCACTAGACCTGCAACTGCTTTGCCGATTCAAAGTGTCAGTTGACGGGAATCCAGATCCCAACAATGCTTTCATGAAGCATTGGGTTCCGTGTTGTGTGCAGGACCCACTCCTACTGCAAATCGTCTTGTTTACGTCCGCTTGTTTCTTTTCCGAAACGGGCCATATTCCCAAGACACTGGCCATGCTGCATAAGGGCAAGGTATACCAGATGCTCAACTTGCAACTTCGGCATAGTGCTACCCAGACCAGTGATACCTCCATCCTTGGTGTTGCTCAGATGGTCATCGATTCCTGGTACTGGGGCGCCACAGCAGATCTGAAGGCGCACATTCGAGGCCTCAAGCAAATGATCACTATGAGGGGTGGTTTGGACAAGCTAGGTTTGCACGGCTTCCTAAGCAAGACGGTAATCATGTGCGTCAGCCCTTACATATCTCTGCAGATGATATCGCAGTTTCCTCCTTTCGCTGAAGACGACAGAAGCTGACATGGCTTACAGTCACGATGTCGTAATGGCTCTGGCGCACGAAATCGAACCCTCCATATATGGGGTTCCTGGGTTTGAGTTCCACGATCCTATCATGATGCCGTTCCACACCGCCCTAAACACGCCACTGATCTTTGGATGGCCATCCTTCGCAGGCTGCGCCAACTCGTTGCAGCTCCATCCTAGTACGGCCATGATACTGGACCACGTACGGTTTCTCTTCGAAGCCGTCCTTGCCTTGCCTCAATATCCCAGTGTCGAGGAGCTTCAGAAGGTTGTGACCGCCGCTGCTTGGGTTACTGACCTTATTGCCGAAATGCCAGCAGACACGCCTGCTCGAGAAAACCCCAATTCCCGGAATGGCTCAGCTGCTACCACTCCAAAGTCAACACAAGACGGACAAAGCCCCGAATCTTACAAGTCCGACAAGTCTTCCCCATCTGTCGAACTACCAGATCTGATGTACCGTTGTGTTCGCATGACGGCCATGATTTACTGTCGAGCGATCTTAAATCGCACGCCGACCAGCGCCATTTGCACCGAAATGGATTTCCTTATGATCTGGCAAGCAGCATGGCAAGTCTCGCTTCCCACTTGGAAGGCCACCATAGGCATCTTTGTTTGGGTTATGTTGGCCGTTGTACCGAGCTGTCACAAAGCAGGGCCCGCTCGCTTCGTAAAGACTCTCATGGTTGCCGGGTTCATGACGATTGGAGTTGACAACTGGCATATCGCCATGGATGTGACGAGCACGGCCTTCAGGTTGCAAAGGTGGCTTGCGGGGGGGAGTTATAGCCAGGAGAATGGAGACGAGAAGGGTCTCAGTGGAGGAGAGAGCGTCGTTGACAAGTACGGATTTGCTCTCCCACACGTTCTGCCAGATGTGCGACTCCCAGTTGATGAAGCAGCTGATGAATGACGTGGAGCTTGATTTTGCTCACCATGGCGCTGCCGTGGACGCATCACCACAGCTTCGGTTACTAATACGGGCGGTTCCTTCGAGTCGCGTGCGGTCCCACGACTCCCGCAGCCACCACTGCAGCCTGTGACGGCGTGTCTTACTTGATCCAACCTGTTCATTGATCTAGCAATGGCCAAGAGGATCCACGGCGACACAACATGAGACGGCGAACAAGTGTCAACAGGCCCACGACATCGGCACCCTCGGCTCGCGTCAGTGGACCGTCTCTTCCAATCTGATTTTTGCTTTTCAATCCAGCATAATCGTCTAAGCCAGACTAACGCCACGCCACACAAGGGCATTATTGGCGATGCGCGACTTTAAACAACTCCGGAGCGATGCCAGTCCTCCTCCTACCCCAAGATACAGGCTACGAAGTGAGCTCGCGAAGATGGGGCGCAGCCTGGGAGAAGAGCCGTATACGAGACTTTGGATGCTAAGGCCATGATGACCCCACCAGCCGCTATTTAGGCTGTTGCGTCAAAGCCACATGCACGCAAGAGATGACTGTCGCTCTCAAGTCTGCTGTTGCAGCTAAGATGTCTCTAATGGTTGCGGTGGTGGTCACTCGTCAAGAGGAACTTCCTCGTCCGATGGCGTGATCATTGATCTGAGTAAGATAAGGAAAGCGTCTAGGTCTTGCGCCAGTTGGTGGAGTTGTCAGCCATACCGGTATTTGTGGAATACTAGGTGGAGGTCATGGCTATCTTACGTCCCTCCATGGTCTCACTATTGACAACCTGAACTGGTTAGAGGTTATCCTTGCAGACGGCACACTATTCAGAAGACCACCGTCTTGCTATCAGCATAGGATATGACCCAGACAACGCTTCACGCGTTGTCTCTGCGATTCCTTGCTTTCAAGGCTCAAAAGGAAGCGGAAAGGAGTACTTTTGCCCGAATTCTGAGCATCAGGGTGATTGCGATAATACTACGGCAATGTCGGCTGCGAGTGAACACACTATGAATCCTCATCTTCGAACACGGCATCGGGCGTCTTATTGGTTCGGGGAACGTGCCAATGGCTATTGGTTCGTAGGCATTGTCACAGACAGCTGAGATATTTTGGACCCTTTGTGGTGTCTGCAAGGCATGAACAAGTCGTTGATCACGATAGAAAAACCTGCCGACAGTCAAGCTCCACGCGGTTACCCAGGATGCCACGGCTTATGCAAACCGAGGCGACTAATTACGACACACTGGAACGACAGTATTTAGCTGGAAAGACGAAGCTTTTGGCACGGATGTCTGACAGTTCAACTGAGCCATCCACGCTCAGGTCCCAACGGATCCCATGCCCGATGGAGAGTTGAAACCCCCTGTAGGCAACACATAAACATTTTTGAGGCCGACAGCATCCCACCGCAGGAGGTGTACGGCGTGATCTTCGTCTCCGCGAACTCAAGAGCAACCCTCGATCCGCAGAACGGTTTCCACGAGTCGCATAAAATCATTTAGAGCAACAGTCTTAGGAAGTAGCAGGTCAGGAGGCACCCCAGGGGCGGTCATATTCATCGTTGGAATATACCCTCGTTTGATGATGGAGTATTAAGGCGAATCTAGTAATTAGGTGCAATACGCTCCTGGAATATAATCACACATTAATTGCGCTCGTTCATCCAATCTCCTCCTTTATTGTATCTCTTTCATAGCTGATCTGACACTGATTTAACATACCTGGCGAATTGGGGAGTCACAAGAGAAGAAAGGACCAATCTCATTGTTAGACATGACGGCAACTACCTTCAAACCCAATAAGAAATAATGCGCTTATCTATATGTGCGTACTGTGATCTTGACTCTATCTAAAGTGTGTGCACGACACGGACGAGACGGGCTGTGCTTGGTTGAACTCTGGCCATCGTGTAGGGTAGTCAACGTGGATAGGTGAGGCTAGAGTCGCGATATGAAGTTACATGGTTACAAGTGTATCGTTGGAACTATTGTAGAATTTGAATCCTACATCCTTCCACTGTCTAATGAGGAATTGATAAGTCGATTTCGTTGGGGGTAAGGCATCCTAGCAAGGCGTCTGACGAAGGTGTCTATCAGTAATTCTGATACTCCTCACAAATAGTTGAGCTTACGGCTTGGGACCACTACGAACATTGTCACAGTGACATTCCCGCACAACATGAACTTGCAATGACTAGAAGGGCTCTCCTGTCTACGTCTAGGGCCCGGGGTAGCCACTCTCCTCCTGCGTGCATCGCGTATCGCCTGTCACTTATGACTTGAGCGAGCCGTCGGATTTCGACCAGGGCGTATGTGTACCACGGGGGAGAGTGCAAGGAAAGGGGAGTGCAGAAGAAGTCGTGGACGCCTGGTCCTTTCCCCCATGCTTGTAACGAACGCCCTCCTGCCCCTTGACGATTCCGGGCTGTCTTGTAAATCCGGATTCGGCGAGACGCTAGAGGACTCCGCAAGTGGTGGTGTTTGGCGTGGCGCTTGACATGGGACCGGTGTCGGGTTTATGCAACGCGTCGGAGCTGTGATGGCCCGGACTTTGAGCATAGCCCGAGTGGAGTTGGATGAGAAAGTAGGCGGGTTTTTGTTGGGGAGAGGAAGGGGACAGGAGCCATCTTCTTACGGCACTAACATGGAGGATGGTAGCCTACGGCTGTAGGCCCGAGAGCTGGGGCTAGGCTGGGCTTACGAGGCGGTTGGTGGGATGGCATGATATCTTACTGTATAGTCTAACATTCTGTGGAACGAACTAAGAGGGAGTGGCATGCCTGCCTCCCTACTGCAGTGAACCGGAGAGCTGGAAACACTACAGGCTGTAGCGCAGAACCAGCTTTCTGGACCGGGACCTGGATCTGCCGGCATGTACAACGAAGAACAACGGCGGCGATCCATCCAGTGCCGACCAGGAACCCTCTGAGCTGTTCCAGACAACGGTCTACTCGAATAAATGAAGAACGGAGGTTAAGGAGCCGAGAACTCCGGTTAGCTGGAGTTGATGACCAAGAACTCAGGAGTGGAGGTGGCGCCATTTACCTCGTCACCCTGCAGAGATGAGATACCTGTCACTGCCTACGTGCAGGAATCATCAGCTCTGCTAGTGAAACGGGGGGTTCAGTCCGCCTGGGAGTTCATATGTTCAGGAGCTAGTTGGGGCGTGCTCGGCAGAGTGCCGAGCTGTACCTTGTAACTGGCAACCACGTCGTCAAGGACACGCCCGGTGAGGCTGTCGATCTGCTAAAAGCTCGAACATAAAGCACGCCCATCTAGGCTGAGCTGTAGCCAACGACAACAAGCAAGCTGTCTACTTTCTAATTTCTCGGAAACAAAGTGGATTCCGAGGTGGGCTGTGATGCGTTACATCGTTGCTAAAACCATCATTTCACTGTTCAAGGCCTAAAATTTGCTTACTTACAACTCCCGTAGACACTCCACCTACTTCGGGCCGTTCGTCATCATGGACCAAGTCGAAGCTGGAACAGCAGGGTCTTTGGCCTTGACGATCCATACTTGGATTCGATGATGCTCACTCCTTGGATCCCAAAGCCTTTAGTGAAAGAGAAATGGAGTTTCTCTGGTCAGCTAATTCGGCTTGCTTCCGAATGGTGACCCGCTGTGAGGTTCAAGGCTAAGAAGAAGTAGATTATGACACAAGTCCATTTCTGGACTATATGAACCACGTAGTACTTACTTTTTGAGGATCTGCGTCTACAACGACTTGATCGACGACGACCTCCGCGTGGCTACGAGGATAAGAGGGAGTACGTGTACCGCCTTGACTTATGTACACTACATGCTGCTCAGGCCCACCTTGTTAGTCTGACTGGGAAGAACTAGTCTCGACTACCGACCAGGCCCATGGTTGGAGACACACCGAGAGATCCCGCTGGGGCGGTCAAGTCTGTTAGGATTAGAAAGGCATCTTGTCCAGGAGTAACGTGCAGAGCGACGCAGGGGGGAGTTGTGTCGTATGCCGGTTTCTGCGCAGGGACGTTAGGCTAGACGAGGTTAGGGGAGGGCGTTGCAATATCATACGGTACAAGGGCGTGGCACGTAGGCTATGTGTCAAGCTTCGTCTGATCAGGGAAGAAGAGTCTCTGGGCAACGGCTTTGTGATGGGCAGAAACATGCGGTATGGATCGCGCAGTAGTGTGTCTGGGTGGTTGTCTCCTGTCTCGGGCCTCGTGCCTCTTTGCATCGTCTCCCGCCCGTATATGCACGATGCAGCGGGATGTGATGCTCATGCCTACAGTAGTGCTATGGAACTATCCAGGTAGGTAGGCTACGATAAGTCCATGGGGCCCAAGGAAGCCGCGCCAGGAGCGGAGGGAAACGGCGGCTCTTCCCTGTCTCCTCCGTACGATACGTGCATTACGGTGTCAGTGTTAATCCCCTCGAATACAACCATGCGATGCAATGCTAATGCCCTTCTGTCATTGGCACGTGGCAGGTTGCCGGAACACCTCCGCGAAGGGCCCCCTCCCCGGGACGGCCGGCTTGGGCAGAGGGCTAGTGTTCTGCAGGCGGTGCAGCGCAGTGCAGGATCAAGGCTGAGGCCATGGGAAAGGCGCAGGCGTCGGTGGGGGTAATGCACGCAAAGTGAGGGGTTCGGCGGCAATCTGAGGCTGGTTAGGCGAGGTACACTGCGGTATTTCTCCGTGACGTGGACGAGAGATGAAGGCAGATGAGGAGGAGGAGGAAGAGGAGGAGGAAGAGGAGGAGAGAAGAGCGAAGGTCGGAGAGTGATGGAGCGGGGGAACCGACGGTCGGGGAGTCTCGGCCGATCCGATGCGGCTTTGTCAGGTCGGGCCCGGAGGTTGGGCCGGGATTCGCCCCGAGATGTTTCTGCACGTCTAATCCACTTTCTTCTAGCTAGATGTTTACCACGAGGGGAGGGAACGCGTTAACTGAATCAAGACAGTCCACTGTGACTCTTCGCCGGCGAGGTCCCTTAACTAGACGTCATGCTAGGTGTGAGGGGTTCGGGTCGAGCTGGACCGAGGAAACTCCGTGTTTGTTTGGGTAAGACTTGATACGCTGTAGAAATCACCATTGCCTTCATCTCAAATGACTGTTGGAAACGACGTGGGCTCTCTTCACTAAGCACCTTCCACGAACGAAACGAGACAATGGCTCCTATTGGCGTGGCCCTCATCGGCGGTGGCATCTTTGCCAAGGAGGAGCACATGGTACGCACAACCTCAATCAAGCGTTATCTGTCTTACCGGCGATTTACTCACAACAGTTGTGAATGCAGCCCGCCATTATGAAATGTGACTCCCTATCTCTCAAGGCAATCTACTCGCGATCTCTCAAGTCGGCCCAGGACACGGCCGCTCTCAACACCAAGCCCGATGCCATTCCGGACCTGTACTCGGGCGACTCGGAGAAGCCCAGCGACTTTGCTAGCCTGCTCCTCCGAAAGGACATCGACGCCGTAATCGTCGCCTTGCCCATCGTCAGCCAGCCGGCGTTCGTCCAGGCCGCCCTCGCCGCCGGCAAACACGTGCTGTCCGAGAAGCCGCTGGCCTCGGACCTCCAGGCGGGCAAGGAGCTTATCGACTACTACCGCGGCATCTCGGCGGAGAAGCAGGTGACGTTTTCCGTGGCCGAGAACTACCGCTTCATGCCGAGCTTCACGTACGCGGCCTCGGAGGCGCGGAAGCTTGGCAAGCCAACGCACTTCGCCGTCAAGGTCTTCAATCTCATGGAGAAGACGGCCAAGTGGTACGGCACCGCGTGGCGCCAGAAGCCCGAGTACCAGGGCGGCTTCCTGCTGGACGGCGGCGTGCACTATGCGGCGGCGACGCGGATGCTGCTGGGCAGCGGCTCGAAGCCGCGGGCGGTGCGCGCCGTGACGAGCCAGGTGCAGCCTCACCTGCCGCCGATGGACACGGTCAGCGCCATGGTGCAGACGAGCTCGGGCGCGACGGGGACGTTCCAGCTGTCGTGCGGGTCGCGCCTGAAGGCGTCGGACTGGGAGTTTGGCTTCGAGGGCGGCAGCGTCAAGGTCAACGGGCGGACGGTCAGCGTGAAGCCGGTCGACGGCGAGGAGACGGCGAGGGACTTTGAGTGGTCGAGCTGCGTGGCCGACGAGGTTGCGGCGTGGGCGGAGGGCTTGGTCAGAGGGAAGCCGGACGCGAGGATGTCGCCCGAGGAGGCGTTGGCCGACGTCGAGTTCTTAGAGAAGATGTTTGTTAGCGGGGAGCAGGACGGGGCAGCGCAGACGTATGAGTTGCAGGTGTAGGCTACGAAGTAATAGGCGGCTTATGGCAGGGATAAAACTGAGTACAGAATCGGGATAGCATGAGCAGGGATATACTATGTATCATATGATTCATTCATAACTTAGCTGGCCTTCCTTTACCAGGGGCCCAAGCTTCGCCTACAACCGCATCTACATCCACTGCACACAGATTCTCAAGCCCTCTTCTCAACGCCTCACCCATCCCGTTCTGCGCAGGCCTTCCCGTCTTGCGATCGACAAAGACGTGGACAAACTCGCCGACGGCCTTGACAGCATCGACGCCGCGCTCAAACACGGCCACCTCGTACGTGACGCTGGAGCGGCCGAGCTTGTTGACGCGCAGGGCTAGGTCGGCCACGGCCGGGTAGGCGATGGAGGCGTAGTAGTCGGTGCGGGCGTGCACAGCTAGACCGTACTGCAGCGAGGTTGGAGGGTCTAGGTCGCAGTGGGCGATGAGGTAGGAATTGATGACCGAGTCAAATCTGGGGGGGAGGGAGAGAGAGAGGGTGTGAGTGAGCTAGGATGAACCGGAGAGTTTCAGACCTCTAGAGTTACTTCTGGGCCTGGACTCACAAGAAACTGTAGACCGAATTGTTCATGTGATGATACATGTCATTGTCGTTCCTGTTCGGGAGTTGGTTGTTAGCGAGGCTGCGAGTATGGATCCCTTATGGACGACAGACGACGATGAGTTTCGACGTATTCGGCCCAGCCGTGACATGGCGAGCCAAAGACATAGAACTCAAGCATCAAGGGCCCGAACCTTGCTCGGAGCAGGCGACCTCAATTCCAACCGTGTCTTGAGCAACGGCGGTACATGGACAAAACAAGGGGGCCAGTGGAGCTGGGAACTCACCATCGCAAACGATAGTCGAGCAGGTACCGGTAGTCCTCCCGCCTGCGGGTCTTGAGATCGGTGGCAGACGCGGACGAAGCCATTCCGGTCGGTCTGGTTCGGCTCCAATTCCTCGGCTGCGAACTTGGCTGGCTCGGGAACGGGATCTGGGATGGTGGAGCGAGAATCCGCGATCGGGCACGATGCCAAGCCTTACCAAGAAAGAGGTGGCCTGTTGTTCAGGTTAGGGGCTTCCGCTTTAGAAGAGTTGGCGCTCCCGGAAATCCGGTCGAGGCCGTGGAGAGATGGGATGCGATGGAATGGACGATGGATGAGGAGTGAGGATATCCAGATCCGGACAATACAGTAGCTTAGATTGATAACCTAAGCTACGGAGCACTCAGCCAGACAGACGAGTGGACAAGATGAATAAAGGGGTTAGAGTTCCTTTGAGATGCCTGCCCGGAGCACAACGATGCCCGAACAGACAGGCCCCGTAGTTGGCGGTTTGTATAAGAAACTGGAACTGTCTTTCACGGGAATGGCATGGCGAGCACGGGAATTCCGAAGTCCTTCTGTATGCGGGCATGAACTTGACAAGCCGAGGCTTGAATGGATCCACCCCGAATTCCCATTCGAGGGTCCCGCATTTTACCCTTTAGGCTAGCTTAAGTTAGGGGACCAGGGGTGCCACTTGCAGGCCAGTTCACATCACGTCAGACCTCCGCAGGGCTCGCTCGTCCCCTGTGGTGGGCTAGCTACAGTGGAGTTCCAGCGAGTCTCAGCCTCTGTCTTTCTCCTCAGAACCTGGTAGAACTACTGAGATTCGGCTGTTCCCGCCAGGGCGCACAATCAATTCCGGTTTTGCCGCCCCTCACCGCCTGAATTTTAGAATCCCACTTCCACATCCCACATCCCACCATATTTGCACTCCTACCACAGCCAACCCGCAGCCTGCTTGGCATCAACTACTTTTATTTGCATGCCAGGCCGCCTTTCCAAAGCTTCCGGCTCGCGTCCTCCAGTCTCAGTCGCGAGAGGAATGAGGGCTGTGGTTCGTCTGCTCGGCCCGTCCACGCCCCGCCTCCACCGATCGAGATCCATCCCGCGAGTAAACCCTCTTTCTTGTACCGGAAGTGCTGGTCGAAGCAGTAGTTGCTCGCGCATAGTCGTCATGGCGTCGCCTTCGCCTGCTCCCGTGGCCTCGACGTCAGAGGCCCAGGACGATTTGATTTCGGCCCTCCACAATATCGACTTCGACTCCGACGTCAACGGTGCGGATGTGGGTCAGGCCATCCAACAGGATGCCAGACCAAAGGATGATACCAGACCACAAGGACATGCCAAAACGGACGTCAAGCACTCGACCAAGAGAGAGAGGAGGAAACAGAATAGACAGCGCCAGGACCCGCCAGCGGTCTCAGACCCCAATGTCCCTCTCATAACCCCCATAGGCGACCCTTGGCCCCGACCATACCTCATGGAAGACGGCTTGCGACGGCTCGCCCCGTACCATTTCACCTACAATACCTACTGCAAAGAAAGATGGCGCAACCGGCCCCTCATAGACATATTCGAGTCCGAGTTCCGGGACAGACCCCTTGCTTACTATCGCGCGTCCATGGAAAATGGTAGCATATTCGTCAATGGCAAGGCTGTCGGTCCCGACTACACGGTCCGCAACGGAGATCTCATCTCCCACACACTGCATCGCCATGAACCCCCGGTCTCGGCCGACCCTATCGGCGTCATCCACGAGGACGACGACATGATTGTGATAAACAAGCCTGCCGGCGTGCCGGTCCACCCGGCTGGTCGCTACAGGTTCAACTCGGTTATTGAGATCATGAAGGCGGAGAGAGGCCCGCAGTTTTCGCCTCACCCTTGCAACCGTCTGGATCGTCTCACCAGTGGCATCATGTTCGTCGCAAAGAATGTGCCTGCTGCTGAGGCCCTGGGCGAGAAGATCTTCCAGCGCGGCGTTAGGAAGGAATACATTGCCCGTGTAATGGGCATGTTCCCCGATGGCGAGGTTGTCTGCGACCAGCCGATTCTCCAAATCTCTCCTAAGCTTGGCCTGAACCGCGTGCGTGCCAACGGCAAAACCGCCCGGACAGTTTTTAAGCGCTTGGCCTACTACCCGTCTGTCCAAGACTCCGTAGCAATTGACGACGGACGTCCGAGGACGCCGGACGAACTCGACGATGAGAAACATAGGCCGTGGCTGAGCAAGAAGGGCTATTCCATCGTCCGCTGCCTCCCCGTCACCGGCCGGACGCATCAGCTGCGGGTGCACCTCCAGTACTTGGGCCATCCCATCCAGAACGACCCCATCTATGCAAACGGGCGAGTTTGGGGCTTCGATCTTGGACAGAATGACGCCGACGGCACGCAGAACACTGACGAAGACATCATCAGCCGCCTGTCCCGGATGGGCAAGCAAGACGTAGCGGAGGCCGTAGCGTATCACGATGACATGGTGGACCAGTACGAGAAGAGGAGGGCCGAGAAGATGACGGGCGAGCTCTGTGACATCTGCCAGACGCCCTTGTACTCTGATCCCGGCGACCACGAGCTGGCGCTGTGGCTTCACAGTCTCCGGTACGAGGATGCGGGCGGCAGCTGGTCCTATGTCAGTCCACTGCCGCAGTGGGCGCTCCCGCCGGAGGGCATGAGCGGGCCAACGTGGGTCGGCGGGATGGAGGAGTTGGTGGAGGCGGTGAAGGACGAAAACCCGGAGATATCGTGAAATATTGCAACGCCGCCCTGCAGCGCCTACCAAGCCCCAAGGGGCGCCATCGCCTTCACCATCACGTCTCGCCAAAGGAGCCCCTCGACTAAAATGCCTTGACTTGTTCTGTAGATACGCGGCTCAAGCTATCACGTAGGCGGCCAGCCCGGTCAGTCAGCCCGGTCGGGACTGATGATGGCCTACCTCTGATAGCTAGCTCCCCCCTCCCCTGCAAGTGGAAGGCGTCTAAGCAGGTGATGAGATGATCCCATCGTCAAGCTAGTGAGATGCGAACGCGTTCTTGGTTTGTTTTGAACGCCCCATGTCGAGCCCAACCCACAAGTCGACTGGGGACCTTGTTGAGGATCATCGTTTGCTGGCGAGGATCATTTGTTTACAAAGTACGCTGTTGGATATAAGCCTGTGGTTGACTGGTTGTTTTGGCCGAGAGCGGGTGCCGAGTCCCGTACGCGCGGTAATCTTGCACGCAGAAATGTAATTGGACTTGGCTGATCCAACGTTAGTTAGCCCATGGATGGAGGACTGGGCGCATTGTGTCGCGGCCATCACAAAGGGAACGGGCGTCCCGACTGCGACTAGGGAGGCGTCCATCGCCATCGTCGTCGCCGTGAGCGGACGCGGACGCGGACGCCGGAGCAACCTCCGGGATAGATGTCTAGGCACTACTAAGACGAGAGGACGACAACAGTATGGAATGGGGATGGCGCGGTGCGATACGTTCCATTCCAGAGGTCCAGGGGGGGCGCGGCCCGGGTTATGGAGCCAGGAGCAGCAATCGACGAACGGGGCCACGATGGAACCAAAGAACCAACAGACGGACCAAGAAGGGCCACGAGTGGGTGGGTGAGTAAGTGGATGAGTGAGTTGGTTGGGGAGGGGACTCGAAACGCGATGCTCTAGTAGACCCTAGACTGGTCAATTGGCGCGGATGCGGATATGGAAGAAAGAAGCGCGATCCGTCGTCGACAGGAACAACTCGTGTCGACTAAGGCCTAGTAGGTATGCCATGTCCTAAAAAGAGGAAGAGTTGCGACAGGCTGCTCCCACGGATAGGGATCCATAATCTTGGTGCGTACGCAAACCACCAGCAGGGGGGGACGACAAGGGATGGAATTGTGGCGGGCGATCACGGGCCTGACGGAGCGTCGGAGCAAGGCGTCTTCTAGGTTTGGTCTTTTTCCTGGGGAAGTTCAAGCTGGGTTTTGCTTTTTTCCCCCTTCTTTGTTTTCCCCCTTACCTACTTCGGCCCCACGGAGAGACAGACAGGCACACAGATACACAGACACACCCCCCCTCCCCCATGTTGGTCCGATTTCGTCAACGGCAGCCATCATCTCAGACCCGTGTTACCAAATCCTTGGGACCTTGGAGGGGGGAGCGGCAGTGGCAAACGCAGCGAGCGGCACAGCAGCCGCCCAACCCCGTACTGTTGCTGTTGCTGTTGCTGTTGCTGTTAGTGTTGAGGTAGACTACGAAGTGTGTCTGAAACTGAACTGGGGAAAGGAAGACACCGTTCAAGGGGGAAAGCGAGTGAGAACAATGTCGTATGGGGACGTTGGTACAGTACTCCATCTACGTAGTTACCCCCGCGAAATACTTGGGCTCTGGGGAGCAAGAAGAGGAAGCGGACAAGGAGAGGAAGGGTGGTGTTGTAGATTGAACGTTGTGTGAAGTAATTACCTACCTACCTACCTTGTAGTAGGTGAGTAAGTAATACCATGTACAAAGTACGGGTGGATGGTATGGAAGTGGAAGCGGAAGCATGGAAGTACATACATATGTAAGTATTAGGGGGGGGGGGGGGGGGGANNAGGGGGGTATGAGTGGATGGAAGCAGAAGCAGAAGTGGAAGTGGAAGTGGAAGCCGACACAGAAGCTACTTGCAGGGCGACTTTTCGGGGTCGGCGACTTGGCTTCCCTGTTCCTCCTCCTTCTCGCCGACGCAGCAGCCGCAGCAGCAACATCGTCATCCATCTCGTCGGAAAGCCTCCTACTTAGGAAGGGAAGGGCGAAAGGCAAGGCAGCCAGCCATTTGTGCGTCTGCGATGCCGGCCGCACGATGCAAGCAAGCTGCACAACGATTGCCAGACCCAGTCGCCACGCGCGCTGCAGGCCAAGGCTCAACTGTCCGCTCCGGATTCGTCGGCTCGGGGTCCCGATCGTTATCAGCTGAAGTAGCGGGCCTATTCGTGCACACGGCGAGCGACGGCCAGTCCTGGGTCGAGCCGATTCGCCAAAGACAAAGACGGTATGCCATGGCATGGCATTTTCGCTTGAACGGACGCGACATGTCATACTGCTATGTGCGTATGCATGCATGATGATGCACTTTTGCTTTGTATGGGATGGGATCGTCGCGGGATTGCTTGATTGGAGTTTTCGTTGATATCTGGCTGGTCAGTCAACTGATTCACACGCTCACATCTTCCCTTGCCTGGCTGCCTGGCTCATCTCTCTCACAGCACCAACCCCCCTGCTCTTGGCTGAGATTTGAGATGGAGTAACTTACAGAGGCTACCCCCCGGCGTCGCAATATGTACTAAGGCCTTTGACGCAGCTAATCAGTGGTGGTAGTTGATGCAGAAAGCCACCTGCTGCAGCAGCCACGGCCCCCCCCCCCAGTCGATGCCCACGCCGGATATCGGTTAGTCCTACTACAAGCGGCAATGGCCAAAGTCTATTCCTGCTGGGGAGGGATCAAGGATTCGAGGGTCAAGAACAAGAACCCCCCGGGCTTGTTCCCTGGTGCTGATGGATGGATGAGTGACATGGCTTAGGCTTAGACTTAGGCCTACATACTACCTACTACCTACTGCCTACTACCTACTACCTACATACTACCTACATACGTACGTACGTACTGTGTACTGTAGTAGGTAGGCTAGCTAGCTGAGGCGCGCCCAGGGCGTCGGTCCAAGGACCAGGCCGCATCTGAGACAGGCAGTTTTCCGCACGCACGCCCTGGGCCTGGACAGTAAGTATGTATGTACCAGCCGACGGGGCATGGCAGAACGACGCCATCGTATCGTCCGTGCCCCTGCTCCACCACTGACATGTGCCATCTGGAGCGGGCCCCAGCACGAAAGATGAGTGGGTGGATGACGAAGAGAAGAACGAAGAGGCGACGGGGAGAGCGAGAGCGAGAGCAAGAGGGAAGAGAAGGAGAAGGACAAAGAACAGGAGAGAGAGAGAGAGAGATGAAGATGAAGGGAGGCGGATTGCCACTCTCACACCAGACCGCATCAAACGTCGGCAACGAAACGATGGCGACTTGACAGGACAGGATACCATCCGGGCAACGAAGGCTAGAGAGACAGAGACAGCAAAGCCCACCGTGGATACCCGGCCAGTGGGTCGCAAGTCTCTAGGCGACTGCACACAGTACGTACAGAGCAGAGATTCACCATGCTTACAGTTATGGGATGGAACTATGGACAGTATGGATTGTGAGCAAGTATGGCACAGGATGATGGGCAATGCTGCCCTATCCATCCATCCCTTCATCCTCCATCCATTCACCCATGATCCATCTATCCCTCCCTCCACCCCCGACTTGCAAGCACCCTGGGATGTGGGATCTAGCCGCAAGCCTCACAAGCCAAGCTCAACCTCAAGGGGGGGGGGACAAGGGAGGTGCCGTCGTCGTCTTCTGCTGCAAGACGGCACTGCACGCTAATTCGCTTCGTCCGTCCGGGCTTGATCCGGGAGACAGGACGAGGAATCCACTCAAGCCACCCCCGAACCTTGTCCGCATGGGAGGATGGATCCATCCTGGGTCCCTCTCCAACAAAGTCTTCCAACTCGTCTCCAAGTATCCAGTCTCCAGTCTCCAGTTTTGGAGGCTAGTTCCTAGGACGTCTCGTCTGTACCTCGAGGTACCCAGGTTCTAGCTCTGCACCCCCCGGCCTGGCGCATCCAGGGTCCCTCTCTCTGTCACTACGTACGTATGTAGTACGTCTCTGCGCTCTGCTGTATGTCTCGCCGCCCCTTCGATGGTCGATGCCGCCATGGTCTAGTCGCCTACTTCGTACTAGGTCTACTCGGTCCAAGGGTCCTCTCTAGAGAGAGAGAGAGAGACGCGGCGAGAGAGGGTCCACGAGGGCTCTCCGACGGCCGAGTATCTAAATGCTATATCTTGGACGCACCCCGGTCCGCCCAGTGAGGCCTCGTCGATCAGCTAGCAAGCTGATCGCCATGCAACACTTGCCTCGAACCTGACGACTGGAAAGACGTGCTCCACCCTTGGTCGCCATACATACATGCATACATAGGCCTACATACCCTTGCCTTCCAATTGCGGTCTATCGTCTATAAACAATATCTACAATCCTACCTTCTGCTGCTTGTCGACGACCCCAGGCCAGAACCGTCAAACGTCGTTCCCTCTCATCCACCATCACCCTGCTTGCATTGTTCCAGCCTCCAGCATTGTCGACCAACCTCAAGCCAGGCCGTTTCCTTCTTTTTTTCGACCTCAAGAACACACTTCAGACAAGATGGTGCGTTCATCTTCAGCAGAGCCTGTCAAGGCTAGCAAGCGAAAGGGTACGTAGGTGTTGGTGCTGGTGTGTGTTGGCGTTGGTGTTTGTGCTGGAAGTTGATTCACTTTCCACTTTGGTTTTGCCTTGCATTTGCTTTCCAGCCCTTCACTTCGCTGCAGGCCGATCCCGGGCTTGCCTCGCCCCCATCTCACATGATATATGACCCGTCTCATTCTAACTCTCATGCTTCGCAGGCACCCGCAGCGTCTCTACCCTGACCGCTTCACAGCTCGCCCGCAAGCGCGCCAACGACCGCGAGGCGCAGAGGGCAATCCGCGCGCGCACCAAGGAGCACATCGAGCGGCTGGAGCAAGAGCTGGAGGACCTCAAGGGCAGGCAGAACCGGGACCAGACCGTCCAGGAGCTGCTGCGGCGCAACAAGGCCCTCGAGGACGAGCTGAACCGGCTGAAGGAGAACATGGGCGTGTCCTTGACCTCGTCGCCGTACTCTACGCCAGGTACTACCTCTCCCTTCATCCTGACTTTCTCACTCACGCTCTGTACCTGTCCATATTAACCCGCGCCCTAGTCTACGACGATGCCCTCAGCACCGGAAGCGGCGTCATCCCTAGCCCTAGAGCCTCGCCGTTCCCTTCAGGCGACTACGGGTCTCTCCCCGACTACGGCCCGCAATACGTTCCTCTGCCCAACAACTGTGAATCGTGGGCCAGCACCGTGCCGTGCCCCGTCCCCTCCAACGTCTCCAGCCCTTCCTCGTCGGCCAACACGGACGACTACGGCGCGGCGTACATCCCCACGAGCGTGCCGACGTCGATGCTCCCGTCCAACAACACTAGCGCCAGCAACATCAGCGCCGTAGGAGGTCACAAGGACATCAAGATGGAGTACGAGGACGTGGATCATCATGGTACGCACCTGGGTAAGAGACGACGAAGGGAGAAGCCCACTGAGGCTAATGCTCGTGATGTAGACGCTGGATTCCGTCTCGGAAACCCTTCCATGCAGGCTGTTCACCACAACTATATGACACAGCAGCAACAACAGCAGCAGCAGCAACAGCATCAGCACCAGCAGCAACCCGCGTGGAACATGTACCCGGCAGTCTACTTTCCTCAAGCGCAGTCCTCGGTTCACTGATGGCTCTACCCAGGGGCTCGCCGGCTACGTCTAGGATTGCCGCCGACTCCCACGCGTAGAGTCGATCAACTAGATGTCAGGCCCTCTACGGATGCATATCCGGACGCTCTCCAGGACAACCACGAGAGCAACACGCCCGGAAATTCCTGACCTCCAAGGGTGCTACACTAGGCTTGCGCCCTCCAGTGCAGAGCAAGACATGGCTATGCGGGCTCTCGTGGCAAAAGTACGTTTCGAACCTCACCACGCCTCAACCAACCCCCCCATTGCGTCGCATGGCTTGGACATCCTCAACCCTCAGACGTGTACGTCACTCAGGAGTTCCCTCGGCGGATCTATTTGGAAGTGTTGCGCCTCGTCCAACATGGCCCGGCGCTGACTATCCCGTTTGGCGCGGGCGTTCGCGCGCCGCTGGACGGGCCACGGACCGTAAAGCGGTCTCATCACGTCTCTTGCCAACGGTAAGGCTTACCACTGTCCTCTCTGCTGGGCTTCTCTCCTCTGTACGACGACGCTACCCGAGGCCCGCGGCTTGGTGGATCTTGAGGCAACCAAGATTAATCTCGATCCTGGATGGGCTATTGAGCTACTCTCGCTTCCCCATGACTCTACTCCAGCTGCTACTGGTCACTCACGGATGGGCCCCCTTCTCATCGCCACTATTTCTACTGCGACTACGACTATGACTACTACGACTACGACTCGCCATCACTACTATCCACTACAGGCAGCCCCATTGCCACTATCACGACTACCAACCATGACTACCACTACCGCCACTACTGCTCCGACTACCGCCACTAACACCGCCACCACTTTCACTTCTTACCACCCTCCTCTTCGGACAATAACAGACCGGATTCATCTTCATCGCCGAGACTTTGTGGGAGAACACGGCACCACACTGTCAATTACGGGGGCAGGACCTTCGATCACATTATCCACTTACAACAATACAACAATACAACAATATCAAAACACGAGGGTGCAAGGAGTTTCAATACCCAAAAACAGGATTACCAAAAAACAGGCGAGGAGGTGTCTTTCAACACATCTTTACCGGCACATCCTCAAGCAAATAGCCTCCAAAATATGAACCTTGGGGGCATTACAAACAAAAAACCACTAGACACGGGGCCGTGGCATAGCGGTCCCACATGACTTGTTCAACATCTGCTTATTTTACTGCTTTTACATTGCGGAGTTCTTTGCTGCGTTGGCGCGATTTCCCGCGGGAGGGCGGGAACAACTTGGGATAGCTAAAGGGAAGGGAAGGGTTGCGGCTACGGGTCGGGAAATGGGATGGAATGGAATGGAATGGGATAGGTTGCGCTGGGCTGAGCTGGGAAATTGGCGATACGGGGTTTAGAGAAATGAGACGAAATCTACTACGTGCCGACTACTGCCACCGTCTAGACTTGATTGTTGTTAGCTGTTGGGCTTCCGACTGACTGACTGACGACGGTCACCTACCTCACCTTGCCTCTCACCACGTATTCCTTGCCTGGCCATTAACCCTTGCCTTGAATCATGACAAACATCAAACGACATGTCTAGATTGGATCCATTGAACCCGCCTGTGGTTCTCAATCTCGTCTCCATCTTGACTAACGCGACCACGTACACACGTCTGTCACTGCCCTTGTCGTAGTGTCATCCCGACTGCGGTCTGTTGGTTCAAGTTTGTTGTTCCTGTTCGACGTCGACTCCACTGATTCACACGAAGCCCCGCCTCCCCCTCCCACTTCTTCGCCCCATGTTCCTTGTCCCTTGCTGCCCCATACGGCACCCATGTCCCCTTGCTGTCCACAGCGCTCCATAGCGAAGTGGATAAGGCACAGAAAAGAACGTTGGGGGGGGGGGGGAGAGGAAGCAGCAGAGCAGGGAAGGGAAGGGAAGGGAAGGGAAGGGAAGGGGAGGGCGAGGGCGAGGTTTGAGCGTGCATCCATCCCAGGAGGAGCCCACTCACAAACACAGAGAGACAGACCGCCGAACCGACAGACTGCAAGACTGCCAGAACACGCCCCTACAACGTAGATGTACTGTACATACTTGGCATACTTACTTTACACAGTAGTGAAGCCGACTACTGTCATTTGGGCCACGCGTGGCACCAGCCCCCCCCCCCCNNCCCCCCCCCCCCCTAGCGCTAGAGAGGGAAGTCCCACTTGGGAGAAAAAGGGCGTTTTCCGGCAGAGGGAAAACGGGCAACGGAAGAAAGGATTGGTTGGTTTGTCCACTGGGAGAGAAGTCCATAAGTGATTACCTAGTGAGTGTGCTTGCCGTTTCTGGGTGGGTTTTGGCCGGCCGCTTTTTCTTTCTGCGAGACACAGCAGAAAAGAATAGAAGCAAGAAAGAAAGAAAGGTGCTATCTCCATCTAGCTAGGTAGGTGGGAAGGCATAAGTTAACTAAGCTTACCGGTAGCCGAACTCGGGAGGTCTAGGGGGCCGGACCGGCAGGAGAAGAAGCAGAAGCTGAAGAGGAGCTACGGGCTTTGTTTCCTAAGATGGCTCTGGTGTAGAAACGAGCTCCAGTTTGAGCTGAAGAACATCTAATATGGCATGGTCGCAGAAAAGAGACACTCCCAACAGCTCGTATCGCTCGCTATTGCAGCATCACCAACCGCCACAAATCATGGCCAAAAGCCAGGACTTGGCAGCCATGGCCCTGGTGGATGCCCGATGCCAACATGCAGCATAAGTCGCGCTCGCGGCTTGGCGTGCATTTCCCACGGCGCCGCCATGTGGGCCGGCAGGCAAGAAGACGTTGGTGCTGCATGAATAGTACGTACGTAATATGTGGGAGAGACACACACAGAGAGAGAGGCTAAGACAGGGAGAGAGGAAGAGAGAGAGGCAACCACAAGCGAGAGGAAGATAAGACGGGAGGGCTGCGAGTCGAGCAACTCTATTCTAGAAGCATAGCCAACGCGGGAGGGAGGGGGGGGGGGGCTAGAAAGCAACTGGAAGGGTTAGAGAAGAGCGGCTTGCGGCCCTGCAGGTGATGCCGATGGTTTGGTGTGCAGTGTGTCATTGAACCGATGAAACTGTAAACAGAGTTGGAGTCGGAGTCGGAAGCTGGGAGTTGGAGTTGAAGTTGCGTCGGCGTAGGCGTGAGTGTAGGTTGTGACATGTCACTGTACCGCCTGAGACGTAAACTCTGGAGGAAAGGGGGGGGGGGGGGGGGGGGGNNGGGGGGGGGGGCGTGTGTAGATGGTAATTGCTTCTCCTTCTTCTTCGCCGCGGGACGAAGGAGACACCGAGACACCAGAGTTTGGCGCTAGAAGGCGGTGATGCTTCTTCCATTTCCACGACAGCGGCGGCGACGACGACGACGGTGTGCATGTGGCGATCGGCGAGGGGGGGGGGGGACGACCAACAGCAGAAATCTCGTAAAAACACCATGTGTGTGTGTGTATGTGTGTGTCTGAGACATTGTCAGTGAGCGAAGCGGTGCGTGCATGGAGATATTTTCGTTGGCATGTCGCTGGCGCCGCAGCTCCCCCTGAGATGTGCAGCTGAGCCATCTGGAAGGACACGAGGCATTCAGGACACACAGACGCAGCCCACACACAGCTCTCGGCCCTTTGCCCTTTTCGCCGCGAGACGAACGTGTCTCCCACGTTGTAGCGGATTGCTCGGGATCCCAAGTCGGTTGGGATAGCATCATCCTCAATTCCCACATCTCAACAACGCCCGTCGATCAGTGAGCGGCCAAAGGCACTCGAAACACACACACACACACACACACACACCCCTCAGCTCAGGCCCCTCCCCCCGTGTCCCATCGCAGCGCAGGATCGAAGATGGGACGGATCTGCTACAAGGACTCCAGATGATCCCTGGGAACGTCGCCGGTGCAAGTTTTGCCCTTGGCTCTGCTGTGTCTCTTGGATGGACCGCAAGGCGTGGCTTGCAGGGATGTTCTTGACCTAGCATTGTACCGGGGACGCGGTCGATCACTACTACGCTTGCAGGGGGGCCCCTTCAAAGACGGTGAGTGGCTCCCCCACCGACCGGCCACTCAGGGTTTCCTATGTAGGCTAGTTGAGGCGTCTTCTGGTCGTGCAATCCGTAATCACTCAGCAGCCCAAGTTGTCAGGGGAGCATGGGGGCGGCCTTCAGCTGCAAAGCTTTTGTTGCTGGATTCGGTCCGTGGCGGCCCCCCCTCTTCGGGATCCTGCCCAACGCAGTACTTACTTCATCGAAGAAAAAGAAGAATGAAACCCCCAGAGAGCGGTGCGTATGGGGACCCTGGGGGAGCAGACTTAACTCGGGAACACGGCCCAAGGCCCGGGAAACCCAGCCTGCTTCCCCGAAAAAACATGGGCAAATGCGTGGCCATCATCCGTCCCCCATCTAGCCTCCCAGGCTAACTAAGAGCACAAGGGAGTCAGGCACATGGTGGAGAAAAAGCCCGACATGTTCACGGCCACTCTGGACCCTCAGCGGCGGGATAGTAAAAACGGGTGTCCTGGAGTCGTACTGCAATGTAGCTGTAACGGGAGGGCAGGGAACGTTTTGGCTTTGTGCAACACACTTGATCCCGTTCCCCATGGCTGCTTCGATCTTCCCTTCGGCTTCCTCTTCAGCAACACGCCCCTCCCCCTCCGGCACGTGGCGGTGGGCGCCCGCTGCAAGCCACCGAGAGAAGAACAGGTCTTTTCTTTTTTTGCCAGAACAACAAGATGGCCATGTGGATGACACGGCACACATGGCCCAAGAGGGTTGGGCTCCTGCAGACATGGCGGTCAGAGCTCCAGCCGCCTTTCCCCATTCTTCCGGAAGGATGGTATATTCGTCATGATGGTCCGGGAGAGAGGGAGAGGGAGAGGCGAACGGGACGAGTAGCCACATGCCGTGACGACTCCCGATGACATCTCGGCGGTATGGAGAGGAGATCGCTCACCCACTGAACTGGTCTGATGCCCATGTCTCGGCGCTGATCCAAACAGGGCGTGTTGGCAGCGCCTCTGTCGTACATATTTTCATCCGATGTATCACAATGTCGCTTCTGCCCTATCCATGAGCCGCTCGATGGCTCCAATACCACCATACACGGGTCCGCGTAGATTACCTAGTTGCGCGTGGCTGCTTCCTTGCTCCATTGCTTCCACGCCTCCTTCCATGCCGGCAAATGTGACGCCAAAAAAGAATGCCCAAACTCCCGCGTGTATGTGTGTCTCGGTTCTGGTTTCCAAGAACCATGCTGCTGGATTTCTTGTGCAACCATGGATGATCAGAGACGCCCCCTCCATCTCGTCCCCAGCCGCCCGCCGCCCCGAGGGAACGGTTCTTTGTCCACGCGGACACGGGTCTCCTTTGAGTCGCCACCCCCCCCCCCNNCCCCCCCCCCCCCCCCCCCCCCCTTTCCTTTCGGAGCGCCGAAGGAGTTTCAGGAGCATCGTCGTTGTTAGAATCTTACAATTCACAGGGTTTTTGTACCTCGCGGATAGAGGCTTAATTGGACAGGACCATTGAGCGGATGCCCCCTGCCCCGAAGGTCGCCTTGTGGGGCGGCCAAAGCCTGGGAGCTGAATCCGAATCTCCGGGTTGAGACGGTTCGATGGGGGCCTGAGCCAAAGATCCATTGTGGAATCCTCCGATGCGTCCTACGGTGATGCACCACTGGGCCGTACAGTAGTCTGTCTGCAGTCTGTCGGCCTTCGTACGTACATATCGTAAGCCAGGCGTGGAGTCCCAAGGCCTACTTAGGCCGACGCCATGGCAGCTAGCTTTGGACAGGCCAGGCCAGAACGAACTGCTTCAATGGGACGGCGTCGAGAAAGGACGGCGTCCAAAACAGAGGCCGTAGATAATCGGCGATCGCATCAGGTCCGTCCCAACGTCCAAGCTAGGCGTTGCCGTCGCCTTTCGCTACCATACATGCCAGCCACGCGCATCCAAAACACCTAACCGGGGGGTTCGGCGCTCGAGAGACATGCTCCGTCGAACGGACTCTTCCGTCGCGTTTGAGGACCGAAGGCCAGACCAGGGACGTCTTCATGCGCAAGAGGCACCGCGTCCGCATTATGGTGGCGCCTAGGCCACCGCCGTGCACAGCGCAAGACTAGGGCTCACCTCCGAAAGCACGAACAGCACTGATGCCGCGGGCCGCCTCGTCTTGGCCTAGCTTCATCTCGCCGCGTCTCATCCCAGGCGAGAAACGCTGAAAGGCGGTGCTGCTACCGGCGGCCGGCATTCCAATCTGGTCACCGACTCCTGGCTGCTGCGAGTGCGTTGAAACATTCCGTGAGTATGTAATTATACTAGTTAGATAAGTAGGCCATAGGGATTCTGGTAGTGGCAGGAGGTCGCATACCCCGGCGCGTCATCAAATCTAATCGGATGTTAATCCCACAGTCGAGAACCCATCGGATCGGCCTCTTCGAATTTCAAGCTGAAATCCGGGGATGTCACCGAGCAAGGTTTCAAGATTGTCGAGCCTGGTTCGGGTCGAATTTAATATTACAAGATGCTTGTAGCCTCGTAGGCTGTTGTTCATGTCGGGGGATCGCCCACGACCCGCCTCCTCAATTCTCCGCTGCGTCGTCATCTCATTCTCCATTCCCCATCTCTCCAGAGGGTTTTTTTTTTGCTTTTTCTCGTCGACAATCTCGAAATGCTGGCGCGTCTCTGACCCATCGCTTGGACGCCGCCCGCGCATGAACTGGTGGGTCGGAGAATTCGCCGTAGTCCCGTATCGCGAAAGTGCCCGCTCGCCGTAGTCCCGCGAAAACAGCCCACACGCAGCCCGCTCGCAAGTCCGTTCAAGGTAGTAGTGTGCGGCCGCTTCGCTCGGGACGGAAGTGTCCACAGCCGGGCGCCGGCAACGTCCCTTTCTTGTGGGCAAAGCTGGAATGCTCCCGATCCGACGTCGTGCGTCGGTTGTCCGCCTCCAAGGGGTCTCCATGGGTCTCCAAGGACCTCCAAGGGGCCCCCTCCCTCCCGGAGGTTCCCCATTGTACCCTCATTTCTCCGCTTCGGCACGGCCCCAGTGCCGCGACACCGGCCACTTCTCCGAGCTTGGCGCTGGGCCGCGTTCCGCCAAACTCAGTAGCTTGCGGCAGACGGCCAGCTCAGAGATGGGATGGATGGTGGGCTAGTCCGTAGATAGGCTGGAAGCATGGCATCATGCTAGCTGTGAACTCTCATGTTCGTTCTGATCGCGGTACTCGCTGAGTGCCTAACGACGGACGTTATCAAGTATCGCGAATACTTCGTACAGACTATTCGGGCTCGATGTTCGCGGAAGGCCACGGTAAAGTCAATCGTCGGTCATTTCTGTCCTTTGGGAGGCGTGCCAACCCTCCATTCCATTCCTTACCGCTCTTTCCCATCAATTATCCAAAGGTTGTTTTGTGGTATGCGGTGTTGGTGTTGCCGCACGTCAGTCAGCAAACCGTCCGCGGAAAAGCCAGAATAGCATCGTCCCATTCTCACTGCGTCGTGCCTCTCAGCTTCTCGCAGAAGCATCCATCAGCCAGTCTCAAGCTGTCATCTCCACTTCTTGCCGTGAGCCATGGACGCGGGCGGGATTTCGTCCCGACCATCCGGCCATGTGCAATGTGCAGGAGAGCAACGATTGGCCGAGGCTGCATCGTCGGGGCGGATAAACGCCGGCAGCTCCGCGTAAACCTCGTGTCGCCGGTTGAACCTCCCTCCGCGCCGCCTCAATATGCGGAATCGTGGGGCATCGCCGTCTCAGTCTGGGGTCATGAATGGGAGAGCTGGCAGTCTACCTGCTTCCCCTCGTCGCACAGGCTCATCACAATGCACATCATCATCATGCGCTTCATCCAGGGTTACGTGCCCGGGAGGGAGTGAGGAGGCGGTATTTAACCAGGTCCTGCCAGCTACCATGTGTGCCGTTCTGCCTGTTCCCCTGTAAACCAGAGCATCCGAGAACCCCAAGCTTGTCCTCCTTTCGGGTCCGTTCTGTAACACAATGGCCGATATCAACGTCGAGGAGACGCTCAAGAAGCTCTCCCTGACTGAAAAGGTCTCCCTCCTCGCAGGTTGGTGCCCATCTGCACCGTGACATCAGCCGCATCGCGTAAACTCCAACTCACACAGAGCACCAGGTGTCGACTTCTGGCATACGCAGGCCCTTCCCGAGCATGGCGTCCCCTCGCTTCGCCTGTCCGACGGCCCCAACGGCGTGAGGGGGACCAGGTTCTTCAACGGCATCCCCGCCGCCTGCTTCCCCTGCGGGACCGCCCTGGGCGCCACCTTCAACCAGGAGCTCCTCGAGGAGGCCGGCAAGAAGATGGGCGAGGAGGCCATCGCCAAGAACGTGCACTGCATCCTCGGCCCTACCATCAACATGCAGCGCTCGCCCCTCGGCGGCCGCGGCTTCGAGTCTATTGGCGAGGACCCCTTCCTCGCCGGCCTTGGCGCCGCCGCCCTCGTCCGCGGCATCCAGAGCACCGGCGTCCAGGCCACCGTCAAGCACTTCGTCTGCAACGACCACGAGCACAAGCGCCAGAACGTCCACGCCGTCGTCACGGAGCGCGCCCTCCGCGAGCTCTACACCCTGCCCTTCCAGCTCGCCGTGCGCGACTCCCAGCCCGGCGCCTTCATGACGGGCTACAACGGCGTCAACGGCACCTTTTGCAGCGAGAACCCGAAGCTCCTGGACGATCTGGTGCGCAAGGAGTGGGGCTGGGACGGCCTGATCATGAGCGACTGGTTCGGCACGTACACCACCGCCGAGGCCGCCAAGGCTGGTCTGGATCTCGAGATGCCCGGTCCGACCATGTTTCGAGGTGACCTGCTCAAGTTCGCCACGGCTACTGGCAAGGTATGGGGTCATGTCATAGACCAGCGGGCCCGCGAGGTGCTCAAGTTCGTCAAGAAGTGTGCTGCGTCCGGAGTCAAGGAGAACGGGCCCGAGGGCACGCTGGATACCCCTGAGACGGCGGCCCTACTTCGCAAGATTGGCAACGAGAGTATCGTGCTGCTAAAGAACGAAAACAGTCTCCTCCCGCTCTCCAAGGAGAAAAAGACACTCGTCATCGGTCCCAACGCAAAGGTGTCGACCTACCACGGCGGCGGTTCTGCCTCCCTGGCTGCCTACTATGCCGTTACCCCCTACGATGGCATCGCCGAGAAGCTGGGTTCGCAGCCCCAGTACAGCATCGGCGCATACACTCACAAGCTGCTCCCGCTGCTCGGGACTCAGGCGCGGCTGCCCGATGGCAAGCCCGGCATGAGCTGGAACGTCTTCGCCGACGCTCCGGGATCTGCGTCGCGAGAGTCCGTCGACGAGCTGCAGATAACGAAGACTGAGATGCACCTCGTTGACTTCGAGAATCCCAAGGTGAAAGCCCTGTGGTATGCGGACCTCGAGGGCACCTTGGTCGCCGAAGAGGACGGGCCGTATGAGTTTGGCCTCATCGTCTGCGGGACGGCCAAGCTCTACGTCAACGGCGAGCTGCTCATTGACAACGCCACCAAGCAAGTAGCCGGCGACGCCTTCTACGGCTGCGCGACACGCGAAGAGCGCGGCGTCGTCGACTTCAAGAAGGGCGAGGCCTACAAGGTCAAGGTGGAGTTCGCCTCGGCACCGTCCTTCACGCTGAAGCTGGAGAATGTGGTGGCCGGCCACGGCTCCCTGCGCGTCGGCGGCTGCCGCGCCATCGACGACCAGGCCGAGATCCAGAGGTCGGTGCAGCTGGCCAAGGAGAACGACCAGGTCGTCATCTGCGCGGGGCTCAACGCCGACTGGGAGACGGAGGCGACGGACCGCGCCAGCATGAAGCTGCCCGGCGTGCTGGACCGGCTCATCGCCGAGGTGGCCGCCGCGAACCCCAACACGGCCGTCGTCATGCAGACCGGCACGCCCGAGGAGATGCCCTGGCTCGCCGAGGTTCCCGCCGTCGTCCAGGCCTGGTACGGAGGCAACGAAACCGGCAACTGCATCGCCGACGTGCTGTTCGGCGACCACAACCCGTCCGGCAAGCTGTCTCTCAGCTTCCCCAAGCAGCTCCAGGATGTCCCTGCCTTCCTCAACTTCCGCACTGAGGCCGGCCGCATCCTCTACGGCGAGGACGTCTACCTCGGCTACCGCTACTACGAGTTTGCCGACCGAGACGTCAACTACCCCTTCGGCCACGGCCTCTCGTACACAACCTTTGCCTTCTCGGACCTCTCGGTAGCCTCCCAGGAAGGCAGGCTGTCCGTGTCCCTCAAGATCAAGAACACGGGCTCCGTCAAGGGCGCCGAGGTCGCGCAGCTGTACGTGCAGCCCAAGCAAGCCGCCAAGGTAAACCGACCGGTCAAGGAGCTGAAGGGTTTCGCCAAGGTGGAGCTGGAAGCCGGCGAGACCAAGACGGTGGCGATTGAGGAGCTGGAGAAGTATGCTGCGTCGTACTTTGACGAGGAGCGCAACCAGTGGTGCGTCGAGGCGGGCGAGTACGAGGTCATTGTCAGTGACAGCAGCGCTGTCGCCGAGGGCAAGGCGCTCAGGGGCTCGTTCAAGGTCGACGAGCCGTACTGGTGGTCTGGCCTGTGAGCTTGACAAGACACGACTTTATGACCCTAGTTGGCACTCAAAGCGCTGTAGTTCAAGCATTACGGTTCGATCAGTATTTGTGAAGCTACATGATGAAGTGTGCGTTATCATTAGTCCAACATGACCATATCATTCCAAACCCACGGCAACACATCTCGAATAATTTTCAACGAGTCAAGCAATAGGCATTATCAAGCACAAGCCTCCCAGTCGCCCACCCCCTAATCGCGATCCATGTCAGTCGGCGACGCAAACCTACAGACTCGACCTTCTTCTTCAGCATACGCCCAAGGCTCCGCATGCCCGAGTCTCTGAACGGTCAGGCCGGCATTGCCGGGGTTATGCATGCCCGCTTCGAGCTGTCGCTGATAGGAAACCCGACGGAGTCTCTCGGCTTCGGCAGGCGTCAACCGCAGGTACAGCTCGACGGCGACGCAGTGGATTGCAAGGGCAAGCCAGGCCGAGGCGCCAAATGTAACATTGAGCCCCGAAGCCTTTTGGTCTGGTCGGGGCGCTTTAATGTCACCCTTGATGAGAATTCGCTGATCCGGGGCCGCGCCGCTGTAGAAGTTTGCACAGCTGGGGTACAAAGCTTCGACTGTGGTTTGGTTATGGGCGTAGATGTAGTCCACCACAGCGCAGGACCCCACAGAGTAGTAAGGATCCGAGGAGCTGGTGATGATGGCCATGATGACGGAGATGATCCTCATGGTAATGATAAAGCCGACCTAAAGCAAGTAAGTACCATATTCCAAGTAGAGAATGAATAACGTGTTGCGTGAACGTACAATGATCCAGCCTCGCAGCATCCAAGCGCGATGCTGCTCGATCTGCAGTTTCTTGATATTGTAGTAGCCCAAGCCCTGGCAAACGATAAACACGATGCTGGCTGTTCCTGTAGCCGCCTGCATGTCGAGAGTGCCGCCGAACGTAGGCTTGGCAATCATGAAGACGCCAACGATGCTGACAGTGGAGAGCAAGAAAATAACGTAGCCGTTGATCCGATGGAAGATGAGAAGCCTATGGCGGATCGCCGGGACAAACTGAAAGACGACGAGTATGGCGGCTGGAAGAATTCCAGCCAGGTGCATCATGATGCCCGCGCGGCCGGTGGCATGCTGGAAGTAGTAACACTCGCCTGGGACTGCTCCTTCGTGGCCCTTTGGCGGCCCATCGGGACAGAAGATGCCTTTGAAGTTGAGGTACATGAGGCGGGAGAAGGAGAAGCCCATGAACCCGCCACCCAGGAGGAACCAGAGGGCAAAGTTGTAGCCTCTAGAGAACCCGATGGGATGATAGAGCCGCTGAAGAGAAGCGACAAAGGAGTTTGGAACATGCTTGGATGGGTGGTCCATTGTTTGCGGCAATGTAGAAGAAGGCGAGCTGCTAGACGAAGGAGTTGCATGGTTTTCTTTTGAGGAAAAAAGGAGAGGGACAGGACTGATGGCTTCTTAATACCCCATATGAAGCCCATGGAGTTGTGGCGTCACGGCGAACACCAATATGTGTGCCCGAGCTGAGTGTTGCAAAGGCTGACACTGAAGAAGCGACGCCAGCGATCATTGGCATGAAGAAAAGGAGCGGACAATCACACAAGGCCAATTAGCCAACGCGCGCAGTCTGGGTGAAGTGAAGCACCTAGCCACGATGCTAAGCTCATTGGAGCCAAAGGGGGGCAACTCCTCGAGAAGTCGTGTCATCTAGACACTTGTTAGCTGCCGAGATGATGGACGACGACGACGCAGGCTTCGTATCCGGGAGCTCTGCAGCCGGCCTCTGCGGTGCAAAATGCTTTGGGTGCAGCGCCGTCGCACACGTGAGGCTATCCGGGACTCGGTGTAAACCTGGCGTGTCTGATTGGGAGCACGTTGTCCATACCGCCAAGCTGTGGTGGCACAGATCTGTGAACCATGACCAGGTGGCGGCTAGGGGGGGGGGGGGGGGGGGTGCCNNGGGGGGGGGGGGGGGGGGGGGGGGGGGGGGGAGGTCGTCAAAGAATGAAAACCGTGCCATCGACTCGAGAATAGGTGAGGATAGTTGGGTAGAGAGATGTTACATGAGCGGTTGGGGGTGACGGCTGAGTACTGATGCACGACGACATGTGTGAGTGAGTACGAGTGTGTGACGGTGTAAGGATTTATTGGCAGGCATTTCGTCTAGACAGAGCCATGTATCAGTTGTAACGTCTCTCTTGCTGCCCTTGTTGCCCTTCCTGCCCGTTGTTCTTGAGTTGTTCCATTGACGTAGAACCAGAATAACGATAGTGTGTATTAGCATTGAGTCTTGTGCTCTGGCGATGAATCACTCTCGCCCCAGAGAAGATACCGAGGCTAGATCGAATCCAGTGCAAGTTGCAGTACGAGCAGATTCAGCAATATTGCCATCTACAGAGATGAGCAGCTACCTTGGCCAATAGGCTGTGTTGACGAGGTGCTTGTCCTCGTTGAGAGGTGCGAACAGGGCAACTGTCATCGGGATGAGAGGCAGGCATCACGTCGGGAGCTTCGCTTACCGTTGACAACGAGTGGTCTGGTGGAAGACGGGGCCAGCGGCTTCGATGGTGCAGTGCAGTAATTAGGTGGCAAGTCGTCGATTCACCAGGGCAAGTTGCAGTGCGAATGTACGGAGTAGGCGAATGGTCCATTATATTCCCCAGAATTGCACCAGCCGGCGCATGCCTGCTGCAGTGTTACGGAAGGCTATAGGGCCCGGTGTCTCATATTAACTTTTTTTTAAAT
>WPDH01000154.1:0-170432 GCA_019137255.1 Corinectria fuckeliana | reverse complement strand
TAATAATAATAATACTAGCTATAAGAGTAAGTTCTTTTACTATAAATCTGCTATATATCTAAGCTAATCTTATATAGGCTAAGAGAAAGAGATAAGCTAAGACAGAGAGTACTACTACTTTAAGAGAGGAGTTTACTACTCTAAAGGGAGTAATATAAGCTATTCTCTATTTTATATATATTATATAAATAGGTAAAAACAGTATAGTAGGTCTCTACTAAGACTAGGTGAATATTATAGTAGGTAGCTATATAGCTTATACTTATATATATAAAATATATAAAGCCCTACTATTTACTATTATTATTACTATCTAAGCCCTAGTGAAGGCTCTCTAGTAAGAGAGGGGTACTAATAATATAAGTGTAAGTTAGTTTTATAGTGTGTGTGTAAGCTAATAGTATATAGAGGGAGAAGCTTAAGAGGCTTAAAAATACAGCCCTTTAGGCAAAGAGTTAGGCTCCTAAGTGTGTATATATTATGCTTATAGTAGTAACTATAAGCCTAATATCTAACTAGTTTAACATACTAGTTAGCAGGATTAACTATATTACTAAGATGCTTAAGCGCCTTAAATATGTTATAGTTTTAGCTCTTACCTGTCTAGAGAGTATTTTTATCTCTATAGCAGTTAGGTTATTAGCCCCTAAGGGAACTAGTAAGAAGGATAGTAATAGTAATAATAAGACTAGTAAGGCTAGTAATAATATTACTGCTAGTAAAGGTGTAAAGAAGAGTAATATAAATATATAAGGTTAGATAGTAAGTAGTAAAAGTGTAGGTTTAGATTAGGTCTATAAGTTAGTACTATAAGCTTAGAGGATTTTAATAGGGGGTTAGAGGATTTAATTAGGATTAGCAGCTATTATAATTAGGCTGGTTTTTTACCCTTTATAGCTTTTTCTAGGTGTATTTTATACTCCTTATAAGGGGGGTAAGAAGTACTTAGTGTGGTAGTATACTATTCCTGTTATAAAGCTATAAACTTAATTATAGTTACTATAGATTTATAGGGCTAGTTTGTAGTATAAGATAATATATTAGCTTAGAAACTACTAGGTAAGTAGTTAAGCAGTTTTACACTTAGATAGTTAGAGCCTAAACTTATATTAGTTTTATAGTGGGTTTATTAGGTGTCTTTATTATTTAGTATACCTAAGGTAAAAGATAATAATATGTTTAGATGTTTTTTTACTAGTTTTATATAAGTACTATAGTAAAGATATATTAAGTATACACCTCTAGAAGAGAAAGCTCCTAAGACTAATTTTTCCTGTTTATAGCTATATAAGTATTAAGCTTTAATATTTATTAAGGTCTTAGTATAAGTGTAATACTCTTTTATTATTAGCAGGGGGATAAGCTTTAGCTAGTTTAAGTTAATTAGTCTTTTAGCACTCTCTCACTTTATCTTAAAGTTAGGTCTACTATATAGTTTATTTAGAAAGAGTATAAGCTTTTATCACTACTAATATTAGTTTATACCCTTTATAAGAGAGCTAGCTTTTAAGCTAATCTCTAACTTCTTACTATAGTTACTATTATAGTCCCTGCTACTACTTATAGCGAATCCACCTTAAAGCTATAGTAGTAGTAGCCCTAATAAGCTAAGTAGTATTCTATCTCTTAGTATAGCTATAAAATTAGGCGGCTAGTTTATTAAGGTAAATATTAAGAGGAGAGATAGCTAGCTCTATCTCTAGTAGGCAAGCAGGTATAGCTTTATAAGCCTCTACTACCACATATAGGTTCTAAGTCTATTCTAATATAAGTACTTATATAATACCTTAAGGCTTACTATTAGGGGCTGTTAAGGTGTGGTAGGCTCTTACACTATAGACTATAGTAAAACAGATAACTTATATATAGATTAACCTTACTCCTTTAAGGCTAACCTCTTATATGCTTATAGTAATTATAGTGAGAGCCTAGTATTAGCACTTAAGTTTCCCTTTAAGATGGTCTATATATAGGCCCTATAGTAGTTTATAATAGAGGAAGAGTCTAAGAAACTTACAGGTTTAAGTAGGCTATACTATTAAGTCTCTAAGTTAGATCTGTATCTAGTCTGCTATATGTTTACAAGTAAAGTAGAGGAGTTATACTTTATCTGGTTTCTAGGTTATACTATTTGTTTAGGCCTAATTATTATATATTTTCTACACAGCCTTAAGCTGGGTTTAGGTCTCTTTTGTGTTACAGCTAAATACTAGCAGGTTTATATCATCTGCAAATCTAACAACTAATATCCTAGGGGTGTTATTAAGGGCTTTATAAAGGAGAGATATTACTTAAAAAGAGAAAAGTATAAAATTAGATACTATAGCTAATTAACAAATAAAAGCTGCTACTAATAGGATAATAAGATATACTTTTAATAAACTTACTCTCACTTAAGTTTTTAACACTTAAACTTACTATTACCTTATAACTAACACTTAAGCTATAAATATACCTAATAGGCTTATAAGTCTTTAGTAATAGCTTATCCTAGTAGTAATAGCTTATACTCTCTTCTAATTTTTACTTTTTACTACTTACTCTTTTTATATAGATAAATTAGCTGCTTAGAACTATACTTAAAGTGAGTAATAAGATATATTAAAATATATAATAAGATAAGAAAAGATAAAAAATAATAAGAAAGTAAAAAGGCAGACTAAAAGAATAAAAGGAGATATAATAAGTAGATATATTACTTTTAGATAAATTAGAAGAAGACTAGACTATTAACTAAGTTTCTTTTATTATTTAGAGTGTAACTCTTAGTATACTTAAGAATAAGTATTAGGTTATAAGAGAGGTTTATAATAGTACTAATTAGTATAAGAGTTTTAATATATATAAAGCTTAGCTATAAGTAGTTACTACTTAAAGTAGTTATTTTACTTAATCTTAATAAAAGATAATACTTTTTTCCTTCTTAATTTTTATTTTACCTTTTATTACTTTTTATCTTATCTTACCTAGCTGTTATAATAGCTCTTATTATTTATTCTTATTCTTACTAGCTAAATTACCTTTAAAAGTATTAAATCTAATACTTAAAAGCAGTCTAATCTGTTTTATGTTTTTTATAGTTACCTAAGCTATAATCTTATTTATATATCTCCTTTTTTAAGCTAATAGCTTTAGTTAGATAGTTAGTTTATACTAATTATATCTCCTACTAATAAAATACTTTAAAAAAGCGCTTAATTTATAATAAACTACTAAACTTCTCTAGATAAAATTAAGACCTGTTATTTTATATATACTTAATTCTTATATATTTTAATACTAAAATTATATATAAATATTTTTAACCTTATATAAATATTTAATAGTTACTCTTACTATATCTTAGTTACACCTCTAAAATCTATTTTAACCTAACTAACTTTCTTTATAAACCTTTTTTACTTTCTTTCTACTCTTATATTATTACTATATTATATATAACAGGCGGGCTAGGTAAAATAGAGAATATTAAGATTATAAACTATCTTTTTTCTCCTCTTAAGGAAAATTTTTTATTATAAAACCTACTCTTACTATAAGCTAAGCCTAATATAAAAACAACTTGTAATTAATTTAAAAATCTTATTATTAAAACTAAATATAAACTTAAAGTAATTATCCTAAAAGCTGCTTTTCTCTTAGTTTAAGAAATAATAGTAACTTTAGCTAATACTATTATAAGCTATACTTAACATATAAGTAGTAAGATCCTAATCTTACTATCTCTTATAAAAATAATTATAACTACTATTAAAAAAGTAGTATTAGCTACTCTTTAGAAAACACCTATTAAGACTCTAATTTAAGCTTAAGTTACTTATAATAAGAGGATGCTTTTATTCTTAATAGTACTACTATTAAAAGTAATCTTCTCTTACTTTAGCAGAGAGATTATTATTAGGTTATTTAGTATAGCTCCTAATATTATATTTTATATACTATTAGATATAACCTTTTATAAACATTTAATAGTTACCCCTACTATATCTTAGTTATACCTTTAAAATCTATTCTAACCTAACTAACTTTCTTTATAAACCTTTTTTACCTTCTTTCTGCTCTTATATTATTACTATATTATGTGTAATAAGCAGGCTAGGCGAAATAGAGGATATTAAGGTTGTAAACTATTTCTCTTCTCCTCTTAAGAAAAATTTTTTACTATAAAACCCACTCTTACTACAGGCTAAGCCTAGTATAAAAATAACCTATAATTAATTTAAAGATCTTATTATTAAGACTAAATATAAACTTAAAGTAATTATCCTAGTAGCTGTTTTTCTCTTAGTTTAGAGAATAGTAACAACTTTAGCTAATACTACTATAAGCTATACCTAATATATAAGTAGTAAGATTCTAATCTTACTATCCCTCACAGAAATAATTATAACTACTATTAAAAAAGTAGTATTAGCTACCCTTTAGAAAACACCTACTAAGGCTTTAACTTAAGCCTAAGTTACTTATAATAAGAGGATACTCTTATTCCTAATAGTACTACTATTAAAGGTAATCCCTCCTCACCTTAGTAAGAAGATTATTATTAGGTTGCCTAATATAGCTTCTAATATTATATCCTATATACTATTAGATACTATAATAATTATTAACTGTATCCTCTTAAGGGGTTACTTTTTACTTATAGTAGCCTTATACTACCTTCTTAGCAGGGATATTATAGTCCTCTTTTATAAACTAATTATAAATCTTCTAAAGGATAATACTTAGATTTTTACTGTTTTTAGTATAAGTGTGTATTAGGTCTTAAGGTAGTTTATAATAGTTACTAAGAGAGTCTTAACTAGCTGTATAAGAGGCTTACTTAAGAACCTTATAGTAAATATTTAATAAGTGAATAGTATTAAGATATATACTATAAAACTGTTATAAAGCTATTATATAGCTAGACCTTACTAGTTACTAGTTATATTATTAACTAAACTAATAGATATAAATAAACTTTATAACTAAGATATAATTATAGCTATAAAGGTATATTAGACTAAGCTTTATTTAGGGGAGATTTAACTTAGGTAGTACTTTAAGTGTTTTCACTTTAGATATATTATATAGTACTATTAGGAACAGGCTGAGTATAGCTACTATAAGAGGGCTTACTATATAAGAGATATAATATATCTTACCTCTACTAGTAAGATCTTTTTAGTATGTTATAACTATAATAGTATATACCTAGTGTGGTCTTATATATGCTATATAGTGTAAAAGAAGTAAGAATAAGTGAGAAATACTTATATAGAGAGACCTACACAGTTTAGTATTCTAAGTAAGTAGTATAAATATATAATATGCTTACTATAAGATATAATAGTATTAATACTAATACTAACTATAGTACTAAACCACCCTGCCTAGAGGGGGCTTAAGCAGCTCTTAAAACAGTCTTAAGCTAGACTAGACTTAAGTTTAGGTTTAACCTCTATAGTGTTTAGACTAATTAACTAATTAAGAGAGTAAATACTATTAAAAGCTAGAGAAAGTATACTAATACTAGTTAGTAAGAAGAATAATACCTAAAAGGATAAGAATAAGTAGTATAAGCAACTTAGACTTAACTTAGAATTAATTAAATTTTAGTATATAATTCAGGCTAAGCCCTATAAGAACTTATTATTATAAGTATATAATTTGCTTTTCTTATAAAGTAGACCTACTTATAACTTATATTACTATATATATATACTAAGCTTAACTTACTCCCCTCTTAGGTAAAAGTAGTAAGAGGTTTTTTATCTTATAGCTTACTATTAGGGTTTTTCCCTCTTATTATAGATTAGTCTAAGTTACTTAGAAGAAGGACTAGATAGCTGTAAGCTAAATTAGGTATAAATAAATAAATAAATATATAAATATTTTAATATTTTTTTAGCTACTTATTTAAACTAGCTTTATTATAGCTTAATAGCTTTTTAAGTTATAAGCTTACCTTTTTTTTAAATTTAGTTTTATTAAGTATTTATAAAAGTTAGTATAACTAAAGTGTAAATATAAAAATTATAAAGGTAGGTATTAGTATATTATAAAGCTTCTATTTAATAAGTATTTAGTAAGTGCTTATTAAGCGCTTTTAAAAAAGCTGCTAGCTTACTATTTAGGCAAGCTTTAAGGTTAAGCCTTAAAAGCTTATATTAGGTGTTAATAGTATTAGTACTAACTATTATAGTATTTTAGTAATTTTTTAAGTTTATTAGTAAGAAATATAACTAGTATAAATTAAAAGTAAAAATATATAAATAAAATTAAAGCTTAAGTAATTATAAAAAGTATAAATTAGCTTAAATAGCTTTTAAATACTAAATATAGTATTTTTAAATATTATTTAGCTAATAAAAGTAAACTTAAATAATAAGAGCTATTATAATAGCTTAAGTAAGATAAGATAAAAATATATATAAAGTAAGTTTAATTTATAAGAAAGAAAAAGTTATAAGTAGTGCTTAGACTATATGTTTATAAATGCCTTAGGCAAAGACAGTTAGAGCTATATATACCACGAGGTTTAAGCCCTATTTTCTTTCGATTTCAAATGTGCAAGACTTACCCTTTCTCAACTTTAGCTTGTTAACTTAAGTCTGACGCCATTCACGAGGGCACCATCGCCTGCCCTTTAGGTTGGCCACAGCTTCCTTACGCGCTTCGCCTAGTCATTTCCGAAGACTAAACCCTGCCACGCACCCACAATTAGGCCGCGTAGCTGGGCCTCCGTCAATGACCGCCACACCAAAAGGTAAGGCACCTTACTCTTAGGCAGGTCATATCTCTCATAATAGGTGGTCACCCACCAACAGCCTCCCTCACTCAGACCCACCAGAGCTAACCACTCCATATAGGCACAATACCAGATCGTCGACCTCTCCTTTCAGCATGCTGTCCGACGCTGCCCTTCAATCCTTTCGGGACGAGTTAAAAGACAACGTGTTCTGCGGTGTGGATGGCTTCCTAGTCAAATATTTCTAGGACCAGCGCTGGTCCGCTGCGGTTCAAAATACCGTCTACAGCACCGACCCGCACGACACTAAGTCGGCCCACGTCATTAATAAGCTGTCCGCGGACCTCTTTAGACTTGCCCACTTATTAGACGCCTTAGTGGAATGGCTTGCTACCTTTCAGTCCCGCTTCTTCGCCGACCATCCCAGCTTTCGCCTCCGAAGCCAGTCCATCAGCGCACTAGATAGCCGCTTTAGCGCCAGCATCTATCTCGAGACATCTGATCTCCCGGCCGTCGCAGGCAGCACCCGCGTGTATGGCGAATACCATTACGGCGACGCCCCCCTCGTAGCGGGTGACGATGACGACTTTCTGCGCTTTAGTGCACGTGCACTGCAGGTATTCAAGAGCCAGCCGGCTCGACACTTTTTGCATGCTTTCCTCCTCGTCGGCACCACCTTGGAGCTCTGGGTCTTTGATCGCTCGGGCGCTTACAGCAGTGAGACGCTCGACTTGGCGCAGAGCCCCCACCTCCTGCTGCGTATTCTGACGGGCTACGGCATGATGAGTGGTGAAGAATGTGGCATCAACATGTTTGTGAAGCGTCGACCTGGATCTCCCAGTTACGTCACCTTTGACCAGGGCGACAAGTTCTATCTCCGACCAGAGATAGTTGCAGCACCAGACTACTTGGTTGGGCTCAGAACGACCTGCTTTACGGCTTCGGAATCGACTACCGCGGAGCCAAACATTGTCGTCAAGTTTTCCTGACGAGTCGACACTACGCCTGCGGAGCTCCGCCTGTTGAAACTGGCGCGCGAGCGCAACGTCTAGGGCGTCATCCAGGTCCTAGGTCACCAGGACTTGGTCAGCGTCGCCGACCTTCGTAGTGGGCTGCAATTTCCTCGGCAGTTTGTCGATCGCACCTTGTCGTGCGCCGCAACCAGCCCTCTCGGCCTTCCCCAGAAGCTCGCAGATCGACGCAAACTTTCGAATCGGGTCTTGGGCGACCTCGTCAAGGCCCTCCGGTCTCTCTACGTGGATGGAAGGATGCTCCACCGAGATATTGCCATCAAGAACTTGGTCATCGCTCTGCACCCCAGCGCCGATAGCTCTAAGGGTATCTTGATCGACTTCGACCAGGCGTTGGATCTTGAAAAGGCTCGCGCTGTTGAGCCTATGGTTGGGTCGGACGGTTTCATGGCCATCGGCATCCTCTCTGAGAAACCACACACGTATCGACATGACCTGGAATCTCTATTCTACGTGTTTCTGTGGTTGGCCATTGCAAACGACAGCAAGCACGACCATGCCTATGAAATTTTGGAGGGCTTGCCAAAGACGTCTCGGCTCTGGAAATGGTGCTCAATGGACTTCCGTGCCGTCAGACAGGCAAAGGCTGCCGACATGAGCCCCGAGGGATTCAGGGGGATCTTAAGCGAGTTCTCTGCCGACTTTGTTCCACTTCGAGACCTGGCCAAGGACTTGCACGAGTTAGTTTTCCCCTTACGCGACGGAGGGATTTTCACTGGGACTGAGACAGAACAGGCGGCTATTGAGCTGCTCTATGCTGGGATGGCGGAAGCTTTCAACAGGAGTGCCTCCACGTTCCAAAAGTAGGAGCGGCTGACTGATTTCCTCGGCGTCCTCGCGAACCGAAACAGAGTCAGGCTACCACGTTACTTATCTTTCACGGCCGACATGTTCGTATCCGATGTGCAAGATATTCATTGGCTACCTACCGACTGCGAAATTGATGGAAAGCTAGAATCAAGGTAGCCACCCTGTAACTCAGAGAAACACATGTGCTGGCGTGCATCAGAGCACCGGTGGTGGTGTAACAATGAGACGAAAGATTGCACAAAGTATCACGCAAGCTATCTTGGCAATACTTCTAGACGTCTGTCTATCACATGCTTTCTATGGGCGATGCTGTGGTGTTGATATTTGTTCTAGTATAAATGCAGTAGTCTCTCTACGCAACAGCAACGATTGTCTCTTCTTCTTCATATACAGGCACCGACCAGGGGGACGTGGACCTGGTAGCGTACCCAGCCTTCGTTTCCGAGTTCTGCGCTGCCGTTGCGCAACGAGGCCTGCAGCACACTTTCGGGCTTGCAATCAAGTCGGGCGCGGCCGAGCACGGCTCCTGGACTGAGCTCGACTACCCCGAGAGGCGCGCGACGTTTCTACTGCCAAACGAGGTGTCCGTGCCGCAGAGTGAGCACCTGGAGCAGAGAATCACCAAGACGCAGTTCTGCAAAAGTGAGATGGATAGCAGCCAATCTCACTCCCACACTGAACATTACCACAATGGACAGAGAGAAGGCGACGAGCCCATCGTCGAAGGTGTGACGACCAAGGGCGGGCTGTTTCTAACCGGTATCCCGTTGGACCCTGCCTCTGCTTTTTACACCGTGGTTTCGGCCATCTCAGCAGCTGCGTGAAGGCTTATCAGCGGGAGATGCCTGTCCAGGAGTCACACCACAGTCTCTATTGGATGGTCCTGTATGGCTTTCCTGCCATTACAGGGCCAGGACCTGACTATCCAGCCTGTATATAAATAGGCTTGACCAGAGTCATAATCAATGATAACTTATTCGCACTCAATAGTTTGCAGAATATTCCTACGAGTTCCAACTTGAAGCTACTAGCAGTTTAAGGCTAATTTTGGCGTTGCTGATTCCGTTATCTGACTGAGCAAAGCGCATACTCGGATCGGCTTCAGTTTCCGCAAACTCAGTCCTTGGCCAAGCTTGGAGAATAAACTAAAGAATAAACTAAAGAGGAAGTGTATCAACGCTTTGCGACTCCGTCCAACCAACTCGAGTAATTTCCTCTACGGCTCAGGATTTTTAGGACAAAACAGGATTAACATTCTTAATCTACATATTAAATATGCAGTAAGAGATCTACTATTAATATGTAGGCGCGATCTCCGTGGAATGTTTCACTTTCTTCCCCATAGTGTCACTAACTTGGTCGCCTCACGTTTGTGATCTCTAACACTCACACCGCGCCGTCATGTCGCCCATTAACAGCACTAGAGGCACCACTACCACCGTCATACCTTCCGCGTAGCTCGCCGCCGGCAGCATGAAGCACAAGCTCTTGTCCTGCCCGGTGCCCATCACCACGAAGACAGGGCTCTTATTTTCCATGATCGACTCCACCGCCTTCCGCTGCTTGCCCCGGAATCTAGCCCCGTCCCCGTAGAGCCGGCACAGTTCCCGGTCTATGTTCACGCGCCGCAGCGTCTTCTATCGTGCCAGCTGTAGCTCACGTAGTAAAGATCTTAGGCTAGAGGAGATTTAGAGTTAAGAAGCGTGAGTTTTATATATAAAGGACTGGATCGCTTACTTTAAGAAGGCTGTTATAAGTTTAAGATAAGATTATTTAAGAAAAGTAATACTAAGTGATTTAAATTATTAATAATAGTTATAGTTAAGCTAAAAAAAAATTTAAATTTAAAATCAATTTTTTTTAAATAATAATAATAATAATAATTATAATTATATACTATAATTATAGTTTTAATAGTAAATTTTTTAAAGTTAAATAAAAAATAGCATATAAGTTAAAAAATTAGCTTTTAATAGTAATTAATAATAGCTAATAAAAAGTTTAAAAAAAAGTCTTTATATAGTATTTATATAGTACTAATAGTACTATAAAGAAATATACTCTAGGATTTTCCTAAGATCTATTAAGACTAGTTAAAGCTAGTAAACTCTAATACTATATAATCTACCCTGTTAGCTACATTACTGTCAAGGCTTTCACAAAGCGCATAAGCGGGGGAAACCCTGCATTCTACATAGTAACAAGACGGCAACGGCACATAAACGACAAACCAAGGCGACAAAGAAGCTTCTGCGGCCGTCCAGGGGGGGGGGGGGAGTCAACTCTTGTAGTTTTTGCCTTTTACCCACTTCCGGAAGCCCCAACGTCTGCTAGTTCCATTCATCGCTCTCATCGCCGACCTTTCTTTCGCGAGACGAGTGATTGCAAGTCAGCAGATGGGAAAAAAAAAAAAAAAAAAAAAAAAAAAAAAAAACAACGATAATCTGGGAAATGCGATACTTATCTACGTACCTCACACTTTTTAGGTCACCGTGATGAGAGTCTTCAATAGGAGGTTCCCCGGAGAATCGTTCCCCTGCTGTTTAAAGAAAGACGATTTCCCCGTTCAGCGTCTCACGTGTCCGTCGGTCCATCCCGTCACAACGCAATTTTGGCTTTGCTCGTCATAATGCCGGTTTAATAAGACCACGGGATGCATCTGCATGGGATCAGGGTTGTACTATGTAGCTTACGTCCTTTTCTTACTGTGCTTCCGTCGTTCCAAAGTTTTTGATCCCTGCTTCTGTGTCGTGCTTTGCTCATGTTAGTGCCGCCCTCGTCTACATACCTAGTACATACATATATGAAGGCTTTGAGCGGTGTTATTGCCAACCCTGGGGAATAGAAACAAGATCGTCCACGACGCTAGCCTGGTCTCAGTGTTTCCGTCTGGTCTTTTTCGCCTCCCAGGGATTCGAGCTCCCTGGTCCCGGTAGCCTGGACATTGATTCGTGGCTGGCAATTACCCCATCGCCTGGCCTTGCCCAGATGATCTTCTCGTCACGTCAACAACTGATGTCCGTTGGCAAGTAGACTACGTACATAGACTGTGTACTTGGTATGCATCTACTCGAGACTCAAACGCATACGAAACACGACCTCGTCCCACAAGTATCCAAGTCTTGCGGTGCTACACCTCCGTGCCCTCACCTCTTACGTGGTGTACCGCTATTAAACTCTATCCTAGTACTGTACCTAGGTATCTATACCCCCTGGCTGTCCCGGCCTACTGGTCCCTGCATGTCCGAGTCCCTCCTCTGATTTATCCGGCCTGGTCAACTCTTGCTGCTACCTACATCTCCGTAGATAGGTTACACATGAAGATATCGCCTAGGGTTGGCAATGCGTGTGACTTCCAGGACCAGGCTCCAGGCAGCGTATGTTATGTACATGCCTTGGACAGTACCTTACAGTACATACAGTGACCAAGCCCTTCGTCCGAGGCGGCCTCCCCTCCCAATCTCGGCAACATCCACGACAACGCCCACGACGCAAACCCCAGTCCCGACCGGAAAGTCTTGCGGATCCACCCCGCGAATGATGCTTCTCTGGGCATCCCGCAGACGTGGCTGCATTTGCTTGGAGATCTTGTGGGATTGTCCCTACATAGTAGTTTCGAGTCTTATAGGCTGCTGCACCACAAGGTGGAGCATCACCAGCACACCAACATCCTGCCACGATCCTGTTGTCCCACTCCGTCTCGTCTCGTCTCGGTGCACGCTTGTCACGCGCACACTAGCTCCGACTCCGGCAGATGGACATGTTGGAAGACAACCTTGTCTTCATTAACGGACAGCTAAGTAATAGGTATTCGTGCTCATTTGCTGCAACGAGCGCTGTCCCTAGGTTTGATCTCATACTTGCCCCATCAACTCCAAACTTTCCTTCATCGTTCTTAATTGTACTTTCGCCTTGCCCGCGCTCCCTTTTTTATTTATGTCTGCTGTCCGACTTACATGTAGCGTATATGAGAAATGGCTATCATCCGCGCTACCCGATCCTCAACGAGGGTGCTCTGGCAGGGACAGAAAGCAAACCGCAAAAGGGCAACAGAGCAATTCGTGAAATGACACAGAATGACACTCCGCGAGAAGATAACTTGAGCTTCCAAAAAGTGGCAGAAAACAACGAGTAATAAATGGTGCATGGTACCTGTAACGCGCCTAAAGCAATTTTGACGCCAATAAACTTGTCCTTCAACTCCCGATTGCTGAATTCCAAAGCCCCCGGCGCTCAAACCCGTAGTGAAAAATGTCCCCATAGGAACACTGTGATGAAGCGAATTGAAAAGTAAAATAGAACGACTCCGTAGCGTGCCATTCGAGCTCTCCCTTCAGCGGAGGTTTGACCCCTCGATCGGGCTCGTGGGAATGCTTCGGACGTTGCTAAGGTCCGCGCTCCCAGTTCGTCTCAAGGCCTGACTCATGGTCTCGATGTTGAGATCACCTCCTGGACCAGTGATGTTGAGGTGGGTGACGCTCGTCGGGCTGCCTAAGGGCTTCCGGAGAGGGCTCAGCTCAAGGCCCTTCATGCTCCCCGGATTGCTCGTGGGGGGGCTGGTTTCGGGTCCCTGGCTCGACACAGGTGACCGGATGGGCGAGGGTGACTGGTTCAATGCCGCAGGGAAGGAAGTAAGTCCGGCCATATGGATGCTGTCGCGGGATCCAGGAACAGCCGAATGGGATCCGTGCTCGGCTTGTACGACATCGGCAAACGAGATGAAGGATAGTCGACGAACGTCGGAGTCGAGAGACCCGTAGTTGGAGGCGTTGTCGGCCGAGACAAAGTCCTGGTCCGCAAAAGAGGCAAGTTCCGCCGCCCATTCACTGGCCGTTTGGTCACACTGGTTGATGGTTACAACGGCAGGCTGATGCGAGCTGTGCGTCACAATCTCGACCGCATCAGGGTCAAGCTTCTCGTTGGTGATGGCCTCGGAAGCGTCGTCAAGAACAGAGGGGATGTGGTTTTCGGTCTGAATGTGCGCCGGGGAGTTTGGGCTCAGAATTGTGCTTTCCTGAACATCGCGCTCGAAAATCTGTGAAGTGGCGGGGGAAGAGAGTCGTGGCGAGCCAGTGAAGCCGCGGCTGGGGGGCGAAGGCAACGCGAATGCTTGATCTCCCTGGGCAGCCCAGGCCGAGGATTGGGTAACAGATAATTTGGATGGATCCCGGGACAGTGACGGTGGGCTTGTGGTGGCCGAGTTTGACTGGGATGGTGGCTGCGATCGAGCATCGGACTTCAATGTGTCGGCTGACTTCTTGGTGGTTGAAGCCTTCTTCTTCCTTAGCCCGAACAAGCTACGCATCTTGCGTAGGCCTTCCTTTCTGGCGCCTTCTGGGTGGCTGTCTTCATCATCCACCCAGCTGGACCGCGGAGTCGAACTGTTCAGTCGGTCTTCGGCCAAGATGGCCTCGGAGTATCGACCGCCCGCAGCGACGGGTGTTGGTTCGGTGACGCTCATGTTGATGTGGACCAAGTTGATGGCCGTTGAAATCGGAGTCGCTGCCGTTGTTATAAAGGTAGAGAGGGGAGTGGGCGAAGGGAGGTTTGAACGTGGTTGCTTATGAGCTAGAAGTACGTCAGTAACCGTGTCCTCGAAATACAGTCGACAGGGAGCGAAATGAAGCCAAGTCGAAGAAGGGACAAGTTGGGCAAAGCAACAGTGGCGAGGGAAAAAAATCAGCACCACGGGCCAGGCCGCGAAACACAGCTCGCTGTACAACGACGCGCCGCTATTTGTTGCTGCCCTTGGCAAGGAAGACATTGAAACCAGTAGTAGGCAAATATTGAATACAGCACATACCTTGAACTGTCCGTAGCTCCCGATCCGACAAACACCAGACCCGCTGCGTCCTGCGCTAGCTATTAGAGACCAACTAGTCACGGCAGTGCCGTGGTCCGCTCTGCCGCCGTCTGGTCTTGTGTTCTAGGCTGTGGCCTCGTGGGAGGGGCCTCTTGACGGTTGAAGTGACGCAACACAACGGGTCGAAGTCTTGAAGCTGTGGTTTGAGGTGGTTTGAGGTGGTTTGAGGTGGATGTGAGGATGAGAAGATGAGACGATGAGAAGGTAGAAGCCTTGTGCGAGGGAGGTCGAGAGAGGTGAGGGAAAGGAGAGCCTTTGTTGGTTGAGGATGACGTCGGTGGATGGCGCAAAGGGAAGGAACAGTAGTATCCTAAGCCAAGGGGGAAGAGCGAAAATTGGCAGGTGGGTGTGTTGACTGTGGGCGACTGTACCAAGTAGCAGGGTTGGGTACCTTACTTAGGTAGGATCAATGTCTGGCCTGGACTGAAGGGAAAGGGAGAGGGGGGAAGGACGGAAGAAGGAGTGGAAGGAAGGGGCGGAGAAATAGGCTGGACACGCAGTTGGAGACGAGAGAAAAAGGACTCGAGGAAGGATTGGACGTCAGCAGAGATGGTGTGTGTGTTTGTGTGTGTGTGTGTATGGTGTGTGTTGTGGTGTGGGTGTACTTGTGTCCAGTGCATGTGCTGCAAAGGAGGAGGAGCGAAGCGCCGGACTGGATCCCGTCTTTTGGCTGATTGCAGGAGGTGCTCGTGCTTGTAGGTGAGGTGCTGCTGTGTACCTAGGCGATCGGCGCAGCAACCACCGACTGCAAAGCGAGGCACGGGACTGGCGGGTATTAATCAACGAACAGCCACCACCATTCGCGGTGAAATGGTAATAGAAACTTGGTTGGGCACGAGACCGACCGACCGACCGACGACTGACGACTGACGGCCTTGGCCTCGCGGTGCCGGCTTCTCGTTTAAGTTAGGTTTTTTGTTGCATGCTTTTTGGTTTTCGGTTGCCCGACCGATCTGAGACGCGCAAAACCAACACTTCAGGCCTGGCGGCTCGGGCGTTGCATTCATTGCCCTGCACGCACCTGTTGGTGGTTTTTGTTTCGCCCTTTCCGCGCTGGTTGGCTGACGTTCCTCTCCTTGCCGGGATGGCATGGGGAGAAGACGCAATTACCAGTGTCTCGCCCTCCCAGCAGCCAAGAAGGTACTTCGGCTAGAAAGGGCGATACACGATGCATCGATTGTTTGTTTTGCTGCATGTGTAGGTAGGCAGGCAGGCAGTGACTGTATGCGATCCCCATGTATGTACATGCAAGTCAGTGACCACGGTCCCCCGGGACAAATCTTCAGGATGCGTGCAGCATGCAGTAGAAAAGAAGATACAAGCCGGAAACCACGGGGACTGATAGGTACTGGCCGTGAGAAGAAGCGACTGGTTGGATGGGGCTCCGATGCGCCGAGATGGGCTGAGATGGGGCTGCATTCGTTATGCCAACCTGGTGTTTTCATGCATCGCTCCATGTCTCCTCCCTGTTGTCTCGCGGCCTCGGCTGGGACATCGATCACAGAGCATCATCGAACTTGGTAACAATTTGCTTCCAAAGGAGTCTCGTCTCCTCCACTGTCTTTCGTCCTCCACTGTCCTCCATTAGCTTTCGTCCTCCCTCTGCATCCCCCGATCCCTCGACCAATAAACCCGGCGATAGACCCCGCTACCAACGTCGTCCTCGTGACAGCGCCTTCGCTTCCTCGATCACGCACGCCGCCTTGTCCGACTCTAGTAAGGCACGACATGACCCAAGATAGCAGAACCCACTCACAAATTCGGGTGTAATAATCCACGCCTCGAGAGGAGGGGGGAAGTTGCATGCCTACATACCCCCCTTGAGCAGCCTCTTTTTGGGGGGGGGCTTGGGAGAGCTATCACTGACCACCTTCAAAACACGACATCACAGCGGTCGTGATTGGACCCCTTTCCCCCCTCATTCATGCTCCGGGACACAGAAAGCCTCCTGATAGGCCCGGATTCCGGACCCCCTATCGCCCTTCGCCACCGCACCGCGCAAAGGGGTTCCCAAGGGGCCGTTGGACGCGTGCCCGTACCGCCGGGAGGATCTGATCTGCGTCTCTGACCGACTTGCTCGGAACGAGGACCTCGTCAGCTAAGCTTCGATCCTCGGGCTACCAAAAAGCCACAGAGGGGCTGTTCAGAGTCAGAGAGCTACGGAGGGGCTCATGTTCTGCCGACGTCATCGGGCCGCCGATCCCGAAACTAGCCAACGGAAGCTTCCCCGTGACTGGGTCATGTGACCTCCATCGTGACATGATCTACTCACCACTTTATTTCCTTATGTAAGCGAGCACCTTAGGTAAGCCGGCTCAAGGCAGAAACTTCCCGATCCTCAGTTGAAGGGTGATCGCGGAGGTCCATCCCCAGACCGCACGACACGTCAATTCTCGCGGCCACTCACCAGCGTTCGGTGAAGGAGGCATCACGCAACTGCTCCGACTCCCTCGTAACCTCGCTCACTGCCTCACCACTCAATTGCGTCTCCAGCCCGCGGCATCGCGCGACAATCCGCCCCATCGGCCACAATGGAGTTCCGAACCCTCGCCCGCCCAGCCGCCCGGCTGCTCACCACCCCTCGCGCGACGACGGCGACCCTCCTCCCCCTCATCCCCGTCCGCGGCCACAAGACCACCGCCCGCACGAAGCGCTCCCTCAAAATCGCACCCCACGACTCATTCCTCCCCAGCCGCCAGACAGCCTTCCCGGCCGCCGACTCCATCATCTACAACCCGCCATCCTCCGAAGCCTCCCCCGAGCACACCCCCTTCCTCTTCCTCCCCAGAAACGACAGCCGCCGCGCCGCCCTCACCCGCCTCCGCCACATCGCCGACTCGCCCGCCGCTCCCAAGAAGGAGTCAGATCTGCCCAAGGAGGTCCAGTACAAGCGACGCACGCCTTCCTACCACCTCGGTGCCGAGGACATCAAGGAGATGAAGCGCCTCCGCAATGAAGACCCATTCAAGTGGACGTCATACGCCCTCGCCGAAAAGTTTCAGTGCTCCTCAGTCTTCGTGCGAATGGCTGCTCCTGCCCCTGCTGAGTACCTAAAAGCTCTAAAAGACAAGACTGAGCGAAGGGAGGGTAGATGGGGTCACATTCGAACAAAGGCAAGGGACGACCGCAAGCGGAGGACTGATATGCTGTATCGTGGAGAGCTGTAATGGGGAGCGATGCCAAGACATGAAATGGTATGCCTTTATGACCGAGTCACGGACCTGTATCATACAAGACCATCTGAGCCGACGTGTAGGATATCTAGAGGGAAGAGAGCTCAAGACGGGCATCTCTTCGGAGACTTAGGATGGTCCAATAGCTCAAGTCACTGTATAACCACCGATACAACGAGCTCTCTAAATATATCAAAACAGCCTTTGTATTTTTCCGCCCCTTATGATCCGGAGGGCCGATCCTCACAACTTCGCACATGATCAATATCCTCATATGCCCAAGATACCTAATTTATATACCCAGCCAAACCATATCGAATAATCCACTGCATTCATGTGCAGTCTTGACCACCTATCTTCATCCTGACACCGGATTTGACGTCGACGTCCTTCGACTACTACTCCCCACGGAAGAAGACGAGGACGACCCAGTATCATTCCCCAGGTCCTTGCCGCCTGGAACGACACGATGGCACCAGCCGCACCAGCTCCGACGCGCGCCACGCACCTCGCGGCCGAGGATCTTACTCCCGCTGCCGCGCTCGTCGTCCCACTCTGGAACACACGCACCGACACGCACCATGCGGACGCGCTTGCGCTTGACGACGCCGCCAATGCCCTCAATCTCGTGGCGGTTGTAGCCCGGCCCTAGAGAGGGCGAAGACGTGCGCTCGTGCGCTAGACGCAGCGAGTCGATGAGAACGTCGACCGGGGCCGCCTGGGCTGTGGCCGGGACCGGAGTGGGGAGGTGGTTGCCATCGCGGGCATCCTCGGCGTCGCAATCGAGTTGCTGCTCGCGCTCCTTTGCGGCACAGCAGTCGGCTTCGCGGCCACAGATGACGCCTCGGTCGCCGTCGCCAATGCCGGTTCCAAGGCCGCCGAGAATCTCACCGTACTGACTGCGCCAGCGCCAGATACTACGCGGTGTGAGTAGTTGCTTTCAGCGACGGACAAGGGGGACGTACCGTTGGTACTCATGATCGGCGCCACGGATACTTCGTCCGCAGGGCTGACACAGCCATACACCCTCGTCGTCACACTTGCAAACAACGCGCTGCACGGCATCTGAAAACACCGGTAAGGCCGGGTCCAGAGGCGGCTTCGACAAGGTCGCGATCGGTGCGTGGACACAGGCTTTACATAGCCTCCTATGCCTTTCGCGCAAGGCAACTGGTGCTGGTGGCTTGATCGCACAGTTCTACGGGTTCGACGTTAGCATACCGATTCCATCTCCCCATCGTCTCATCACATCTCGCAGCGGGAATGGGGTCGGTACTCACCCTGCATATCACTTCGCCGCATCGGCGACACTCCCCGACCATGTCGCGAGCGCAGTCGCCTGACTTGCCACTGTAGCTCCGGCCGTCTTCCATATAGAACCAGTTCCCGGCTCGAGCACGGTACCGGAAGGTATCGGCCGGGTCGACGACGACGGCCTCGTTGCCACAGCGTAGGGTGGAGGAGAGGAGGATACTGCGGTATTGCAGGAGGCCATGATGGACAAGGCGACAGGTGCGGGATAGGGCATCGAGGGTGTTGAGATCGATCGAAGAGGCAATTGCGATGACGATCCTGTTAAGGGGAAAGACGCTCATGTTAACATATTGCAGAGGTTCTCATGATGAAACAGGTGGGAGCTGATGGGTCTAATGACGAGGCATCCTTGTCACAGGTAACTGTCTAGAGAAGACGAGGATTGATGAAATGGGATGAACAGGACATGGGGGGAATAGGAGAGATGATCAAGGCATACGGATAACACGACAGAGCGTCGGTAGCGGAGCTGCGAAAAGTAGGCGTGTCCATATTTACTGTCGGTTCTGGGAGGTTGTGAAGGCCGTCGGGCCAGTGTCCATTTCGTCCGTTGGCAGAGAGCAGCTGGAGTTTCTTGAGTAGCAACAAGTGGTGATACTCCTGTTGTTGCTGGCGCAGTTGTTGTAGCTGGGGGTCGTTATGATGGCTGGGGTAGTGGTGGTGATGTAGCATGCCCGGCATCGGCATCGGGACCGGTTCACGGCCATGAGAATCGGAATACGGCAGCGGCTGTTGAGCAGCAGCTTCAGGGCCAAGACCAACAACGCTGGGACCAGTGTCATCCTCGTCGTCCAAATCCACAAAGCGCGCCATGGCTGTGCTTGAGCTTGAGCTTGAGCTTGTGCCTTGCCTGCTCGTGCTATACTTGCTGGGTTGCGTTCCCTCGACCTAGTTGGCTACCCACACGATGGCGTCCCAGCCCCAGGATCTGATAAGCACGCGATCGTCAGGGCGTCGACGGTGCGTCCGAAGCTCGGCCTATGCAGCCCGGCGGTCGGGGGTTACCGTGATGGTCGCGGAGCTAGAAGAAGCCGGCAAGCGGGCTGTAGGCAGTCGAGCCGAGTACCTCGCGTCTGAATGCTTGCTTGTTGTAGAGAGCGGATATCCGGTACGTAAAGGCTGGGCAAATGTCCAGTGTCAGACTTCCTGTGTCGTCCTTGCCAAGAATAAAATAAAGCAGACTAGAAATGGAGCAGGCGTGGCTTGTTTTGAGCTGGAGGGGTAGAGGTTGCGGGAAAGAGGCCCATGCCAGAAGAAGCCGAGAAGTCTCTTAAAAACTGGGGATTCGAGAGAAAATGGGGGGCACCACGCTGGGGGGCAACTGGGCTTTGAGAAACGGTGGGGAGGATGTGATGGACTGATGGATGTGATGCGGAATCGAGCCAGAGATGACGGGGGCACGGACGATGAGATGGATGGGTAGGGGGGAGAGTGAGGAGAAGGGCGAACGGTCGAACGGGCGAACGGACGGAGGAGATTTACGAGTAAGGGCGAGCGTGAGGCGAGATCGTGAGTGTCAGTTATCGGAGGCTGCACGGGATAGGACGGGGAACAGGACAGGACAGAGCAGGGAATGGGCCGAAGAGGACGAGGAGGAGCACCAAGAGAAACAAAAGATGACGGAGGGGACAACGATCAATGAGTCTGGAATGTGTCAACGGGACGTCATCGCTTGAGGAAGGGTCGAAGGGGGGGTTTGGATTGCGATTAACTGTCTGCGATTCATCATGACTATGCTAGCGTCAGACAGAGTTTCGCGAGCAATGCCTTGCAAAACACGAACAACTGGAGCTCTCCGTGCCGGGTTCCATACCGGTGACTCTTCCTCTTCTCTGCCCGTACCGAATCACTAGGGAAGTCATCTATTATCCCTCTATGATGGGAGCTCCGCCCTTCTTTCGGCCCCTCCCCGCTTATGTGGAGCCACCGGAACACAACTTCAAACAGAGCAGCAAGCATCCCTCCCTCCCTCCAGGGCAAACCACAGCTGCCACAGCCAGCTTCGCATCTAGCGAGCTTTGCGCAAACTTATCAGTGACCACCCGCCAATCCGTATCCTTTTTGTCCAGCTCTTCGAAGCCGTTGGTGGTCGAGCGGACATTAAAACCAGCCCTGTGACCCACTAACACGCCCACTGTGAAGGACGCACACGCCCTCCGGGAGTCACTGCTAGCCGCATAGATGCTTGCCAGGGGCGTCATGGGAACCAACGCAGATTTCCGCAGGTTTCCTTCTCTTCTTTCCTGGCCAGGCGAAAGCCCGTCGCTTTCGTGACCGGAAATTGACTCACCTTGGAGGAATTGCCTCGTTTTTGGTACCTCTTTTCTCCTTTTTGTTACGTACCGCTGACGGCCGGCTACCGATACCTGCTCCAACGAGGCCCGGTCTCGGGGTCCATCTTAATTAATACATAATGGATCTCTCTCTATCTTATCGCCGTCATCGTCTTGATTGCTGCTAATAATAGCCGTCGGGCTCACCTCCCGGCTTCTCGAACCCGGTTCTTGACCACTTGCTCTTCTTGCCACCGGCCCGTTGTGTGCTGCATTCGTACAGTAAAAATAAATTGATGTTTCTCATCGGACAGTATCATGTCATTGAACTGCAAGCAAACCAACCGTCTCAGGTAGGGCAACCGGTGCAGTTGTGCTCTTGTAGTTGCTTGCTCATGCTGCAGCAAGTCCATGACTCCTCCGTACAACTTTTGCTATGTTACTACACCTTGCCCGCAATTCATACCTGCTTCTCCCAACTATAAAATCCCCCCCACGACCCCAAGAATTTCCAACTTCTCACTCTTCTCACTCCAGCCGCCACTGGCCATGATACGCATCAATGGTGAGCTCGACTTGAGCTTCTTCAGCGACGCAAAGGCAAAGTCTTGAGACTAGCAGCGGCACGATATATACCATGAACACCGTCTCTTCTATTCCAGTAAAGAGCCCATGTTTCACGGCGGCATTCAAAAAGAGAAGACGCGACTCCGTTGCCACACCTGCATCTATGGCATCAACTCCGACTGCTACGCCGGACTCCCAGTCAGATTCGCCCTAGACCTCCTACTCGTCCCGGGGTCCCATTCCACACACATATTTCCTCTTCGACTGCAACTGTGGCCGGCTTCAATATCGGCACTGTTCGGTCCAAGGACAAACAGTCACACCGGTCGAAGATAATTGCGGAGTGGAACGATCCCAACTCCGACCTTCAGATCTTTGTGGCCAATGTTAACACGATGGCCACCGGTGTTAATGTGCACCATTGATGCGTCTTCGAAACGATCAAGACAGCTTGGCACCAAGAGTTCAACCGCCAACTCCGCGACAGTCCACGCGACCTTTGGAATATATACGGCCTCCTCTATCCATTTCGCAGAAGCCCCCCGCCCACTGAATCAGAGTGCAAGATTCCATTCACCTCTCTCACAGTGAGTACTTGTCCTATTTAGTCCTTCTCCAGTCGTGTCTTGGTCTAATATAAACAGAAATAGTAAATAGACTAGAACCGACTCGATCAACACCATCATAGTCAAGTCCTTGTTCGGACCAGACGTCATATAAAGGCTCAATCTCGGCCACACGAAGTGCTCCCTTGCTGCGACAATTCGCTAGAGCCATTTCACTTTATCGAACGCCCTTACTCGACATACTCGACTGGACTGCAAGTCACCCCCTTTCGTGGCCCCGACCTTGCCCAAAGATCTGCTCAATCGGATGAGCAGCCTGGGCCTTCCCCGTATGGCCCCGGTGATTGACCTCACCGCCGACTCACTGGATCCCGAGGGCAAGGCCAAGGAACCGGCGAGGGCGTCGAGGCCTCCTGTTTCTCCGGTTTGGCAAAGCACTCCGGGCAGAGCCCCTACCACGCCCGCTAGCCCTTCGCACCGACAACCAGGCCATCATCGGCCAGGCTTCTCAGCCCGTCAGCGGCACATCCAGTCGATCGAAGGGTCACCGTCTCCGCCCGAAACCACCGGCATCACAGCGGAGGAGTGGATAAGGGAGCGGGAATCGCTCACACCAGAGCGCCGAGGCAGGGACGACCGAGGCAGCCCGGATCTCGGGGGCTACGAGGGAACGCCGGAGGCAGAAACGCCAACGCTCGCCGAAACCTCCCAGAACCGGCTGCAGCGTGCACTGCAACCAGGAACGCCTACCCCCATGCCGCGACGGCAGAAGTCTCCGTCGCCAGCCCCGATGGATATGGACTCTCCCCACGGCACACAAGGAGACGGTTACCGGTCCGAGTGGGTTCAGCACAAGGACCTCGCAGGCCAGATCAGTCGCCACAGCCTGAAAGTTAGGCATACTATATTATAGTCACCCAACCCTCCCATGGGTCTGGGCTCGTGACGCACGTTGAGGATATCTTTCAGAACATCAAGCCCCGACGGAAGAGTGGCCAAGATGCAAGCAACTGGCCTTTAAGGCCATGCGCAAGCTCATCTGGCTAGCCCGCACACGACCGGTGTCGGAGCTGTCGCCAATGCAGATCGGCCCAGCAGACCAGCTCTTGATCCCTCCTCGCGATGGCACTCCGCCTCCACCCAGCGCCGCCATGGACGTCGACCTGCCAGACGACTGGGAAGACGTCCGCAAGTTCTTCGCCATCCTGCCTGACGATAACAGCCGAGGCTCGCGTGCCATCTGGTACGCGAGCTAGCTCGTCCGCGAGCACAGCGCGACGGTGCTGTGTAGATACCGGCAACGGTTCTACGTACTCTAGCTCTTTGTCGAGCTAGAGCGTCGTCGTCTGCAGGTTACATTAGCAACACGCCAGGGCCCATCCTCCAGCAAGTCGCCGACGCCTGCCAGGACCATGGTGGATGGCAAGTTACGCTCCGGGGTCGCCAAGGTGTGGAGGCTGGCCGACCTCGCCGCCAAGGTCGGGGGTGAGCGTCGACATCGCCCCTTCGCCCGATTGCCAGGAGCGCAGCATCTTGTTCGTCGACCTGGCCGACTTCAACGAGGACGCCTTCCGCGCCATGTTTACAGGCCATGCCCTAGCCAGATACCACAAGGAGGTGTGCACTATCACCATCATAGCTAACATACACCCGATATACGCAACCAGGCTTCCGGGAGAGATACGCAATAAGGAGCGGCAGTTTGCGAGGGAGCTGGTTAGTGCCAGGGATCACTACAGGCGTCAGACATTAATATCTGACCTAAGCCTTGTCCTAATTCACTGAGGCATGACTCACTGCCAAACGCGCTCTTTGTTTACCTCTGCCTGCCTCTCGCGCGTACTTGCATCTCTCTCCTAACAACCCTCTCTCACGCACACCCGAGTTCACGTTTCTCTCGCTCCGCACTTTAAGCAAAGCCTTTAATCATTTACTCGGTACACTCACCATGTCTCAAGCTTCTAAGTAGGTTCACTCTAACAGCTGACAAACCCTTCTACGACTAACACGTTTCTAGGCCTGCCGCCGCGGATCCCTTCGACATGAAGAAGCTCGCTAGCGCCCTCGCCACCGCCCTCGATAAGATGAAGGCCCTCGGCATGGACGAGCTGCCAGATGGCCCCTCGCGGGAGCACGACGAGACGCACGAGACGTATCTCCACTTCGCAGAGCAACTCAACCAGATCCAGCAGCTCCTCCTAGATACTAAGACGCCCGCCGACAGACCCTCCCAGCCCCAAGCCCGCAACAACGACGATAACAACGCCGGCCAGGACCGGCACGGCGCGCTCAGCACTACCTCCCAGTCCGTCTTAGCCGCTATAGCAAGCCCCATCGCGCTTTAGCAGGCATGACAACTTGTCAGGCTGGCCGCCGACGCCGACGCCCCCCTCTTCGCCACCCTGCCTGATAATAACAGCTAAGGCTCGCATACCATCTGGTATGCAAGCCAGCTCGTCTGCGCACACAGCATGATAGTACTATATAGATACTAGCAACAGTTCTACACACTCTAGCTCTTCGTCAAGCTAAAGCGTCATCATCCTCAGGACATTAGCAACACGCCAGGGCCCATCCTCCAGCAAGTCGCCAACGCCTATAGTATGTCCAGGCAGGTGTTAAGGGATAAGGTCAGGCAGGGGAAGCTTCTGTTTTACTTTTACGGTGGGCACCAGGACCTTTTGTTCTTGTTGCCCTTCACTAAGCTTAACTCCCCGGACATCAACCCATCGACCGCCATCCTACAGTCGCAACTACCAACTGCCAAGTCGGTCGGTAAGCGTGTCAACCGCTTGCCGTGGGCACGATCAGTATGCTTCCTAGGCATGGCCATTGACAGCGTTGTCATGGCTGGGGTTAGACTATCCTGCCTCGTCGCGAAGCTCAGAGACAGCCCTGATGCGCTAGACTGTGAAAACCTTTCGCCCGAGGAGATGATGTCGCTCGTGGATGGGTTTTGTCAAGGAGGAGTGCAGTTGCAACGTCGAGGCGTGATGGGTAAAGTTGGTTCTGCGACAGTAGAGGTATAAAGATGGTTGTGTTCTGCTTCTACTGCTCTTTACCCTTATCGCAGGTACTCCGGAAACCCCGTCGAGACGCCCCCGGACACACCATCGAATTTCTTCCAGAAACAAGCGGAGGAAATGCAACGACGAACCTTGGGGTTGAGGATATCTTCTTTGGTGGTTGGATTCAGCTCCGGGGCCACCTGAAAGAGCTTTGGGATCACCTCTCGACTTTGGGCCCGACGACGGTCCAGACTACAACGACGTCGCGGAACCACTCCCTCCAGGCCCTGTTCTGCCCAATGACGCTGACGCTGACGCTGACGGCGACGGTGATGACCGAAGACGGCCACCAGCACGGCAGATTCCTCGGCAGGCTCTGTTCCACCAAGTCATTCCAAGGCCGGAATGTAGAGGTGACAACGTCTTGCTAGGGACTAAGGGGACGCGATTACGGGGAAATCGAAGTTCATTCTAGGCGAGGGCAAAGGGGATCGCGATCAATCATGCCAAAGGGAAATCGTCTTCTGCCGCGACACCTTTTTATATATTACGGCCACGCCCAATCCTACAATCCGGGCGATGGGGATTGTTGGGTGTACTCGGACTTTGAAAACTTCATCATCTGCCGCGACACCTTTTTATACTACGACCATTATATACGACCACGCCCTATCCTGCGATCCGGGCCGGCGGCGAGCGGGAGTGGCAAATGGTACAAGAAGATACACAGGGAATAATTCCCAGCCCTCCCAGACCATGCCATCATCCTGGGAAATTCCAATACGGACATTCCTAGCGAGCACATATCAACATAGGCCTATACGAGTGATCAAGTCAACTCTTGAGCGGAAAACAACACGCCGCACCTTCAAAGCGAAGACCCCCCCCCCCCCGGAAAATGTATTGTCCCCCGGTTGCGTCCAGTTGAGGTTTATGGCCTTGATCCTCCGAGTCCTCGCCGCGCTGTAGGCGTTGTTGTTAGAACGAGCTTGGAACGGCCCGCGATGCGGACTTTGAGGAGTTTACAGTAGCCCCACTTTTACAAATCGATGTAGCCAATAGGAAGCTGCATACAGCTAGGAAATTTGCACACCACTAAATTGCAAAATCGCCCACTTTTTTTTCCCTTCCTTTTCCTTCCTCTCACATCACATCATTCACAGCGGTAAGTTACCCCCCCTCCCGATACCGCGTCATACAACACAAATACCGTGCTGGCGATACGTTCATTAGCTTCGGCTGCCAATTACGGACATAACGATGTCACTTTCGATGTGTTACACGGTTGCGCTCATATGCACAATCCCACCCCGAATCCACCCTCCCTCCACACCACTACACCCAATAGAGCATAGGTCTGTACAGGGTTACACGAACACATACTAACTTGTGTTAGAACCCGAAGATGTCGCCTAACCCAGAGGAGGGCATAACAGTCGAAGGCGATGCAGCCAGGACAGCAGACAATAACGTACAGATCGTCGAGGCCAACCAGGAAAGTTCCACGACAGCAGTGATCACCGACGGTACAGAGGCAGATCATGGTCGATCAGCGCAATCTGAGGAGTATGCAACTGCTATCGAAGATGTTACAGAACCATCTGATACCGCTAAGCAGACTTATCCCACAGAATCAGAGGTATGTACAATACAACTCAGCCTTGATGATATATACTAACATACACATTCTAGTTGTTGTTAGAATTGCTTGTCGTCCCATTTCTTGTGTGCGGCTGGCTTCGTCTTCATGAACTGCCATGGGGCCAAGTAGCATAGATCAGAACGAAGGGTCTCCGGCTGGACAGGGCATACCTTAGCTCGCAGGGCGCTCACGGGCTTCAGGGTTCGTCCATCAACTCAATTATCTGGTGCGATTAGCCTTGTGTGTGGATCATCTGCTGGGTTGGTGTTCGATAACGGCCAACAGTAGATGATTTGGCAGGACCAGGCGACGTGGGATATTTTTGAAATGGTCATCGTAGCATGGTGCAATATACACAAGCCTTTTTTGCCCGTTCGGGGCAATCTAGCCAAGAGAACAGCCATTAACATGTTTACCCATCATGCATATATTTATTCCACTGCACACCATCACGTAGCTATTCACGTTATCTCACCTGTAGACAGGTCGACATACTCCCATCCAGTGCAGCTGAGGTAGTTGGAGCCGACCAGGAGTTGCTTTTTCATGGCCACTACATACTTACATGGCAGAACACTAACGAACTCGACAGAAACTACCTCATATCATCCGTAACCAACGGCCAAGTGAAGAGCCAAGACGGCCTTCGGTTTACGTATACATCAACTTCATGTCCAACGGTTCTCAATTCAAAGGCGGGTACATGGACTAATCCTTGCACACCAGAAACTCATGTACACATGAAGAACAAAAGGAACGACTCCTCCTTCCCTCCAAAATCCCAGCCCTATTCCTCCCGCGAAATACGTCCCACAATTCGGTCCCAGACCGAGAAGCCACGCATCGCAAATATAGCCAATCAATCAAGTATTTGCAAACCAGACTTGCTGTTCTCTTTCCTTTTGATCTAGACGCCCTTGACCTTGTGTCATCTCGTCGAATTTTTCCTGCTTCTAGCTTAGAAGCCGAGCATGCGGCGCCACTTAGCCGCGGCGGTGTCGAGGGCGGCCTCGTTGACCGTCTGCGTCACAAAGACAGTCTCGCGGGCCTTGCTGGTCTGGGTGGCCAGCGTCGTAGCGGCGGCGGCGTCGGAAACCGAGCACGTGTTGACGGTTTGGACAAGTGTCTTAGTCTCAGTGACAGTGACGGCCGTCTCGAAGCCCCCGCTACCGCCGGTCGGAGTCGCGGCGCTTCCAGAGCCGCCAGTGACGGTAACAGTGTTGCCAGTGTTCTGAGTAACATAAACGGTCTCGGTCTCGGTCTTTCCACCGGTGGCAGTTACGGTCACGGTCTCAGTCTCAGTCTTTCCACCGGTGGCGGTGAGGGTGACCGTCCTGTCGCTGCCGCCAGTCAAAGTCACGGTCTGAACGGCACCGGAGCCATTCTGGGTGACGGTGGCGTAGCCAGTAGGGAAGTCGCCGGTCTGACCGGTCTGGCTGCCCAGAATGGCGGTGTCAGTCTTAGCACCGGCTTCAGAGGTAGCAGTGGTCCCAGGAGCCCCAGTGCCAGATCCAACAGGGTAGCTGCCAGAGAGGGTCATGGTGATGACGCTGATAGCACCGGTCTCAGTTCCCGTGCCAGGGACGCTCAGGGTGATGAGGCTGGTGGAGACCTCGCCGTTCTCGCCAGTCAAGCTGCCGCCGACGGTGGTAGAAACGCCGAGAGCGCCGGAGGCCGTGGTGCCAATAGTGGCAGGAATGGTAATGGCAGTCTCCGTGGACTCATTGGCAGTCTCGCCGGTCTGGGTGCCGACAACGGTAGACTCAGCGCCGCCGCCGTAGGGGATGCTCGTGGTCTGGGCGACACCGGTGCCGTAGGGGCCGGTCTCAGCGCCAGTAGCGGGAAGGGTGAAAGTAGACTCGGAGTAAACGACAGTAGAGCCCTCGCCGTTGCTGTTGGGGACAGTGTTGGTGAGAGTCACAACGCTAACGTGAGAGGTCTCGCTGCCAGAGCCGGGAAGAGTGGCGGTCGAAGCAGTAAGGACTCCGGTCTCGCCAGCCTCGGAGCTAGCGGCGGTGGACTCGCCAGAACCGCCGTAAGGGATGGTGTTGGTGAGAGTGACTACGCTGATGGCGCCAGTGGTCTGGGTGCCGGTGGCAGGAAGAGTAAGAGTGGCCTCGGTAACAACGGCAGTCTCGCCGACCTGGCTGCCCTCAACACCAGTGGAGCCAGCAGCACACTTAGCGCAGGGAACGGTCAGGGTCAGGGTAGAAATGCTGGTGATGGTAGAGCCCTGCTCGTCGACATAGGACACAGTGACGGCCTGCGTGGTCTCGACCATGCTAGCGCTTCCCGTGACGTCGCCGCCGAGAGCGGTGGAAGCAGCGGTTCCTGTAGGAAGGTTGGGAACGGTGACAATGCTGACACCATCGGTGCCAACGGTGCAGACCTCGCTGACGGTGAGGGTGCGGGTGCTGATGATGACGCCGCCGTTGTTGATGTAGGCGGACTCGGCGCCATCGGTAGCATCAGGAGGAAGGATGACGTTCTGGGTGATGGTGGAGGCATCCGAGTCGCTGGCAGTGTCGGTCTGGGAGGAGGCAGAGCTCAGGCAAGCGGTAAGCTGCTTTTCGCAGTCCTTGACGGCAAAGTTCTTGCCGGAGGCGGAGGTGCAGGACTCGAACTGCTTGTAGCAGGCAGAGGAGAAGGCCTCGCCGATCTCACTGTAGGACTCCGAGTCATTACCCTCGCCGACGACGTAGCTGCCAGAATCGCCAGGCTTGACAACGGGGCAGTTGGCGCCAATCGCAAAGGTGAAGACAAAGATGGTGACCTGGCGGATGACGATGATGATGGGCTGCGAGATGGTCTGGGTCACAGTGGAGACCTCAGTGATGACGGAGCCATCGCGAGTGACAGTCTGGGTGACGATAAGACCACCATCTCCAGTCTCCGCACCAGAAGTCCTAGTAGCGACGGGGTAGCCGCTGGAGGAGTTGGTGAAGACACCCGCCTGGGTAGAGGCGATGTTGGTGGAGCCACCGGTGGAGAGGATGATGGAGTTGGAAGTGAAGACGGGGGCAGTAGACCCGGCCTCGGTAGCATTGCCGCCGACAGCCGTGGAAGTATCCTCGCCAAGGGCAGAAGAAGCAGCGGAGCCCTCCTCGGTGGCCGTAGCACCGGGAACAGTGTAGCCGGGGGTATCAATCGGGGTGGAAGTAACATTTAGAATGAGGCCAGTTCCACTAACACTGAGAGCGGTGGAAGAGGCATCCGCACCTAGGGCAGAGGAAGCAGTAGTGCCCTCCTTGGTGGTTACAGCACCGGGAACGGTGTAGCCGGGGGTGTCGATCGGGGTGGAAGAAGTCACGTTCAGAACGAGTCCAGTTCCACTAGCACTGAGAGTGGTGGAAGTATCCGCACCAAGAGCAGAAGAAGCAGCGGAGCCCTCCTCGGTGGCCGTGACACCGGGAACAGTGTAGCCGGGGGTGTCAATCGGGGCAGAAGAAGTAGCGTTCAGAACGAAGCCAGTTCCACTAGCACTGAGAGTGGTGGAGGAGGCATCCTCGCCGAGGGCAGAGGAAGCAGCAGAACTAGGGGTACCAGCTAGCGAGGTAGTGGTGTTCAGAAAGCCGGTTGCGGTGCTGGTGAGGGCGGTAGTGAAGTCATAATCGTCGTCGGTGTCGGTTGGGCAGTCCTCGTCGTCATCGCTAGTGGTCTCGTTGCTGGAGGACTCCTCGGTGGTGGTAGGCGCCTCAGTGGTGCTAACATCACTGGTCACGGAGACTGCAGTCTGGGAGAGGGACGCGCTCGCGCTGGCCTCGGACTCACACTTGCTGCAGGGAATAGTGATGGTGGTTTCGACCCAGAGAGTGGTGCCGTCGATGATGGAGGACACGACAGTGGGCACAATGGTCTCAGTATCCGTCACGGCCGTGGAGGAACCATCGCTGCCGACTTTCTGGTTGGTGACAGTACGAGTAAGAGTGACGGGCCCATCGTCATAGTCTCTCTTGACAGCGCCGGCGGAGGCCTTCTCGACGAGGGATTGCAGCGCAAGCGCGGCAAGGGTATATCTAGTCCACATGGCTGCGAGCTGAGTCTTTCGGAATGTTGGCGATGAAACAGTTGGTGTTCGAACAAGGAGTGAAAGGCTCTATCAAAGAGCAAAGCAGAAGAAAAGGAAGGTGAGTTGAAAAGAAGGCGACCTGGCACCTTAGAGAGTGAAAAGAACAAACCCAAAAGAGGGTGAACAGAAACGAGCGGGATGGGAGGTTAAGGGAAAGACGGGAGGAGTGAAGAGGAAGGAAACAAGAAAACAGCCGGAAAAGGGCGCAGTCTTCTTTAATAACAAGTCCCTGGCACTGGCAGGATCCGACAGGAGCTGAGGAGCCGGACGAACGAGCCGCAGCAGCAAAGCAAGGGTTCGGAACGGTCCCGAGTATGGTAGCATGACAGCACTGGCTGCGAGTCCGCAACGACGACGTAAGGCGCCGTGGCGGAACTTCCCTGTCCACGGGTCGGAGTTTATTGAGGCAGCCTGAACATGAGACGTGATGCAAATGGTCGTCGTCGGCGAGATGGACGCACCCCACCGGCCCACCGGGGGCGAGGAGGACGAGCCAAGGTGGACGGACGGCGCAAGGCCATATCGCTCGGGCTATAAGTTGAATATAGACGAGACGTGCCTTTGGGAAAAGCGGGCGGCGGTGCGTGGGCAAGGTTGTGCGATCGGGCCATATGGGGGTTGGTTGTCCGGGGGTGGATCATGGACCTCCCTCACGAACAGACGGTGGGAACGGTGATCGCCAGATGGACGCTGACCTCTGGCTTCAGAGTTGGACGGCCAACTGGCCACGACGAGCTCGCTTCTGGAATCTTCCGCCCCGGAGCATCCGTTGTCCCCTGCCTGGTAGAACCATAGAGGTTTGAGTAGAGCCATCAGTACGTAAACTCATTCCCGGTAGAGTGAGGGAGAGACTTCTCAACCGTTCCCCATAGGTCGAGTCGAGAAACCGTGATCGGATCCCAGGTTTGCACATGCCACCCACCGGCGCAGATCAACTGCTGGGAACAAGAAAAAAGCCTCCGTCCGCCATGGCGTTTGAGCATCGCGGTTAGCAGTCGCACGGAGACGGGGGGCCGACGAGCGGGCAGCCAATGGCACGGGGGAACGGGAGCTTCGTTTGGCTCATGTCGGTGGTCCTGGAGTCCTGGCTAAGATTGCTGGCTCGATTCGCTGCCTGTGGTTTGTTTCTGAGCCCCCGAGGCTTGCGTGGGCGGGGGGGGCTTGGGTCTGGGAAGTAGGCGGGCGGTTGCAGTGAGGTTGTGCGGGAGAGTAGTTGCTGTGTAGGTACGAAGGAGAGGTTGCGCGGAGAGGACGCGGTAGACAGGGATTCCGGCGAATATGCATAATGTTGGCAGGGGACGACGCCGGGAAAGCGGGAAATCCGCAGATGACTAAGGCCCAGAGCAATACAGATGCTACAGCCGAGGACCCAAGCTTCGTCTCATCCTCCATCCGCACCCGCAACCCTGGACGATGAAGGCCAGTGAAAAACAACAGCCAACGCCAAGGACGGTCCTGCAAGGGGACCCAAAACAGGCACAGGAGGAGCCGGGTTAACCCCCGTTTCATCATGGCCAGTCCGCCAAAATCGTGACGACTCTGGGTCTGGCTGCCGTTTCAGAAGCCCCGTCTGCCGCCAGACCGTAATTACTGTGCACTTCGTACATACGCAGTCCAAGTCGCCTTCAGCTGATTATCTCGTGATGGCGTCCTCTGCCTCGTTAGGTAGTCCCCGCTGTCCCTGGCCTCCTGTTTCGGCCTGTCGGGGGTTACGGGCATTTATCGTCCAGCAGTCCCGTTCTTGGACGAGCAATACGCACGCATTTCCCATTGACGGAAACCCGACGGTCGTCTGCGTCAACGGTGGAGAACCACACCGGCGGCCATGAACTTGACCTGGAGATGGAACTTGTCGCCAACTAGGGTCTAGGCACCCAGTACTATCTATGCATCTAAGTACCTGATCGCCAACCTGATCGCCCGCCAAACCCGTTCCTGTGGCTCAGCGCCTGCATATTCGTCCGCCATCAATAAACTTGACACCCCTGAGTCGGCCAATAAACCAAAAGTAACATCCCCCTCCGGCATGCCGTCAGCGTTTGGGAACTGCATGCGCCTTGGCCTTCTTTCTTCCTTGCTTCTCTCTGCTGGCATGTCCCATTCGGCCTCTGTATTAGACTAATCTAGACTAATAATCCAAGTATCAAATCCAGCTTGGCTACTCGATCCGTCACTCACCAGCGCCGGCACTCGCGGGACGTGGCTGATGCACGGCTCTCTCACATAAATTAGGATGCATCACTCTCCCGATCCCCCTCTAATTCCTTTTTCGTCCTTCTTCCCTGCTAGAGAGAGCCCGATTGTTAGATGCCGTCATGGGTAGAAACATAAACACTCCAATCCACCGTACTGTGTAGACTTAGTCCACTACCTATGCACATGGGTTTGCTCCTGTTGGATGTGAGGTCCCTGCGAGTCTGTTTCATGAAACACGCACGGATCCGCCGGTCCTCAATAATGCCCCAAGTGCCCTCAAGTAAATAGAGTCACCCGCATGTCTGGTCATTTTATATAGTTGTGTACCCGTCCCGCCTCACAGCCGCAATCTACTTTGATGAAGTCGTGCAAAGGCGAATGGCGGTGGCCGGATGCTACTGACAGCGTACTTCGTATATCGCCTTGGCAATTTTAAAAGTCCATATAAACTGTCGTCTAAACAAATTGGACGCGCGACAAAGGCCTCTCAACCTGGATCGTTGCCACGAAAGCTGCACGCACGCACCTCTCATTTGGTATTCCGTATTTTCAGCCAGACGTATCTATCGCCCAAGCCACAATATGAAATGATGAATAGATTACTTACCGCGACATCAATCCACCGTCAGCATGCGTTTAATATGCACTTTGATTCTCGGGAATGGCCGAGGAGGGATGTCAACTTTTCCCAACTATGCAAGTGCAAGGGGTAACATCCAATGGCCCGGTTCATCCACTCCCTCACAGAACCAACTCAGCACGTGCTTGAACAGACAGACAGTCAATCGACAGACATGGAAGCAGCGGGAAGGTCGGGGGGTAAGCAGAGAACGATCCTACTCGTAAATTAATAACTCGAATCGTGATTAGCTCGTCTTCCTGGAACTTCGTCCCGCACCATTTGACGTCGACCGCTTAAGTCGTGACAAGAGGCATAGGGTAGGCCACGGGCGAATACTCCGCAGAACGTCATTCCGTAGCATCATGGCATGTACTCTTTACTAAGTGATACGATTATTTGTGCTGAATTAAGGCGGTGTTACTAGAGGAAATGTGGTCCTAGTGGCGGATAATAGCTCGGTTCCTAACTCTTCAACGGAAAAGCTCTTTCTTAGTGCCCTGATGTTTACATCAACGACTTAATTCTGTATGGTCTCTTTCATGAAAGTAGCACGTCTTACTTCTTACCCGAGCATGCTATCAATTGCCGTACTCTCCTTTAGGATATCTGAGACTAACACGCAGTCAATCACAGGACCAATAAATTACAGGTTAAAGTCAGCAGCTTGGTTTAGGTTTAAGCCTTCCCTCAACCCCAATATCCCAATCAAACCACGAGAAGTGAAAGGTAGGAGTAGATGACGTTTTTGTTCAAGCTGGATTCTAGTCTTGAATATCACTGTACAGCCTGAAAATATCTGTATACTCCTTGCTATTCTACTGAAAGGCCCTCTGGCCGTTTTCCCGTCCACCACTAATCCAAGGCTTAACGCCCACGAGAGCCTGCCAAACGATAGCGCATAGGCATTGTCGCCGGTCTTGGGCCTCGGTCCAACACGCCGTCCCAGCGATGGCGTAGAAGCACTGTCGCTGTCGAGGGAAAGAGAAACTCGTAAGACAGCGGGTATAAACGCTGATGGGGTATCATCAAAGAGCAAAACAACGCAGTGAAAGCAAAGCCGAAGCACTAAAAAGAAGGTCAAAAAAGCCCAGGAGCGTTCGTGTTCTCCAGAACGGTTCCTGGCAACGCGAATTGGAGGAGTCGATAGCGCGGAAGCATTGTCTTCTCAACCGTCGCGAGACCAGTGTACCTTCCAGAGACGCACTGTCACTGGCCAAGCCAATACTGAGATCCTATCGGTATCTAAGAGTCGGGTGGCAAGCGACTTGAATCGTTCCTTAGGAGACTGTCCAGTCGAAGTGAATGATTGTTGAGAGTGTTCGTTCATGAAGTAGACATGTAGGTTGAGCTACCAGTAGCTGAAGAGCACGTGTTAAAGTCGTCGGTCAGAGCGATTGTTGAAGATCAAGACTGGGCGCCAGGCGACTCCTACTGAGAAGTGAAGGGAAGGTCTAGTTTCGGGCAGCTCGCTGCCACCCGAAACCACGTTCCTGAGCTTCTCGCCTGGCCGCGCCATCCTCGAACTCGCTAGCCGAGTCATCGTGGAGCTTGCTGCTAGGGGGGTTGCCAAATATTTTGAGGAGAATTTTCATGAGAAAGGAGCTCAAGATGCTCATGCAGAGAATTCCAATCATGGTGTAGTTGCTCTTGCGGTACTGGTGAGGTCCAGGAGCAGCATCCTCGGGCCACCCGGTGTAAAGAGCGTACGTGGTCATGACGCTTCCGAGGTTACCCAGGCCAGAGACGAGAGCCGTGGCTGCGGCGACGCCGACTTCTCCGTGACGTTGCTGGAAAATCTCTGAGCTCCAGGCCATACAGATGGGGACGGTAGGGCCGAGGCCGAATCCGACCATGAGGAGACCACCATACCGAGCCCAGCCGTTGTTAGTTGCCAAGGTGGTGGTCAACAGACCGCAGATCTGGATGCAAGCGGCTGCCGAGAAGAAGTATGGGCGGGACTTGTGGAAGCGATCCGAGATGGGGGTGACGATCAGAATCGCGATGAGATCCATGATCCAGATGGGGGCGAAGAGCAAGCTAATCGTAACGCCGCTGGCCTCGGGCTGGATGGACGCGATGATGACGGAGCCGTACAGCTGAGTGCCTATGCCCACACCTACGACACCAAAGTACATCATAGTCAAAGGCCACAGACGCCAGTCGATCAGGACGAGACCGAGATCCTTCAAGGTCCAGGGGCGGGAGTGGTAAACGCGGCCAAGGTCATGATAATGGATGATGGCATCCTGGCCCTTTAGAACCTCGGGTGTGTTTGGGAGGAACTTGAAGATTCCGGTGCTGGGCCGAACCTGGCCTGGCGCGAGAGGACGGTCAGGGAGCCACCAGAGAAGGGTGACGCTCAGAAAAACGGCGATCAGGCCGTAGATGAGGAACATCCAGCGGAACCCAACGAGACCGCCTGCGCCGTCCATTTCCTGGAAACCTGCAGAAACAAGACCGACAACGGCGGCGGAGACCTGGGCGGCAGTGTAGTACATGCCGATTCGCTTTCCGGTGCGAGTAGGCGGGTAGAACAGAGTGAGGTAGAAGGCCATGCCGGGCCACATGCCAGCAATGACAACGCCAAGCAGAAACCGAAGAAACTTGACACTCCAGGGATCGTTGACGGCGGCGAAGCAGGTACCGACGACACCGGTCGCGAAGACGATGCGAGCCATCCAAAGACGAGGGCTGAGCTTGCTCATGACGAGGTTGGAGGGAAAGTCGAATATGACATAGGCGACGTAGAAGAGAGCCAGAGCGGTCGAGGTATCTTTGGCCGTCATACCGAGAACCGTCATGAGATCGTGGCCGACATCCTTGTTCATTGTCTGGGCAATACCGATGTTGGACCTGATGGCGGAGCAGAGGAAGTAAAGGACCCAGAAAGCTTGCGAGCATCAGCAGGTGGTTTTGCGATGGCGCTGGGCGGACAAACCTGGAATGATGCGAAGATCAATCTTCCTGTAGACTCGCTCGACCGTCTCAATGTCGTAGTCACCCTCTCGGACATTCCCCTCTTCCTGGTTGACGAGCCCAATGGACGAGGGATGAAGGGATTCATCGATCTCGTGTTGGAGCTTTACGTCGCCAATTGGCGCGCTCGGGTTGGGCTCGGCCATGCTCGGACTTGAGAGCAATGGAAAAGCTTGCTATAAGTCTGTTGCGGGCCGTTTTCCCAAGGGTCTTTGATAAACGGAAGAGAGGGCGTCCTAGCCGAGAGGGATGACGATGTTGGACTTGTTGGGAGATTGAGACGGTGACGGAGATGGAGCGAAGAGAAGAAATATTTGACGCAGGTGGGTGGGTGGGTGTTGGAAGAGGAAAGAGAGGTGGTGGAGGAGAGATTTTTTATGTACAAATTGTTGGATGGAGGGGCATATGAAGCTAAACCTGGAAAGCTCTTGGTGAGCCGATTAGGCGTGCCGCTGCACCTAATTAGCACCGAAGAGGTCCACCGAAAGTTGGAGAAGCTATTCAAACCGTTGTGTATTACCGCTGAGCTGCGCATCTTGTCCCATTCCATCCCGTGAGCGCTGGGTGATCAAGTTTAGGTGACAGGATATTCTACAGGGAGTACAAAGACTAGATTGTAGCTAGACCGCTAAATAATTTGCTTGCAAGAACACCTGTAGCAACTAACAGACGACGATGAGCATATCCAGTCCCTCGGTGTACTTCCCATCGTCATGCAGGCCGCCTGAGGGTGGGACCATAATGCAATATAGTGATCTCACATGTATATTAATGGTTCATGGAGACTAGCGACAACGCGTCTGTGTTCTGTGCTTAAGATCCACAGTACTTCGTACTTTTAGAATGTCGCGGCCAGACTTGGCTTTTTCAGTCCTGTCATGGGCTTCGTGCCCCGGATAGATTCTTCCCAATTCATCATTATTACTTTGTTTTCTGCAGCTGCTCTCACACTCTACCGTCCAGACAGAGCAATCGTCCACAGAGTTATCAGACACACATCACTCGCCTTTTACTATGGCGAGCAGTCCGCTGAAGGGCAAAATCGATATCATTTGCCATACACCTTGTAGCCTGGTATACATGCAGGCCGGCGACACCAAGACTCTCTTAAAGGGCCGTCAGGTTTGGCGCGACGGCAAGTCATACGAGTATCGTCATTTATCATTAGACGCCGCCGTAGAGCATGAGGCCGCCGTGTATAAGAAGCTCGGAGACCATCCCCGCATCACCAGATGCTACGGCCTCGAGGAGGTCGGCCCAGACGTCCACGCGCTGCGTCCTGAGCGCTCTGTCGTCAGATGCATTCGCACATACATCGTGGACCACCCCGCTGAGCAGCCCGAGGTCCGACATGGTTGGCTTCCCTCGACTTTCACTTTCTACCTGGTCAGAAAGCTCAAGGTAATCGTCCCCGCATGAAGAAACAAAGAAACGTCTGGGCGGCCACCACGACGAGGATTTTTAACCTACCTGCAACCAACAGAATGGAGTACTAGCTGTTGGCAATGCAGCATGACTAATATGAGCGCGCAGCATGAAGGGGTGTTGGCTCCTTTAAGTAGGTAGCTATAAAGGTGCTTACTGAAGGTCCTGTGAAATGGGAAGTCAACTGTGCTCAACGTCTTTAACCTTCTAGGTTACAAAAAGTGACCTCGCTGATAAACATAATGGTTGACTTGTCGGGCGGGCTTGTAAGTTGCAAGGTAGAGAAGAAGAAAACGGGTGGGTGTGAGTGATAATAACAGCCGCGGGCCATTATGCGAATGCCATAGGATGTCCCTTGCAACAGGACGCCTCTTCGTTCATAGAGAACGCTATGTCTTGCACGCGGCATAGCTAGCACTCAATCGCATTGCAGGATGCCAACGAGGCAGCCAAACATGTCTCCTTTATGACGTTTTCTGACGCTTGTAGGTCCTGGGCGGTGAGATGGGAGCTTGGAGTTGCACGCGTAGCTGCAGTAATCCGGTGAGGCATTGTAAATGCTCACTTGGACAGCCTGCTGCACTTGTGAGGAGGTATCCAGCCACTCATTTGCGAAATGACTGATCATATACCCCTGACTCGGATTTTGTATTTCGTACTTCGTACTTACAGTTACTAGGGAAAAGGGCGGCAGGCTGCTTGAGAGAATGGATGCTGATTAGGGCAGAAGTGTACTTTGTAATTGATGCTCCAAGTTGCAAACGATTGCCATGATGGCGGAGTGGGGCACGTGACTATTCTTCACGGCTTCCATCCCAAGTATGCATTACAGCAAGAAGAGACTTGGTCCCTGCAAAATAAAGCCGAGGGCCAAGAGCCGGACCTTGTTTGATATGGCATCCACGGCTATCTCTGTATGATGGCTTATTATTTGATGAATTCTAACAGGCATTGTCGTCAACGGGACGATTTCAATTTGTGGCCTGAGGAAGCAGCACCCTTGCATTAGCTGCTTTTGGTTACACTGAGCTGGCGGTCGCTAGGCCTACTAGTAGACTGATCAACACAAGAGTCTCAACCTCATATTTCTGGTGTAAATGCACAAATGCCTGACCACCGCCAGAGCCAGCACACCCCCAAACAAGTCTCCAAAATCCCACCCACACTTCCCTGGTTTCCCCTCGACACTCACCGTTTGGTCGCATGATGGGCGTCTTCCATCTCAACATGGCTCTAACAGAATGCCAATTCCTCCCTCGGAAGTCATTGCTCGGATCGCTGGATGCTCCTCTTGTCATCGGTCTGTTTTTCATCGAGCACCAATCGGACAACGCCCATTCATTCTTTCAACCAAGTCCCAAGCTCGTCGTCATGACCTTGGACCGCCTCTCAACCGAGGGCGGTGGGATGCGCAACATATCTACGCGTACAAGACCAGTGCATTCTACTGGGACCCCTCTAATCGCCTTGGATCCGCTCCGCCTTGGCCCGGAATCGCCACTGAGGATCGCGTCCGACATCATACGTAATGTATCACATCCAGGACCGATTGCTGGAATACAGTTATTCTACTTCTCTCTCTCTACCAATCCACGATACTGCGAGAGGCCTGCCTCGTCTTGATGACGGGGTCAGGGATGGACTGGGGAGTTTCTACGTTCCCACCGGAGAAGTAGGCTTCTCGCATGCATTATGAACCGGGACTGGCCCTACAGCTGAATGCCTCTCGGGCTGCGCGATCCTGTGCAATGCCTAATGAGGATATCTGCGCAGTTGTAAGGCATTGTGTAAGGCCAGGTCAGCTAGTTTGCCGCCAACTCATTACCTGACGCATCCTTCAGAGTCCTTTAGGACAGGCCAGGCAACCCCCTTCCGGGCGCACGTCACCAAGTGGGACGTGGGCGAAGCTGTCACCGGATGACCGGGAAAGCACGAATCAAAAGACCTTTGGACAGATCGTGAACTATATCATAGGATGGTTCCCACCTTAGGGATCCTTGATACGTTGTTTGGCTAGCATAGCCTCTCATCCAACGATGGGCCAGCGTCTATCGGAGGCCAACAACTGTGCAATAACACCCTCTAGCGAGTGGTGCGCCTCGGCCAGTGCAAGGCAGAGGCGGACAAAAGCTAGGGAGCCATGTGTTGGTGCAGCTATTCACGCCGCAGCCTTGCTGCCTCATACGCTTCCCATGCAGAATGGCAAGGCACCCTTGGGAGTAAAGAGTAAGGCTGTGAGTCACGCCTACGCTTATGCCCCGGATGGCTATGATTCGTTGGATAACGGCGCCAAGGGCTCGCCAACAAATGTCATCAGCCATCGAGTCACTCCGGCGGATGCCTAGACCTGTATAAGTACTAATACAGGACAACTCGCGATAACCCGCCATTCCATATGGTTTGAATGATGACCCAAGGATCAACGGAACGTTCGGCGCCCCTACCATTGCTTGATGATTCACGCGCACAGACCATGCTCCCCCAACACGTCACGTGCTCTCTGTGACTAATCCAGCTCTAGTCTAACAGCCTCCGTTGCTTTCCGAAACTTCATACCATAATTTTCAGGCCTCCATCAATCCGAGCTCGATACCGACTACTCAACCACACAAGCTTAACGACATATCCACCAAATAGTTGCGCGCAACGTTCGCCTTTTCGCACACACACGCCATTATTACTCTCGAAATCTCGACCGAGTCTAGATCACACCCGACTTGTGCCATCTGACGCGACCGTCGTCGGCGCCCCTCTCCGTCCCTCCGTCGCACCCGCGTCTACTTCAACTTACTCATCCCTGCGGCATCGACCTCCTGCCACCATGAGCGTCGCATACGAACCAAGGAACTTCATTCACGAGGGATCATATCCTCCCATCGGCGACGATCACGATCATGCTGCCGAATCACGCTTCACCGACAATGACGTTGCCGAACAACTCAGCCACTACACTGCCGAGGCATCCATGCTCCCCGATGATAGGGTCGTCCTGGGAGACGATAGAGGCATGATACCCGAGGACGCTACTGCTATTCAGGAAGCAACGCGCCTAGACATAGCGCCCACATGTTTTCCATCGCCACTCCAGGCCGCCCTGCAGGCGACGCCTTCCCTCGATCCTCTCACGGACGAAAAAGACCTTTCTCTCGATGCTGAGTCTCCTTCAATGCGCATCAAGCCGATTCCGAAGCCCGACCGTGAAGTCCAGAAGCAGGGAGATGGCAAATTCCACTGCCCGTTGAGCGATTGCAAGGAGGATGTACGAGTATTTTCGCGCAAGTGCGAATGGAAGTAAGTACAAATCTCCCACACCGGCCTGATTTACTTGACTCTCTAACAATGTTAATCTTCCAGCAAGCACATGGATAAGCACGAACGGCCATACCGATGCCCTGCCGACGGCTGCGAGAACCTACCTGGGTTCACGTATTCTGGCGGTCTGCTCCGACACGAACGTGAGGTTCACGGCAAGCACGGAGGCCCTAAGAAGACAGTCAACTGCCCTCATCCTAACTGCAAGAGACATACTGGCAAAGGGTTCTCGCGACAGGAGAATCTCAACGAACATTTACGCCGAGTTCACACCAACATGGAGGAAATGACACCCCCGGAAGAGCCCGTGCAGTCCCCCGAAGACATCGAGGTTGACGAGAAGGTGGGGACCAAGCGCAAGCGGCGATCCAGTGGCGGCAGTGGCAGCGGCAGTGGCAGCGGCATTAGCCAAGCTTCTGACGAGCTTACGGAGCTTCGAGAAGAGATCAAGCGTGTCCGCGAGGAAAACGGAAAGCTCAAGGCCGAGATGGACCAACAGTCTCAGCATTCTCTAGCCATGATGGCGCAGATTGCAGAGTTGCAAGACGCGCTTCGACACGGGCTCAGCCAACATGGACTGGGGGCTCCGACGGCGCAGATGATTTAGGACACCTCTGGGTCGTCTTTCAACTCCGACGACATCCCGTGGAGCTTGTGATTTTTACGTCATGGAGCACACGGCTTTTACACGGTTTTTACGACAAACTCCCCTTTATGCAACAGCGGATAGACATGATTCACTCTCACTGTCATTTTTCCTTGTTTCGGGCTCTCAACGATGCGTCTTCTTTCACGTTCGCACTCGGTTCGGCGTTCTGGTCCGGTATGCATGGCAAAGGGTTGCCCCAAGGATGAGAAATGTGTGGTTCTTTTTATCCCCTCTCTCCCTCCGGTTTTCTTTTGGCACGGCGTTATCTGGGAAGAAATGATATCCCCCTTCCCCTTTTTTCTTAAACCACGGTCGCAAGAGAAACACTCTAGCGGGACCGCTTTGGTTCGGAATGGCATAGGCACAGGTCGGCTCGGGGGCATATACCAAGATTGGGTGGGCATGAAGTGATGAGGATATTGGAGTGTACGATGGGTTCTTTTTTTATTTCCTTTTCAAGCTTCAAGCCTTTTTTTTGTACGAATGTGTAATATAGACGGCACCTATCCCTCATCTTCCCCATGGATGAATCGAAACCTCATGGGCTGTCAGACCCATGGCTCTTCTTCTGACACCTGCTTTAGGCTACCCCATAATCTGACTACCCTCCCCGTCCCTTGTGAAAGCAAGGCATATTCCCCGATAGATCCGCTCGCTTAAAGAGTGGCGAGGGTTGAACGCAATGCTTTAAAAGGCAGCCGGACTGTGCAAGCCGCGTGTCTAGGCTTTGAAAGCTATCGTTAACTTATATGTACGCTTCTCAAACAGATGCTTGCATGGGAAAATATACATGCCCTGTTCCGTCTTTTTCTTCTATCTACATGCACCATTTCCTTGACGGCGGCGGTGGAAGCAACTTTTGGCCTGCTAGCTCTCATCTATACACGCCCCTGCGCCCCTGCACCAAAACATGTCTTCCGGTCTTCTAGGCAGCCTGGACGTAGCTCGCCGGCACACTGGCCGTGACGCCGGCTTTCTCAACCTCGACCCAGCCGTCACCGGGATCATCGTTGACAAGGACGAAGCGTTCTCCTTCGACCATGGAATGCTCGCCTTCTGACTGCGCCACATACTCGTACATGGCCTCCACGTAACGGAGCTTCTTAGCGCCGCGCCGGGGGGCGACGGAAGGGCCCTTCTTTTTGCCTGCCGCGGTGGAGTGGGTTGCGGAGGAGGTGGTGGAGGTGGAGTAGGTAGATGACGGGCGGGCGGAAGCCGAGGGGTGAGGCGCAGAGGGGGTAGGGGATTCGATCATCTCGACATAGGAGGTCGGGACTAAGCCTTCCTTGTAGCCAGCGCGGACCTTTAGCCAGCCAGAGCCATCTATCATGATATAGTTAGATGCATGTTCTATGCTTCGTGGTGGGGACATGAGTCCAGGACTTACCATCCGGTTCGAGCAACACTACTTCCCGGCCGTCGTAGACCGACAGCTCGCCCTCTACTCCGGACTCAAAGGTGTACAGCATCTTGCCCTTCTTCTCATCCTTCGCTCCGCCATTCGCAACGCCGCCTCCGGGCGGTTCGCCGCTGATGTACGCAGAAGGGGGCGGCGCCATGACTCGGTTTTTGCGTGCCGCGTTGGACGTCTTGGTTGAGGAGACGCTTGGTCGGGGGGCCGTCTCCGGCGGTGTCTCCTCCACGGGGCTGCGCTGCCCAGAGACGGAGCCCGAGAGGGATGGGCGTGCCGAGTGTGAGCTGAGTGAGTTCATGGTGGTGGAACGGGTCAGTTCCGGGCCGTCGGAAGTGTTTTGCGACGACATGGTAGCGCTGGGCTTGAGATGCTTGTTGGTTGCGTCCTGGCGCTCGGCCTTGAGCTTCTTGCGCTCATCCTTGGTCTGCTCGCCAGGACAATCCGCAGGGACCTTCATCTCGCATTTACTATGACACGTGTAGCCGCAGTCTCTGCAGTCGAAACCCTTGGCGCTCAGGCCCCAGATTCTCTCACCACAGAGGTCGCAGTTGGTAGGAATCTTGAATGTCTGGCTCTTGAAGTTGTGGTTCTTGGCCCCTAGGGTGACGTCGCCGACGACGGAGGTGATGGTCGATGTTTCGACCTCGGCTGTGAGACGCTGGCGGTCGACGGTGTGGAGATCCTCCTGCAATGCGAATAGAATGCGGACAACTTCGGCCTCGTCCTTCTTCTCAGTGCCCTCTCTAATGCGCTGTTTCGTACGTCTCAGGCCCTCAACTTCCCTACGCTTCTTGTCCACCTCTCTCCTCAACTCCCCGAGTTGAGATTTAGACTTGCTTAGCACATTTCGGAGATAAATCTTGGCCGTCTCATCCACAACCATGGCACCATCGTCGTGCCACACTGGGCTAGCCTCGAAGACTTTGTCTGGGGGTTCATTGAAGACCCCCATGTTGTGCTGGAGATACATCATCGAATCGAGGTGGGGCAGGTTCCTCAGGATCTCGGTACCCTGGTGCTCAATCAACGCATTGCTTTGCTTTAGCATCTCTGACTCGAGGTTGGTCGCAACTCCCCAGAGAGCATTGAGCTTCACGGTTCGGAACTCGTTTAGGTCCTGTAGGCTGTCCATGACCTCGGGGATATATTCGTGGTAATACCTCTCCTTTTGCTTGTTTGTGACATTAATGGCAATAATGTAACTGTTCTTAGCATTGTTCATCTCATAGACCTGTTGTTGGTAGGCAGCCTGGGCCTTGGCTTTGTCGTAGTGGGATTCGGATTTCTTGCGCTTCGCCTCGACCTCCTGGCAGACGGCGTCGTACTTGCCCTTGATCTTGCGCAGATCAGCGTAGGAGGCCTCGCGCTCGCGCTCGAGCTTCTCGGCATATTCTGTATGGCGCTTGCGTAGCTCTTCGCAACGGGATCCAAAGAACTTCAGGGGCTCTGCGACCTGGGAGACGAGGTTGGTGGCGTATCGGTCGTGTTCGCCGGCGCGGGACTCGAGGGTGGTGAGCTGGGTGGTCCAGGTGGTTAAGGAGGCGCTGGAGAGGTTAAGATTCACGGTCAGCAGGGGACGCGCCAGAAGGGTTGAGGGGGTTTGGGCTGGGAGTTGGGCACCTCTCTAGGGAACCGGGGGTCATGGCAGGAGTGTCGCCAACGCTCAGCTGGGATGTCTTCTTATTCTTCTTTTCGAAATATTTCTTGGCGAGGAGGGTGAGCTTTTGGCTGTATTCCTTCTCGACGAGGGCGCGCTCGCGGTAAAACTGCTGGATATCCTCGAACCAGGCAATGCCATGGCCGACCCAGGCGTTGGCGGGTTTGAAGCCATCCTAGATGAAGGACAAGTCAGCCTGGCGGATCAGGTCGGATCGTGGGTCCGGGATGCCTCGGGTTCTGGTGGACGGGATCGTGGAGAAATAGGTACGGGCGACTGGGAGGCGCTGTGAAGAGTCCACCAACCTTGAGCTCGGCGCCGAAGGTGGGCACGGCGTCGGCCTCAGCCATGGCGAAGACGGAGGACGTCGTCTGCTCGGGGGGGGGAGGGAGCGAGGAGGAGCGGCAGGCGGCCGGGGCGGAGACATGTAACTGTGGCCGGGATGCGATTCGCAAGGCCGCGACTCGGAAGGGGGTGAGAAGCGGGGGGTTGGAAGGGGGAGAAGAACGAAGCGCAAATGTTCAAGTCCGTAGCAATGTTCTGGAAGATGGAGATGCAAGTTGGCGGGGGAGAGACGAGGCCGCAGTGAGACGGACCGTGGTGCAGTCCGAATGGGGTAGGTGGTGAGTCGCGGCGCTAGTAGGTAGGTACAGTACCTAGATAGCTACCTACCTACATATCCAGTAATTACCTACTTAGTTGACCAACTTGGTAGGTACCTACCTACCTGTAAGTAACAAAAAGGCCCCCTAGAAATGCCTTCCATATTTGACTGCCAAAGTTTGAGATGCGAGATGCCTCGGTCGGTACCTTGCTGGCCGTTCGGAAATACACCCATCATGTAGGTGGTATGATGGTGTAAAGGAAATGCCAGATATTCACTTCACGCGTAACAAATCCGTACTGGCAAGGTACGACTAAAGGCAACACTCTCTTATTCCTTCAATAATAATGCTCTGCCTGTTCTATGAAGCTTCAACATGTACCTAGATAGGCAGATACAGGACAGAACAATATATCCCAAGTCCAAGGCCAGTCAGTCTCAGTCCGCTGCAGACCCCTAGAAAAGCCCGCTACAGAACCCACCAGGCCGGGCACTAGGTACCTTACCGCACTAGCCAGCAGAAGCTCCCGTCTCCATCCCCCGGAACGCCCCCTGAGCAACCCGAGCCGGTTCCCTGTAGACTTGTGGAGTCCAGAACCTGACGCATGATCACGGGCGGTCGGAGGGAAGCGACGCCATGGCCCGAGCAAAAAAAGCACGTCACCGTTCCCCTATCGCAGGCCAGAGATGGAACTCTCAAGACGGTTGTAGTCAGTCTACTAGACTATGTATTTATCTTTCTCATGAGCATCTAGACCTCAGCCTATATCTTCTTTCTAATTTTCATATTTGAATCATTCAAGTCTCCGTTCTCTGTTCCAAACCCGGCATCTCGGGTCATCTCTTGCCGCTCATATCTACGTAGTAGTTAGTGCCTGCCATATTCTATCCAGCTGGCTCATTCACCACCACCCTCACCTTCACCTCATCATCATCATCATCATCTCGCATTTGAATTCGCAACCATGGCATTGACGCTCCAAACCGCCATCAAGGGCTCGCCCTCCTCCGTCGCCGTCATCATCCCCTCCAAACCCACGCCTCTCACCGTCACCTACGTCGCTCTTAACGCGCAGGTCTCGTCCTTCCAGCGCAAGCTCGCCGACCTCGGCATCACCACCGGCGCGCCCGTCTCCATCGCCCTCGTCAACTCGTACGAGTTCATTGTCTCGTTCCTGGCCGCCTCGTGGCAGCGCGGCATCGCGGCGCCCCTCAACCCGGCCTACAAGCAGGACGAGTTCGAGTTCTACATCGACGACGTCAAGAGCGCCATCGTCCTCGTCCCCAAGGGCGCCTGGGCTGCCACCGCCCCCAGCGTCAAGGCCGCCAAGAAGTTCAACGCCGCCGTCGCCGAGTGCTACTGGGACGCTGCCAAGGGCGAGGTCGTCCTGGATGTCAAGGAGCTCGGCGGCCTGAAGGGCAAGAAGGAAAAGGTCCTGCGCGCTGAGCCCGAGGACACGGCTCTCGTCCTGCACACGAGGTGAGCTTCACGTGCAGTCCTACGCAGTTTGTCGTTGGATGTTTGTCTCACCTAACTGACGCCTTTTCTTTTTCAGCGGTACTACTTCTCGGCCCAAGGTGGTAAGTTTGGATGCGGCCAGCCAGTCTCCCGAGACAGCCACGCTCACATCGACGAATAGGTCCCCCTGTCTCATCGCAACTTGGCCCGAACAATGCGTACGTCTCAACCACACCTCAACTGCTGATGCTACCTCGGCGTTGTTTTCACTATCAAGTATGCATACATGATCATCACCGCACATTACTAACACCACACCGTACCTAGACAACATTGAGCAGACTTACAAACTCACTCCCGATGATCGCACCATGCTGGTCATGCCTCTCTTCCACGTCCATGGCCTGCTCTGCGGCCTGCTGGCTCCTCTCTACACCGGCGGCTCCATGGTGGTGCCTCCCAAGTTCTCTGCCACTGACTTCTGGCCCGACTTCATCGCCCACAAGGCCAACTGGTACACGGCTGTTCCCACCATTCACCAGATCCTCCTCAAGAACCCCACGCCGAGCCCCAAGCCCACCATCCGCTTCATCCGCTCCTGCTCCAGCCCGCTCTCGCCCACCGTCTTCCAGAAGCTCGAGGAGACGTATGGCGCTCCCGTCCTCGAGGCCTACGCCATGACCGAAGCGTCGCACCAGATGACCTCGAACCCGCTGCCCCCCGCTCAGAGAAAGCCCGGCAGCGTCGGCCTCGGCCAGGGCGTCGAGGTCAGGATCCTCACCGAGCAGGGAGAGGAGGTGCCCCAGGGGAGCGAGGGCGAGATCTGCATCATCGGCGAGAACGTCACCAAGGGCTACCTCAACAACCCGTCGGCCAACGCCTCGTCGTACCACAAGAACGGCTTCTTCCGGACCGGCGACCAGGGCAAGAAGGACGAGGACGGCTACATCATCATCACGGGCCGGATCAAGGAGCTCATCAACAAGGGCGGCGAGAAGATCAGCCCCATCGAGCTGGACAACGTGCTGGCGCGCCACCCCAAGATCAGCGAGGTGGTCAGCTTCGCCATGCCCGACGAGGTGTACGGCCAGGACATTGGCGTGGCCGTGGTTCTCAAGAAGGGCGAGCAGCTGACGGCCAACGAGCTCAAGGCCTGGACGGAGGAGCGGTCCGCCAAGTTTAAGGTGCCCAAGAAGGTCTACTTCACCGACGTGATGCCCAAGACGGCCACGGGCAAGATCCAACGTCGCATTGTCGCGGAGACGATGATGAAGCAAGATGTCCCCAAGGCGAAGCTGTGAGAGTTGAGATGCGTTGAGATGAAAAGAGCAGAATGTGCACTAGGTGTATATCTGGATATTAGACAGGGTGCATTCAAGGTGACGACGAATTTGGGGATAGATGTTGGATAGATGCTGGACGAGATGGATATTCAAGACGGTGAGCCATGTAGACAGACACGGGTTAGATGAGAGTAAAGAGCACTTGGTTTTGTGAAAAGGACATGAAGCGCCTTCCATGGTCGCTATCCATAAACAACCATCTAGGATTCTTCCGAATGGTGTTTCCGCCTTACATTGCCAACTCTGGTCTATCCTCGCTGCACCATGATTCGTATGCCCAGATTAGATACTATCTCATGTCATGTCACCTCATGTCATGTCACCTCATGTCATGTCATGTCATTCCGTTCCATCCCGTTCTATCCCATCCCATCTCATCCCATCTCATCCCATCTCATTTCATAAAACGCCCCTGATCCCCCCCGCATTATATATGTCCCGCAGCAGCGCGTTGCTTTTCTCTCCCTCTCATCCGTCCGCAGCCCATTTCTAATTCATCTAGTCGTACTTGGCATCCTTGTCCAGCACCTCGATGACGTCGTCCTCGTCGTTGTCGTACAGCGAGCTGTTCTTGCGCTCGAGGGGCGCGGCGGGCGTGAGGCCCTTGCGCGGGACGACGGCGTGCTTCTCGACCCAGCAGGCGGTGCCGTCGGGGGCCTCCCAGCGCAGCGGCTCCTTGGGCACGTGCGTCTTGGGCGCGACCTTGGCCTCGTGCGCCTGTCGCAGGCACGCGGCGTTGGCGTCCTGGAGCTCGGCGAAGACGGACACGATGGTGGCCGTGGCGCTGACGTCGCTGTCGCGGTGGATGAGGATGTAGACTGATGGCGCCATTTTGGTGTGTGATCTGGGTGTGTTTGTAGGTAGTTGGTGGAGATGCGGGTGTGAGAAGTAAAAAGGTTCTGATGTGTGGTAGTTGTAGCTCTGAGCTATCTATATATCACTAAATGTGATGTGCTGATGAGGGGGTAAGGGAAGCTGCGCAGAAGAAACACAAGTGAGAAGAGAAGAACCCGGATGTTATATCGTCACTTCCCAAGCACTCGGGCCATGCCAGAGCCATGTGCCAACCAAGGAAGAAGCTCGGCTGACCCGTCTGAATCCGGCCTGTCCATCTCCGTTTTCTCCAAGGACAAGCCCCAGAAAATCAGATTCCCCCCCCTTCCCCCGAATTGCGGCCCCGAATTGCGGGACAATTGCAATGGTCACAAGGTGGTCTGACGAAAAAAGCCGGATACGTTGGTTATTAATGCCTCTCGCTGCCACCCTCCCTCCCTCGGAGCTGGTGAGCGGGTCCTTTGCCCGGTGAGCGCGAGGCTTGTGTTCTCCGGATGCTCCGACAAGTGCGCCGGGGACTCTTCAGTAAGTAGTACTGTACTCCGTAATTCTCGCCATGATGACATAATTACAATGGAAGCGCTCACAAATAAATCTACGTACCTCAGTCACCTGGACCCTAGCCAACATTACCATTACCTCTTCAACATTTCTTCTCTCAGAACGTCATTCTTAAAGATATGGGTACACACGTACGGAATGCCGAGCCCATCAACGCCGGGCCTCTAAACCGGCTACTCACCATTCTTGTTGTCAAAGCGAAGAATCAGAAATACCTTCGACTGCTGTGGAAGCGTCGGTAATGTTGATGGTGGACCCTTCTGCGGCTGCCGCTTGCCTTCGAAGCTCTTCTGGGCCCCGTACTCCACGGTAAGTGACTTTCATGAGGCGCTCGCCAACGGCGCAAACATAGAGACCGAATATGAAAAACCTACCTCGCGAGGTCTCCGGACTCTTTGGCTACTACCGGCAGTCAAATCACGAAGTGGTTCTAACCCACGACGATCCAAGTAGTCTGAACATCTTCACCGTCGTTCCCGAGACGCGGGCGGTTCTCGGGATCTGCCCGGCCGCGCTCCAGTTGTTTCATCTACGCATCTCGCTCGCGAAAGCAAGCGGGAAAGATGACAGGCATAAGGCCAGGCAAGCAAACCCGGCATCCCCGGTGCACTATACGCACGGTTGATTGTCAATCGTTTGGTCAATCCCGGCTCGGGGTTCGGTCTCTGTTGTGAGCTTACGGAACAACCACAGTTATCCGCATCTTCCAATTGCCTCGGGCCTTGTTTCGGTTAGTCGAAATCCGGTGCTTGTCCAGCTAGGCCGGTTACCCTGGACCATTTGTCGTCATTTGGCCTCGGGGCCGCGTTCCTCTTTGGTACGCGGCTCACTCGGTTCATACCGGTTTAGACAATGTAAATCTACTATGTATGTAGGTATTTGGCATTGTATGTCCGAGGCGTGAGTCAGGTTTGTGTCCATGGGACACGGCCACGAGATGAAGATTTTGGTTGAAAGCCATCGTCACAACGCCGACGTCGGTGATATGACGACGGCCTGTGGCAATGTTTTCACAGAGCGATTGGAATTCGGTGGCGAGTGCGGAAATGGCTGGGGGTCTTTCCACTCGTAGTTTCGATTGATCGATCAAGCATGTGCAAATTAATCTCTTCTTTCTCAGTACGGAGAGGGAATGGTCGAGTCTGGAAGCTAGCTAACTAACCACAACCAGTAATTATCCCTCCGCTTCTCAATAAGACTAATCCTCCGGGACTTGCACACCTGATATCTCACCCTTCGTGTCACACGGTAGAATGCAAATTCCCGTCCTCAATTGGCGATGCATCTTGAGTCGGGAGCTCGTCAAAACAGCACATCGTCTGCTAATTCCCAACGAGATCCCTTCTGCAAACTGCCGCATACAAGGGAATCGCCAACATCCACCGGAATAACCACTATTTCTTTTCACCCGCTGCTTGGCTTGGCTTATTGGAGAGTGGAGATTATCCCCGCGCGCCCACAACGTTAATCAATCGCTCCCCCGCATTGGATTAATTAGACCGTCCCCGCAGCTTCCTTCCGATTGCAGGCCGTGGAACACAGGCTTCATCCTCGGCCCAGCTGTGCTTAAGAAGGCACCTTCATCTCCAATTCCAGAAGACTCAGCTCTCTGGTCCGGGCTCTTCCCACTCATGTCAACTATCCTCGCCTTCCAGCGACTCTCCATCTGCGCCACCAGACCTCCTCTATCACGCTTTGCCATCACCACCCGACTCGCCGGCACCAACACCAACACCCGCAACATGACTACCGTCTCCGGCACCAAGCCCGGGCGAAAATACGAGTTCCTCGTTGTCGCCCTCGACAAGCCCAACGCCGTCGAAAAGCGCCTCGCAGTCCGCCAGTACGATTCCTCCGCCTGTTAGTGTGAGATGCGGGCTAACCGGTGCACTGTAGACAGCACTTTGAGAACATGGTCCCCCTCAAGGAAGACGGAAGCTGGAAGACGGGCGGTGAGACAGACGTCGGATCCTCCTTGAACCACCAAGCTGACGCCCACAAGGCGCCCTTCTTCATAGCGTCCCCAAGGACGACGACCCTGCCAGCCTCGACTTCGCGGGCAGCACCATCGTGTGTGTCGCCGAGTCTGTGGAACAGGTCCGCGAGCAGCTTAGCAAGGACATCTACGCTACCTCGGGTGTCTGGGATATGGAAAAGGTGAGCGCTATAATAACTGCCCGATTTTCCGATAGGACGACATGCTAAACCCACCTAGATCCAGATTTATCCCTTCAAATGCGCCTTTAGGAACCCCTGAGCAGCATCACTTGGAGAGAAACATACCCACATGGCAAGACGCAGTCGATGCTCAATAATGACATTGAAAACCCTGAATGCTACTACCAAGCCCTTTTGGTTTCCGTTACCCATAGAAACAATACCCATTGCTGGAAAATCCGCGTCTTCGAACCATCCCGAGTCGTCACCTATTTCCCTTCGTCCATGTGAGGCTCGGCAAGACACCAGACCCATGACCCTCGAGGCTAATACCCCCCAAACAGCCTGGAGGACGGCCTTTCGTCCATCCGTCCAGACCTCCAGCAAAGTAAGATTAGCCAAAGGAAAGCCGATGCTATCATACACCAAAACAAAAACAAGCAGAATGTCCGTTTTCCCCCACTGAGCCTGGTTCTCGCCCTCACTCTCCATCCGACTCGGGAGAACCGTTCTCGCCGCCTTCCTCAGCTGCCACCCGAAGATCGTAGTTCAGATCAAAGCACTCAGCTAGCAATTCGCTAACGCTGCCTTGGCCTTCGGGAATGTCGCCGTTCACGACAAACTTGCCGTCTACCTTCATATTGTCGAGCGAGTTGAGCTGCGTCAGTGTCAGTAAGTGCAGGCCCAGTAGTGAATACTGGAAGATCGACGAACCTTCATGCTGTACGGGTAAAGCTCTCGAACAGATGACACGCCTCCGTTCTTCTTAACCTCGACGAGACACCGCTTCAACGTTTGTAACTGGTTGTAGATGGGAAGCAGGGCTTCGGACACTGGCTCAGACGCCAGCATGAATGAGTACATGTATGCGTAGGACCGTCGAATCAGATACAAAAGGGTTCGTTGTGTCCACAAGTCTGCGGGCCGACCTCGATCATCTAGCCAATTTCCGTTCTCTCGACTCTCGTCAATCTTGTCAAGTTGTCGTTGGAAGTCGTAAAGGTCTGTTTCGCGGAGAGACCACGCTTGCGTCAGAGAAAGTTTCTCGAGGTCGTTTCGGATCCCGACCAAGGCATCATAGATTGGCCGCCATTGGTCGGCCACGACGCCCTTTCTGAGAGGAGTTAGAGGGCATCATCGTCGGTTAGGCAAGAGTCTTACCGCTCGAGGACAACGTCGGACCATTTGAGGCATCGCTGGTACAGGTCGCGAACTTCGTCACTACCAGGCACCACGGTACCGTCTTCCGACGTGAATGTGCCGCCGTTGTGGCGCTCTCCAATCTCCACGATCTGATGCCTCAGCTTCTTAACCTCGGAAGTTGAGAACTAGGTGGCTAGTCAGTATAGCCCGTTGAAGATTCAGACTTCCCTACCTTGGACTTTGTATTCGCCAGCGCCACGGCGCGCAGGATGGAAATCAGGCATTGGTGCGTCGAAAGAAGCGGTTCTGGAATCCTCTCAAGCCTCTTCTGGAGTTTTGTCAAGGTAGCTTGGCAAAGCTCGACACGGTCTGATAGAAGGGCGAGCATGTAGGGCGAAGACATCTTCTCGGGTATGTTTTGGTGCGAACCCTGTACAATACTCTGAGAGAGACTCCCAAGCGTCGTTTGAATGCTCCCGAGGTCCTTGGAAGAGTATAGGTCGGCTTCGACGAGATGGTCCAGCAATCGCTTAATGGTAGAGGTCAGAGCGTAGGTCGCGGGCGCCTCGTTGTTGCGACCAATTGTAAGGTAACATAAAGAGAGCAGTTGGAAGCAGCTCTCCAGGACCCTGTCCACTGTACGAAGACACGTCAGTTTGCGCATCTGCGACGCTTCTCGGTCCACCCACATCTATTCTCCGCCTTATGCCCAGTCTCCGCTCGGACGACGTTAAGCTCCTTGACTTGGTCCATTGTTCGGTCATATAGCGGCATAACATCTTGTGCTCGGATATAGTTGGTGCGATCCTGCTTGAGAAGCAGCAGCTGGTCTCGGATCAATGTCAGTTGGTCGAGGATGGCCCGTTCCCGGGGGTCCTGCGGGAGAGGGATTGCTGGTGTCTCCATGGCGTCGATGACGTCGGTTCTCTGCGTCTCAGACAGATTCAAGGCCGGCAAGAAGGATGAGCTGCTCGTTGGGTGCAGCAGACAGGATGATCGGAAAAGTAGAGCCGTGGGAGCCGAGGGGTAAGGCTCTGCGTGGACGTGCGTTCCAGAGCTTCCGGGCCGCAACGAGCAATGGGCACTGACCGGCGACTGAGAGTAGCGGCGGGGTCGTTGAGGGAGTTGAATAGAGTGGTGGAGTATATATTTGCCTAAACGTTGCGGCTAAGTAACCAATACCATAGACGAACGGATGGATGGTAGAAGACGTAGTGACGTTGTCTGGAGAATGTATGGCTATCGCGGGGAGGGTCGCAGGCAGATTGTAGGTGGATTCGCAGGTGCAAGTTCGGCGTCGAGGTGGCCAAGCGATTGCGGCGTTAGACTACCCCTTCCACACCAAGGATGTTGTCACTCCGTTCTTGCTAGTAGACTAGATCTCCAGCAATGCAGCGATAATGGATAAAGAGCGATGGTGGGGGGGGATGGAGGCTTGGGAGCCAGCGGGGTGGGGTACTTGCGTCGAGACCGTCTGGGAATCCCTCGCTGGTCCATGATGCGGCCGCTGATTGGCGGAGAGACATCTGGCCAATCACGCGCCAGACCCACTCATGGCTGCCTTCTCGGCGCACGGATAATCTATTTCGCCCTCCACTGTTAGGTCTTGAAGCCCTCCAACGGAATTTCGACCAGGGTAATTTTCTGTGGCAAGCGTCTTCGGTGATATTCGACCTCCAACCACAACGACATCGTGCAGACTCTCCATCACCACCTGCATCGCCAGAAATCATTCACAATGTCTCACGCCGAGCTCGCTTCGTCCTACGCGGCCCTGATCCTCGCCGATGATGGCGTTGAGATCACCGTACGTCCCCTTTCCGCCGCCCACGAATTTCCCTGCCCCGCGCGCACCCCGAATTTCGAATTGTGGTGATGGCTAATTCGTGATCGCAACAACCAGGCCGACAAGCTCCAGACCCTCATCAAGGCCGCCAAGGTCGAGGAGGTCGAGCCCATCTGGACTTCCATCTTCGCCAAGGTACGACTCGACTGCTTCAACCAGATATGTGTGCGACGATTTAGGACATCGATTTTCTGACGGGGAATTTTTGTGTGTGCAGGCTCTCGAGGGCAAGGACGTCAAGGACCTTCTCGTGAACGTCGGTTCCGGTGGCGGCGCTGCCGCCCCCGCTGGCGCTGCCGCCACTGGCGGTGACGCCGCTGAGGCTGTCGAGGAGGAGAAGGAGGAGGGTACGTTGAACTCCCCTAATGTCTCCCTTGCCCGATGGCTCGTTTGTGCTAACACCCGTTACAGAGAAGGAGGAGTCCGACGAGGATATGGGCTTCGGTCTCTTCGACTAAGCAGCTACGCCACGACGACTGTTTCCTTGCTTCTTTGTACTTCAACTGCATGGCTTCGGGGTTTCCAATCGATCGATCATACAGGATGGAGAGGGCACGATATCCTGCGCCCTGGACAGAGTAGCTTCGTTCATACGATACTATGATGAATGCTCTCACGGAGTTCGCGCGGAGGGAGAATTGGTCAGTTAAACGGCTCTGAATAAAAAAAAGTCCCGCCATGGGTGGTTTGCAGTTCAACAGCATGCCTCCTGCGAAGTGAATGTGGTGTCTGAAATCATTTCTGTCTTGCATTTCTCATGATGCAGATTTGTGCGATGGTTACTACTGACCACTACTGTTTTGGATGCCTCGTAAAAGCCGATTCCCTCCATCACCCCAGCGCTATCCCACTGTCCCGTTGCAAACGCCGCGCTATGCATTTCACACTCGCTTGATTTAAACGTCTACTTCACGATCAAGACCGACGACGGGACCAACCCAGCTTCCTTCAAGGTCTTGGAAAAATCCACGGAGCCCTCGAAGGTCTGTCTGGGGAACGTAGTCGTGAAGCTGGCAACTGCGTTGCCCGTCTCAGTCTCCAACAGCTGTGCGAGCTCAAACAGAGTCGTCTCCGCAGGGAGCGTCTTCATGATGTTACCCGAGTCGGTCTGAAGACGAAGTCTAGCCTCACTATGGTTGACCTTGGGTCGTGCAGCCGACGCGGGGGGAGCAGCCGCCGCAGGCTCAGCCTCGGGGGCTCTGCCTTCACGCGCGGCCTTGGCTTCCTCGGCCTTGCGGCGGCGCTCGGCCTTGTCGGCCTCGATCTTGGCCTTGATGCGTTTCTTGGCGTCAATGTCTTCGAGCTTCTCCTGGCGCTTGCGGGCGGCTTCTTTCATCTGCTCCTTTCGCGCGAGCTCCTCCTTAGCCTCATGGGTCTCCTTGGTAGACTTTTGGCGGATTCTCTTGAGGCCTGTTAGTGGGTGCGTGTTTGTAGTGGAAAAGATCTGGGAGCGTGAGTTTGTACCTCATTCCGCTTCTGTTCCTCCTTGTCCCGGTCGGTCATGAGAGCCTTTTTAGCCTTTAGGCGCTCACGGAGCTCCTCGAGCTTGGCCTTCTTTTCCTCCTCAGTCAAGGGGGCGATCTCTTCTGTCGACTCCGAGAAGTCGGTGTGGTCACTAGAACACTAAATCAGCAAGATGCCACGAGCGTCCACGCTCAAGTGGGAAACTGACGTCTTGCCAGCGTGGTAGCTTGCAAGGTCCTGGTTTCGGAAGCGCTTGCCACATTCATTGCAGACGAGAGACTGAGCATTGCCGGTCTCGAGCTCCGCAATGTGGGCCTTCGTGTCGTTGTCTTCGTCTTCATCGTCGGCCTTCTTGGCAGCTTCGGCGGCTTTGATGTCGTCGAGAGACTTGTCCTGGCTGTCCTCGAGCCACTGGAGAGCGCCCTGCACTGGGGCGGGTCAGCCATTGCGGGGCGACAGAAGGGCTGGGAGAGAACTTACGGCCTCCCGTCTTCTTGACGGCGAGCTCGGAACGCTCCTTGTCAAAGCCCATGTCGAGCAGAGTATCGAGATCGGAAGGCATCTTGGCGGCGAGGATATGAGGATGTAGTTGGTAGATGCTTATTGTGGGGTTGAGGCGAGCGAGGTGAGGGGCAATGAGGACTGCAACGGTTGGTAGCAGCTTGATGAGGCGGGGATCCAAGAGCGGCTTCGACGTCCTTCTCTTCAATTCCAAAAGGTGAAACTCTACAAACAGAGCAGAGAAACGATGGAGGCTGAGCGGAAGAGCCTGTGAGTGCAGATGGGTGTAAGTGCAAGGCCGAGCTTCGGGTGAGCTGTGCCTGGTAGCAAATGTGTTTAGCACGGGACGTCATTTAGCACCTGCCTCTACTAGTAGTAGTGACGTGCTGGGCGGTTAGCCGTAGTAATGCCGCACAGCAGGGCATCGCGATGCCGCCCGAGACCCTAGAGTCGATGTGGATTTGGCACTCACGAAGTCTTGTCGGGAGATAATCCAATGCTCCGATCTTGCAATGGAAGTCTGTGGCTTTTTCGTCTTGCCCATTGCTTCTACATACCCAAATTCATCCGATGATGAGAACGCCGGATCGCATCTCTTACAATGCCTTGACTACGATGGCGTACCGGACCCTGAATATGTACGTACGACGTACAGCGATTTTCCTGGAGGATCTACGAGGGTCGAGGGAATCGTGGAGTGGCCTGGACAGGACAGGGGGAAGCGTCTTCTAACCCCACAACTGATCAGGAACACTGTGACTAGATACTTCGTAGGTATCTAGGCCTAGTTTGCTAACGAGCCTAAGTGCGGAAGAGCCCTCTGTACTGGGAGAACCCTGGGTCGGTGATTGCAGCGAGAATTTGCCTTTTTAAAGATGAGCCTCTTGGCTTATTGATTTGTTGGCAATCCCTGGGAGAATAGTAGTAGGACTATGTTTGCCTCGACGAGCCCCGGCCAGTGCGGCGGTAATTACAGTTTAACTTACGGAGTAGTGGTTCCCAACAATGGTGGCTCCATGGGCTGGGACCACAAAAGAGATCCGTGAGGGTGGGTAGTTGTATTGGCGAAGTCGATATGTACCAGGAGAGGTAAGTTGGCAGTCTAAAGTAAAGTAGAGAAAAACATGGATTAGAGAAGTACAGAGACGGAGATATTCCGGGCAAGGATTGAGCATCAGAACCGCGTGCACGTGCGAGTGTGTGTTGTCTCCGTGCTGCATGCATGTCGCCAACTTGGCAGGCTTTGGTTTGTGGTTGTGGTGTGCTCAAGTACCTAGGCCTGTTACAGTATATGCGGTGGAAATGGCCCGGGCGGTCCGTGCTTCCTCCAGCAACGAACGGGAGAAGCTCAGCAGGCAACCTGGGCTCCCCGGCACCATCAATTACGTCGTGACGGAAGCCAGGCCACAGCGACACCAACTCTCTTCTTTACCACCAAATTAATAGCATCACACTCCTCCTGCTCGCCGGCTCCCAGCAAATTATCTCCTGACCACCACCTCGCCCACCGCCGCCGCTGTAGGACCCTCTTACTCCGACTTCTTCGACCTCTTCGACTTCTTCGCCTGCCGCGGCCACGTTTCCACTTGCCTCTTCCACCACACCTCACCTCACCTTACTTCATCTGCCACCGCATTTTCCCCATCTCGCGCCCCCTCAGCGCATCGCGACTCTGCAACAGCCCTCCGAAAGCCATCATCTCGCACGAATCCCGCACGAACCCTACCCTACCCTACCCTACCCAGCCATGTCGGTCGATATCGAGCCGCTCGAGCTGAGCTTTCGGCGTGCGTGATCCGCCCACCACACGCGACAAGGAGGCTAACTCGGAATCCAGGACCCTTTCTTGCCGAGGTTGCGCAGACACTCAGCATCACGAACCCCAACACCTTGCCCATTGCCTTCAAGGTATGCGCGCCGTCTGAACCCCTTGCGACAGCCCGCTCTGCTAACCTTGGTTCCAGGTCAAAACTACTGCGCCGAAACAGTATACCTCCCCCATCTCGCCCGCCAAGACCCCGTGCCTGACGATTCCTCCAGATACTGTGTCCGACCAAATGCGGGCCGCATCGAGCCCGGACAGCAGTTCGATGTCACCGGTAGGCTCTGGCGTGCTTTTTCAGATTGATTCTCGGGCGGCTAATCGTCCACTAGTCCTCCTGCAGGCCATGAAGCAGGAGCCTCCGCCCGACGCAAGGTGCCGAGACAAATTCCTGGTTCAGTCGGCGCGTATCACCCCCGATAAGGAGTTTGCTAGTATCGCCAACGTGGTGAGAAACATTTCGCACTTCCTACACATTACATGTCGGAAGCTAATCGAGTGTCTCACAGTTGGACACTGCCGAGAAGGGCCAGCTCCTGGAGCGAAAGATCCGCGTCAACTGGCTGTCGGCGAACCCCGAACAAGACCAGGGCGCCAGTCGCCCCGTGGCGGTGACACCTAACAGGCACTCGCTGTCGAACGGTGTAAGTATGCGGCTTCCTGGCGCATGGACTCGAATGCTGACCACGTATCCAATCAGGCCAGCGAGACCCCTGAAGCACCTCGCGCTTTCTCATCTCCCGGTGCTACCGACGGCTCTGCCCCTTCCACGTCTCCTCCGCCCTACGCTACCGAAGATATCCCCGCGCAGGACGAGGGGCCTGAGGAGAAGCCCGAGGCCAAGAGCACATTTGCTCAAGCTACCGCGGCCGCCACCTCAACCGCTGAATCGGCAGTTGATGAGCTCAAGGCCAAGCTGGCCCAGGCCGAGGCCCAGATTGCTTCTCTCCAGGAGACTGGGCTCCGACAGCGAGTTAAGAACACCACCACGGATGATGTGAAGCAGGCCGTCATCAAGACGAACCAGGCCGTGAAACAGACCGTCGAGGGCGTGCCGGTGCAGCTTGCAGCAATCCTGTGCCTCATCAGCTTCCTTCTCGCCTACTTCTTCTTTTAGAAAGGGACAGTGGCTTCGCAATCAACGCTCCTTGCCGAGGCGCGACCAGGTACGGGCACGGCGCTCGTACGCTGGCAGGGTCCAAGGGGTGATGAATATGATTGAGGCCATAGCAAGCTACATCAAGCTGTGATATCAAAGTTCCAAACGGGACTAGTTATTCGTGTACGAGGTCATGGACTGAATGAGCATGCTTTACTCTAGGTGACATGAGCGCATCGGCGAATCTCATGTGAGGGCCCTGAGCAGCCATGTAGGCTGCAAGATGGGAGGTGAGAGGTAAGGGGCGAATGCTGGGGTAAATGGGAGACGGTCGGCGAAGGTCATTGTGGGCAACGGGAGTGGTTAGTGCTGAAGAGGTTGATACCAGCCCAGGGGACGAAAGCTGTCCGGTATGGTCCTGTGTATACTCAACTTGCCTTGTTATTATCATTCCCTTTGTTTTCCTTTATGTCATGCTCTTGTGGAAGCTGGTAACAGGCGTCTTAATTGTCGCGATTACTTTGCGTCATAATATTCATTACACATGCGAAGTTTCGAGTCAGTGGAACTTCACAATCGCTCAGATCGTGGTATCAACGGGGAGAGAAGGCGAGGTAAAATTGTTCAGACACCATCATATATACAGGAGGGTGAGGTTGCCCGACGGCCATCTGTCTTCCCCACCTAAAACAACAAAACGCCATGCGTGAAACACACTCTATCGTACTCTGCTCTTCGTTACTTTGCTATAGTCGCAATGTCTAGAAACCCCTCTTTAAGAGGTGACATTGACACTGTGACAACAGATCGACCAACCGCTTTTCTTCTAATACCAGAAAAAAACTAAAACTAAATGTACGCCGACTTCCACATGTCGATCCTCTGCTTCGGGGATCATGGTGAACACGGTCTCAGATCTAATCTGACCCTATGAATATTCAACATTTAGGCCTCGATCTCGGAATCCTTCCATTTGACGGCACCGCCGACGATGCGGCCACCCTCCTTACGCTTGACGCGGCAGGTCATGCCCACGTTGGGGTCCAGGATGAAGCGCCAGATGGCATAGACCCAGCTCTCGTGGCGGGGCAGGCTATCGTAGAACTCGGGGGCCAGGTCCCGGACGGCATGGAGGCGGGTCCAAGGGACGGCGGGGAAGTCGTGGTGCTCGTTGTGGAGGCCGACGTTGTAGGTGAAGAAGTTGAGGGGTCCGTAGTAGGAGAAGGTCTCGGGGATGGGAATGCGGTTGTCCGGCTGCTTCTGGGAGGGGGTGACGGTTTCGTAAACGTAGTGCTCGGCGATGAAGTGGCCGGCGAGGGGGTGGAGGCTTCCAGCGAGGAAAGAGGAGACGAGAAGGTAGAGGAAGGAGTTGACGGAGCCGAAGTGGATGAGGGCGGCGTCGAAAGAGACCTGGACGATGACGTTGAGAAGGTGAATCTGGGTCAGGGGGATGCGGTAGACGGCCATGGGGCGAAGAGCGTAGAAGAAGATCTGGAAGGTGCAGAAGAAAGCCTTGCCGAGGATCGAGTCGAGGAAAACGCCTTCGAAAGCGGTCGGGAGATCGGTATCAAGGCCATCGACGCCGAGGGACTTGTGGTGGGTGAGGTGGTAAGGCTTGAGGCAACAAATTAGCAAGGCAATCTCAACGAGATGCTATCCCTCGACAATGCCAGCGCAAGCGGCGCAAGGACATACCCGGAACGAGGCGCTGTAAGGGATGCCAATGGGCAAGTTGGCAAAGATGGCGATCAAGCGATTGAGGCGAGGGCTCTTGAAGGCCAGGTTGTGGGAGATTTCGTGGATGGCGAGGAAGAGGTTCTGGTTGGCGGTGGCGCCAAAGACGTAGGCGACAGCCCAGAGCTTCCAGGACCAGAAGGACGTCGACTGGAGGAGAAGGGCGAGGACGACCTGGAGGGAGACGACGCCGAGAACTACCCATTTGGTCAACGGCTCGGGGCCACAGAGCTTGGTGACCTGTTGCGCGAGAGAGACGTCAGCTGGGGGAAGTCCGGGCGAGGGCACCAATTGGAGACTGTGGCACAAGGGAACGAACCTCGGGGTGAGCCTTGATGATGGCCAGACGACGAGTGCGATGAGGCTCCTCGGTGTAGGTCCAGAAGAAGTCGTGGGACTTGGAGGCATCGCTCTTGGCGACCGGCTTGTCGCCGTTGGCCTTGGAGGTAACGGTGGATGCGCGGGAGGTCATTGTGAGTCTCGGATGTACCTGTTGTGCCTCTTTTATGGCTGGTGATGTTTCTTGAAGAACCGAGGAGAGAAGAAGAGGAAGCAAGGAGGGGGGAGAAGACGCGGCAGCCAAGTTCGCGCGAGAGCGTGGTGTTGAAATACGGAAAACGAAGCGCTGTTAGATGGGTGTAGTTGGTGACTAGGGGTTGTTCGGAGGATACCTGCCCGGAAAGCGGTGAAATTTTAGGGGTAGTTTTCAGGGGATCGAGGGGCGATAAGTGGCATGTGGCATGTAGGCCAATGGCAGCGTGGGGCAGCTGTGCGTGGCGATTGTAGGGAGCTGAAGCTGCTGGGAGTCCAAGCTTTCGGAGGAGGGCGGGAGGGGAGGCATAAGTGGTGCGAGTGGTGCATCCGGAGCCGTCTAGTTCCGGGGATGAGCATGGATATCCGTACGATCTGTCGGTAGATATTTGTTGGAACTTGAAAGCTTCCTTTTTTTTCTTTTTCCGTCAACTTCCCCTCCGAGAGTCTGGACTTGGTCTTCATTCATGGAATTCTCACAGGTTTTGCTGGGATATTGCATAGTGGTCTGGGGTTGATCGCCTTGGTTAGTTTCTCCTAGGTAAATGAATAACAGTAAATAGATAACAAGATATCTAATCTAGTACGTAGTTGATCTGAGTCTTGTTCTACCATGTACAACAACCTCAACTGTGCAGATACGGATACAGATACGGATACGAGACGAATTGAAACGCGATTGCCTAGAGAGCCCCTCAATGACCGGACGAGAACTTGAATCGGACAGCTAGGGATCCATGCCTCACATTAAACGTGTCCAATGGGGCGTTGACCGCTCTCCCGTCTCAGACCATTATGCTCAACCAGCTGCGGACGCATTGCCCGTGCCTGGCCATGTGCATATCGAGACGGGTTTGCGAATACTACCTGTGTCTTTGCTCAGCATCACCGGTAGTGACAAGGTATCTGAAAAGACTTGCATGAGTGATTCTCAGGTCAGGGGTCCGCCCCGTCGTGCTCCACCTCTTATGGGTCGGTTTGTAACGTCTTGGGTCTTCTTGGTCCATTTCTTCGCGACAGGTGGAGACGCTGGTTATCAATCGGTTCATCCCAAGTCGAGCTACGAACCTCGTACTTGACTGCAGTTGAAACAATTTCCCAGGGGAAAGCGGATCCAGGCGCTCTTGTCCTTTGGTCTAGAAGCCTAGGCTACGTGACCAGGGCGAGAAGGAAAGCAGTGCGCCTCTTGAGACTCCGGCCATGGTTGAGCTCTCAAGCTCGTAGTCTTGCGCACCGGCCTTGACAACGTCCTCCAAGAATACCTACATCATTTAATTGAAGATCGGAGTGATTGTGCGTGGCGTCTTCAGCAAGTTTCAGAGTCTAGCCTCTCTTCCTCACGATGGAATTAAGAGTGGGAACGTGCGCCCGTTTCGCTTCTCGGCGTTCTTGGCAGGTGGCATGTGGCAGGTGGGAAGGTGGTAGGTGGCGTTGCTCTTGGCTTGAGGCTCAATGACCTCACCTCAGCCAAGCCAACTTCATCTCCTCTTTTGCATCATCTTCGTCCAGTATCGCTAGCGATAATGTTCTTCGCCATCTGTCAACTAGTCTTCGACGCTGAACCCTCCAAGCCTCGGCATCATGCCCCTTACAGCCCTTCAGGAACAACATTTTCAGAGACTAGCATGCGACAACGACCGGACCAAGTTTCTAAGCACTTGCAATCACGACCAATGCTCGAGGTCTCTTCGGAAATGGACGAGATCCAGCAAATCCAGACACATTAAGACATGCATATATTCTATAGGGCCACTCCATGCAACATACTTAACCCATTCTCCTCGACGACTACATCCTGGGTATTAACGCAAATTAACTGTCCCACGCTCAGATGCCATTGCTGGAGCACCCGAAGACACTGCGGACCGACCCGGCTTCGAACTGATCGACGATTCCCTGGACACTGGCATATGTTCCCACCGTGAGGAACATGATGCCAATGGCGATCAGAAGCGCGTTGACCACGACCCCTATCTTGTCCGTAATAGGGTTGTGTCGTCGTCCCACCGCGTGGTCAGCAGTTCGCATCCGGAAGAACGCCACGCCCCAGAAGATGAAGCCGAACCAAGAGTCGAAGAGAGATGACATAACGGAGAGTACTAATAAATGTGTCAGTGGCAAACCCACGACGGGCGATACCAAAGCTGGGAAAACTTACGGGAACTAAAGAACGGGATAACCTGGGATATGATGAAGGCGAAGATCCAGGTCACCAGCAAAATGCCGGCCCACGAGCTCCAACCCACTACGGTGTGGCTGTTGACGTGCTTGGAGTTGCGGAAGACGCGGAAGAAGACGAATCGCGCTGTCACTGACGCATACAGGCAACCCAGGAAAATGATGGTCGGAATCATGAATGAAAAGGCCGCCTTCTTGTATACCGTTTGCAGTGAGCCAAAGGCCGGCGCAGTCACGTACTGGTTGCCGGAGTAGGCGTATACGACAGCTCCGACGATGCTGAAGACGAAAATTTCGGCGATGGTGCAGGCCCAGAGGGACTTGGGGAAGTCGCTATGACTTTATCAGTATTCATATTACAACGAGTATTACAGGCCTTCTTCTTCTTACCGAGGATCGCGCATCTCAGCAATGAAGCTGGGCAGCGTAATCTGTCCAATGAAGGTGTAACTGATGTTTAGGAAGGCAGACATGCCATTGACGAACGTGGTTCCTTTCACTGGGAGGGCTGTGACGATAGGCTCGCCTAGGGTGGCGAGGTCATACCCGGCCGGCTTGCCCTGCACGCCTGCAAAGACGGCGGCGAGGACTACCGAAATGAAGGTGAAGATTGCCGAAGCCGTACCGAGTTTGGACAGCATGTCGAAAGTTCGAGGCAGCGAAGCCAGCCAGCAAATGACGGTAATGGCGACGGAAAACGACACGGTGCGGCAATGACCAATGCTGTCGGCCTCTGTCATGGTGTTGATATATTCTGCGCCCACAAGGACGTGAAGACCCTGCTTTGAGTCAGATGCTAATCTATATGTAGGAAAATGGTCGACTTACCTGGATGAAGGTATTGTTCAAAACGAACATGACAGCTGTCCCCCACCAGGCCCATTCTTTGCCCCAGAACAGCATCTGGCCAAGATCGCACACGTCGCGCACCTCGGGGTGTCGGAGGCAAAACTTCCAAAGAACGAGACTGGTGTACAACACGATGGCCGCAACAACGACTGTCAGGATCAGACCTGGGACCAATCCCAGCACACTGTACGACCAGGGAAAGCTCATAATGGCCAGGCAGATGTACTCGCTGAAGAGCAGGGCCGCTGTCTTTTGCCACGAGCAAGTGCGGTATTGGATCGCCGAGCCATCCTCGGCCGCTATTTGCTTGTTGACGATGGCCGAGCTTGTGTCCTCGCTGTCTGAAACATCGTTCTTGATGAAGTCGGGCAGGCCGGCGATGCGGGGGCCGACGGCGACGCCGCTCCCACCGAACAATGCAGCCCATCGGGAGTGAGGAGCAGAGGACTGAGCCGGCTCCGGGTCGCGGCTCTCGGGAGCATACTTGAGTTCTGACTTTTCGGACATGATGGCGTCGTCTGTGTATCCGTCTTCGTGGAAGGTGAGTGCCTCGGAAGGTGGCTTTGGCTGATTGTCGTTGTGGGGTGTCAATTTGATCTGACTACGCTTCCATTCCGATTCTGGGAAGCTAGAAAGAAACACGAGAGGATGGCAGCAGAAGGAAACTCAAGCCAGGAGAGACACCAGAGTGAGCAACGAAACTCTGAAACCCCGAGACGGGAGCAGGCAATATTTAAGACAGATCGACAAAGGCAACATCGACCCAACTCCAAGGAAACCTTAGCATCTGGGCATGCTCGTTCGCACAGGTACATTGCATGCACAGGGTCTAGCGTCCTACAGTCCACGTACTGCAGGTCTGAGTCTTGCTTCACGGACGCCCCCTCGCACGCCTTCCATATCGGTTGATACGTCACTAGGGTCCGGACTGGGCGATCCAAGACGAAACACCACGCACGCGCCCAATGAACAAGGCTCCGAGATCCCTCCCCACGCACGCTGGTGGTAGTTTGCCAGAGCTGGCCTGACGCTGTCCCGCGGGAGAGAAACCGCAACTCCACAGGTCGGATGCAGACCATTTGAGACATGCTTGGGTAGGCTCAGGCGTAAGCTATGTACTATGTACGTAAGGTCTCCCCGGCCCTCTAAAAACCCTGGTCAGATACTTAATTTCATGGAGCACAGGGTGTTAGTCTAATCCTACAGTGTGATAAGCTAACAAGTCTGACCAACAAGGACAGTGGGCATGGACAACCATGCAACGAGAGCAACTTCTGGATGAAGTCGATGCTGCAGGCCGGTGTAGGATCCTCCCTCAACTCCACTCGTCCCGCAAAACCCTCCGCGCCAAGTGCCGAACTTCCGGCGCTGGCAGGCAGACCACCGACGACCCAGAACTGTCCCAGAGGCAAGCAAACACACCAAGCGGGTCAGCACCGGAAATCGCATCACCACGTAAATCCCAACGCCACTAGCCCGGGCCCCCGGCGGTCGATCTTGGACGTACCTGGGCAGCAGAGGGAACGATGGGGCGCGGGAAGAATGTCCGGAGGCGGATTGATTGGCTCGCCTTCCCCGAAAAGGGTGGGTTTTAGTGCGAAGCCGGGCGAATTCCTTTCACAAACTTATCCAATGCTATCAGCGTCAAGGTGGTGAGACGGACAGGATGCCGCATGGACCAGTCAGCCAACGACTGTGCAGCACCAAATAGGCAGCTCAAGGAAGAGACTGCTGTCACAGGACGATTGTCAAGAGATCGAGTGAGGGATTTGGCTTGTGTCGCCTTCTAGGCGGCCACTAACTTCTCCGGATCTCGGCTTTACTCTCTCGCCCTAGGTGTGTTCATTACGATTCATTACGAAAAGCTTGCGACTGATACCAAGCACGCAATCGACTAATTCAACAGACCTTGCCGCTTGCCTTTTTTTTTTGACCGAATCAAATCGATGCGAGACCGAGGCCCGCGGGGCACAGGTCTTCACTTAGGTAACGCGATGTGAAGTTGAAGTAAGACGACGGAGATCACGAATGGAAGGCCCATGTTATTCTGGTCGGAAAACGCCTGTGGCGTCGTCTCGCTGGGAGAGCGCAGCGACCAGGGCCCTGTCAACCTGTGTCGCATCAGCGCAGGCTTGAAAGACGTCATCAACACTAGCAAACAAGGCTGCGGCTCGTCGGGGAACCCAGGAGGTCTAACCCTGTCTGCTTGCAGCTTCGGAAGTCGATAGTGGTGAAGTAGGTCCCCGCCTCTCCATTCACGACAACGACATGGTGTTGCCCTGTTCCCGCCAGATAAGATGGCATCGACTTTGTTAGGACTCTTTTCTCTCAAATCAAGAACGACGATGATACATTGGGGAGTTCGGGGAGTTCGGGGAGTTTAAAGAGTTTCGCCTAACCCCAGGCCAGAGCAGAATTAAGCTTATTCTTCTTACTTTTCGACCGGGCCATGTCGAGACAAGCTCGTTCGGGCACCACCGAGAAGCAGAAGCAGGCAAGCAGGCTGGACACTTGAAGTGGACAAACGCACGAGCCCAACGCCTTGGATCCCACGTAGCATCCATCGCGTCTCGGCTGGGGCTTTCCGTGCAAAGTGCGAATAGGAGACGGAGCTAGGGAAATGAAATGGTTCGTTCCATCGCGCCCAAAGCTTCCCCGTGATGCGATGATCTGCTTCAGCCAGGTACTGACGCAAACCGCACCGTCTCCTAGTCATGACCAGTTACTATGTACAGCCCGCCCAATGCCGTCTGCCATCGCCCATCCGGCTGGTCGGCGTCGCGACATGTGGTAGCTCACTCAGCCATCAACCGCGGGCTCCGGCAGCACGGGCCACCTAGAAGGAGCCAAATCCACAAACTCCCCTCTCCCCTTAGTCTGGAGGGATTCACTCGATGTAACGGCAGAGTGACTCGTAATAGAGGCACTGATGGCTGACTCTACCTGCCTTGCTTTCGCCCTCTGCAATGCCGGTTTGGCCCATATTGAAGATGCGACTAGGCCCGACCGACCTCCCCTTTACCAGGCTATCTCTTCTCGAGAGACTGCCTCGTAGTGTTGATGGGGGCAGACCACCAAGCTTCGCAACGGCCCGCTTGATTTTGGCACCTCGCTCGACCTCTCTCACAGCTTCAGCTGGCAGGATCTCTCGATCAGTCTTTGACGATGCCATGGACAAAGAACGGGCCAATTTAGCCAAGCTTGGATGGAGACGCGTCCAAATTCGCGTCGCGGCGGGGTCGCCATTAGGGGGGTGTGACCCATTCTGGAGACCCGATCTACACAATCTCTTTGACTGCCGTAAGCCTCCGACCATGTGGCTTTTTGGGGTCTGTGCCAATGAGAGAATAGGAACTTAAGAGTGAGTGTCTTGCCTGGAGGCTTACGGCGGTCAAAGAGATATCAAAGGCTGCTATGTGGAAGAAGGGCTTTCGTCCAAGTGTTGAAGTCAACATGAACAAAGAACTACCTGATCATACCATGGGTCGTGACACGCGCCGCGATATAAACAAAATATCAAATCCGGCCGACCACCTCCAATTTCAACCCTCATTCACCTCTAAAATTCCACGCACCCGAAACTCAAGGCCACCGCATGACAATGCCTCCCAAGAGGTCCTCGGCGAAGCTGCCGACTGCCACTAAATCAGCCGCTCGAGTGGGTAAAAAGCTCAACGCGGCAACTTCCAAAAAGCAAGCTGCTGCCACCGAAAGGAAAACTAAGTCGAGTAAAAGTACGCGCACCGTCTCGTCATCTTTTTTAATGCGCTGCTCTGCTCACTATATTCCCTTCTAATCAGGAACTTCGAAGCCTAATGGCACTGCCTCCGTTCCACCTCCGTCTAGTAAACGGAAGAAAGCTCCCGAAGCCGGTGAGAAGCGTCTGTTAAAGAGGACCAAAATCGCGCCAGAAAGTACGCAGGCAGATTCAGAAGCGCCTCGGTCTCCCCCTCCTCTTAACAAAGTTCCTACCCAAGTCCTCTCAGTTTTCCCCTTCGGCAACGGCGAGAACTGCGAGCTTGGCCTCGGACCCAACACGACGGAAGCCCTCACCCCTTGCGTCAACCCATATCTCGATCCCGCCAGCAGTCAACCGTCGAAGCCTCGGGTCGTTCAGATCGCATGCGGGGGCATGCACACTGTTGTTTTAACGTCGGACAACAAGATCATCACCTGGGGTGTCAACGACAACTGGGCTCTGGGACGAGATACCGAATGGGATGGCATGTATCGGGATGCGGAACGAGACGGCTCGAGTGACGAGGAAGAAGGGGAGCTGAACCCGCACGAGTCCATCCCTGCGGCAATCCCCGCCGACAGCTTTCCCCCAGGCACGCGATTTGTCCAGGTTGCCGCGGGCGATAGCTGCAGCTTCGCGCTTACCCACCATGGCCTTGTCTATGGATGGGGTACGTTTCGGGTGGGTTTCCGCACATGATGATTCGCCTTAGGCTGTCGCTAACGTACTTATAGAACGCCTCAGGCGACAACGAGTTTGGGTATGATTCCGACGGACAACTCATCGAGAAGCAGAAAACACCCACCTGCATCGGAGGTCTTGCGAAGATTGTACAAGTCACCTGCGGAGCGAACCACGCCTTGGCTCTCGATGCCACGGGATCCGTGTGGGGATGGGGCGCTCACGAGCAAAACCAACTTGGCCGTCGCCTCTTCGGGCGCCACCAAGAGCATCTGAAGCCCCGCCTAGTCGAAGTCTGCCGCCAACGAGCCAAATATATCGCATCCGGGGAGTACCACTCCTTTGCCATTGATCACAAGGACAACGTCTGGGGCTGGGGGTTGAACAGCTTTGGCGAAGCGGGCTATGCAAAGGAAGCTGGCGGCGACTCGGCCCTCCTGCCGTACCCAATGAAGATACCCGGCTTATGCGGCGAGGGCGTCACCGTCATTGCTGGCGGCGCTCACCACTCTGCTGCTATGACGGTCGACGGCAAATGCCTCGTCTGGGGCCGAATGGACGGCGGACAGCTCGGCATCAGCTTTACCACAGAGCAGCTCGAGAACAAAGACCTGATCCGATACGATGAGCGCAACAAGCCGCGCATTTGTCTCCGCCCGACCATCGTCCCAAGCGTTGGCGATGCTGTTCATGTCGCCTGTGGCACCGACCATACCATCTTCGTCAACAGAGAGGGCACTGCGTATGCTACAGGATTCGGGTCGTCGGGTCAACTTGGGCTTGGGTCGTATAGCGACGTCGAGGTTGCACGACAGGTCAAACGCAACCATCTGAAGGACAGTGCCGTCACGTGGGCCGGTGCTGGCGGTCAATTCTCTATCCTTGCTGGGCCTGCCAAAAGCAGGCAGTCTTGAGTTTCTGTACCACGAGATGGTCTTGTCGTCGAAGTGTGTTGCTATTTTGTTGTTGTCCTAGGCAGTAGTTAGACAGTTGTGGTAACCACCCAGTGCCACGGTGCAACGTCGTGGAGATTTCAATAACTGGAATTTACTAGTAGAGTGAGGTAACAGCAACGATTCAGTTGCCAAGGTATACAATACACAACTTAAAATTACAGAGGGAATAAGTTTCGCTCGAGCCTAAAGTGTTTTCACCACCTCGCCATCGCAGATCGTGCCAAAGCCACGCTTTAGCGCCACAATATCGCTGTGGCTTGGGGAGTTTCCAGGATTTCTAATAAAGATACTATCATCACTCACTCAAGCCAAAGCCTCGTCTGCAAAACCCAAAATAGCAAGCCCAAGATCATAGAGTGACACAAAAAGAAAAAAAGCCACTATCAAGAAAATAGGCTTAACTGGCAAAAGGGTTCGGAGCCTCGTGAGAGGCTCCTACGTCCCTTGTCGTCGAGTCGGGTTGTCGTCGGGGTTGCTGAGCCGGGATTCGAACCGGGTTGTCGACGAGTCGTAGCCATTATCCTCCCATCCCCTTCCATGCCATCCTACCACTCCACCATAGGGAGCAGTTTGACCTGACCGGGTACCAGCCGGCGCCTGCTGCTCCTTGGAAGGGAGGTCGAACGATTTGACTATATAAGGGTATCTACGCCCTTGGTCCCTCTTGGTGAGGATTAGTCACCGTCAGGAAGACGGTCGGTGGTTGTGGTGGTGGTTGGGACCGTGGTGGTGAGTGGTGGTTGTTGGCGCTGTGGTGGCGGTTGGTGGTGAGGGCATCGTCGCTGGCAAACGCTGACCACCGCTGGCAGCTGGCAGCCAGCCAAAGCAGCATACTTTCCGCCAACCCGCGTGAAGCTTTCCATGCGCAGTAAAAAATGGTCTTGGGGATATTCCTAGGTGTTTTGAAGCATCCCCATGTAGCATTCCCAACTCCCACAAGGTGATTTACACAACCAACCATGACGCATCATCGGATCCACCACCACTCATCAACAGTATAAACACCAGCAACTAGCATCATCTGCAGCATGCATAATGGGATGGAGATATAATAGCGACACTAGTCGCACTACATCATAAGGCCAGCACTTGTCTTAGACCATTGGTTACTTCTGATCAGATCCATATAAGAAAGCACTTTGGCAGCGCCGGGGCAGGAGTTGGTGTGCACAAGGATTTGAAGCCGTAGAGCACTATCAACAGCACATACAGCGGTGTGGTTTCTGGGTAGTACGGGCATCAGGGCTAGTATTCGTGGTTTCGGGTCATCAGGGTCGAGCAAACTTTTGCTCAGTTACGATGGGGAAAAGGGCAAAGGCAGGGAATACGGCGAAAATAGACATGGTTGTGGCCAAGGACAGGTCCTAGCAGACGTGTCGACTGGGAAGTTGCAGTAGAATAGGTGGAGGGCGCGGAAGCAAATTTGGACATTCGGGTAGTAATTGAGAAGGTGATGATGAAGGAGTGAAGTTGGGTCAGACTCTAAGGCAAACATGGGGTCAAATCTAATCGCCAAGCCACGCTAAGTTCGAATCAGGGCTTTTTTTTTAGTGCGATGATGGATAGGTGCATATATAACGTCGAAAAATTGCCCAAGCCAATACTAGCTAGCTTTCACGTGCCATGTTCAACCCTGGTTTTTACCAATCATAACTAGCGACCCCGTTAATCTAATAGACGGTACGTTTCTTATTGTGCGTGGAACAAAGGGACGCTGTGTGGCTGGATTGTTCACATACCAAGGTTACCACAGATACAATAGCGAGCGAATGGACAGATGCAGATTGGAATGCTGAGGATGTGGCCCGTGGCCTCGTGCGAGATGGACTTTTGACTGACTCGCGATCTGGGGTCATCCGGAGTGCACGAGGTAGACAGACAGTCACATGACACATATTCTAGGCCCTCAAAGGCGGTACACAACTCTCCCCCCGCAACCCCTCCCAACCGCATCCTAGGCACTCAAACCTACACCACGAACGGGTGTCTCTGGCCTAGATCCTTTTGACATTGACACTCTACTCAACCTCCTTCCGCCGAGGCTCGCCCCGCGAAATCCAGACTGTCCGCTGCCACGTGTCCCTTTGCTGATTCCGTCGTCACCGGGAAGCTATCTGTCAAGCACAACGGACGAGGAAGATGGACGAGGAAGGATTGTTCAGGTATCCTGCTATTCGATACATGTATTATCGAATTCCGTCTAATTCTCTATCGCACATGTTTCTACCCCTGGTTCATTCATTACAAGCTATTGCCTTCGCCAGCAAATGTAAAGGAGAGCACGCTGTAATGTCACAAGTCAAAAAATCACAAAAATCCAAAAGTTGTCCTGCCCAATGTCGCTTGCCCATGTATCCCAGTCGCCATCATCTTACATCCTGTTTCCTTTTTTGCTCTCCCATATCCCAATGTCCATCTAGGTGGCGCCGTTGAAGGCCAGGTAGTTGGGGCTACCGGTCCCAGCGCTGACGATCTTGTCCTTGGTGGAGAGCGACTTGACGCGTTTGATCAGCGCCGCCGGAGTAGCGAGCGACTCGATGCCCCGGAGGTACAGCGACAGGCCGGCGACGTGCGGGCACGCCATGCTGGTGCCGCTCATGGTAGCCGTAGCCGTGTTGCTGCTGATGCCTAGGCTGGTGATGGCCACGCCGGGCGCGAAGAGGTCGACCACCGGGCCGTAGTTGGAGAAGCTGGCGCGGTTGTTGTTGCGGTCGATGGCGCCGACCGTCAGCGCGCTGGCCGCCGAGCCGGGCGACGACTGGCTGGCGTCGACGTTGCTGTTGCCCGCGGCCGCCGTCACGAGGATGCCCTTGTTAGTGGCAGCGTCGACGGCGGCGTTGAAGGCAGCTGACTTGCTGCCGCCCAGCGACATGGAGATGACCGACTTGGCAGCGCGGCCGGGCGTGTTGGTGATGTTGGCCACGGCCCACTCGAAGCCATCGAGGACGATGTCGGTGGTGGACTAGGTGGGTTGGTCAGCAGGCGAGTCTTTGTGTGTGCCATCCGGGGGATAGCAGCATCAACTTACACTAGCACCGTCCAGGACCTTGACTGCCATGATGTTCGCCTTCTTGGCAACGCCGTACGTCTTGGCCGCGATGATGCCGGCGCAGTGCGTGCCGTGGCCGTTGGTGTCGACGTTGTTGGTATTGGGCACGGCGTTGTACCCGAGGAATGCGCGGCCCTCGAACTCCTTGTGCGCCGTGTAGACGCCCGTGTCGACGACGTACGCCCACATGCCCTGGCCGGCCGACACGTCGTAGACATAGTTCGTTGCGCCGACGGTGCGGTGCGAGATGGACGCCAGGCCCCATGGGGATCCGGCCTGGGTGATTTTCTGCGTCGACTGGTAAATCTTGATGACTCGGACTGGCTCGATGGAGAGCACCTGTGGGGGTTGTCAGGACCAGAGACTGGAATGCGTGCCGCGTGGCCTAGGGGTTGCAGCGTGGCGAGGCCGCGTTGGGAGCACCAGTGCCATGGGAATGCTCGGCAGAATCTTGCTTACCTCGTCGCTGTTCTTGATCTCCTTGATGGTGTCCTTGTCGAACTCGCCCGAGTAGCCCTTGAAGCTGCCGGACCACACCTTGTCGACACCTCTTTCAACAGCGCCGGCGCGACGGCTCAGACTGCGCTTGTGCATGTCATCGACCCAGCCGAGGTGGTCCTCGAGCTGGGGAGCCCCGACGTCGGGGTTAATGATGACAATGTACTTGTCCTTGACAATGTCGCTGTTGGCGGGCGTCGACACGGGAGCCGGACGGCCCAGCACAGCCGAGACGGCCACGGCGAGGAGCAGGAGTAAAGAATGCATGGCGGGTTATTTTGCTGGTTTGCTTTGCTGGTTTCTCGCCTGGATGGGGAGCAGTAATGAAAGACTTGGGGGTGAATGAACAGAGGCCTGTAGGAGGCTGTTTGGTTGTTTGGCTTGAAGATCAAGTCTGGAAGGAGTGGTAGCGAAGTTGAAGCTGATATCGAGGGAAGCAACATCTAACTAACTCGCGAACCCAGCCGGCTTTATACATGCTTGCATCAAGCCGTGGTCGTTCCTCATCTACGCCATCCTGCTCGTCGGTTCGGCTGGATCTGGAAGGGCCATCGTGGCCCCTGTCCTGGCTCCGCGTCGCCGTCGTCTCCCTCCCTCCCGGCATCGTCCACAAACCCATCGATGCCATCCATTCGCAGTTGACAGCTGCCTTCAACGAGTCGCGCAAGCGCAAGCCGCCATTGAAACCTTAACGAGCACTCCCCCACCCAACAAGTTCCTGTCTGGATCAGGCTTGGGACGTTGTTCTACGGCCGATCTGTCAGAAAGAATCGGCTTCCCGAACGCCACGCCGGCCAGATCGGGCGTTGGTGACACCCATCAACCTTTGCGCCGGCTCGTCGCCCGTCCCAATCGGTCAGACGGCCTTCCCAAAAGGAAGCCCACGGGAGGTGGAAGATGCCGGCTGGTGCCAAATGTAGATGCCAGAATGCGGCGGCGCCGTCGGGAGCATTTGGCGTTTTCCTTGTCTCACAGGCCACTTACACCAACACACCACCCAATCAATTGAAACATTGTCCGCAACATAGGCGGCTTTCCTAAGTGTCGGGCACGCAGAACAGTTCCAGAAGAGCCGACCCCGTCTCGCGCTCGCCCCAGGAATGTGGGTTCCTCCATTAGTCTATCGGCCGGAGGTTGTACGCCGCCAGACTTGGAGAAGCGTCAGCGATGACATGCTTAGATGCTTAGACTCTGGCCGAGTTCCCAACGTGGACGTCAACGCCGTGGCGGGCCCTCTGAGTTTGCAACTCTCGTCGACCCGATCAGTGTCCAACCCACCGTTCCGGAACCTTGGTCGTGGAAATGAATGGGACAACCTTGTCTTGTCGTGTGACACGGCACCAACCCGCGGAGACGTCGGCGTCTCGGGAAGTGCGTTGTGAATACTGCTCCTAGGCCTAGTGTATGGGCACTCCGAAGCTGAACAGAGTCAATCTCGATACCACCGAGACACTCGGCGTTGACAAATTATCTCGGAACTCTATCCTCCCGCCAGAAATATCGAATATCCTCCTTCATCCATGACCGCTATCCGACGGACTGGGTGGCCCGCCTCGCTTCTCTTGGATCCTGTCCATCCCCATCCAAGCCTGGCGCCCGGTCTGACAGAAAAGGCAACCGCATCATGCTCCAGCAAGTATTCCCAGTGCCGTCACGCTTCGGCCACAGCATTCCCCATCACGCCAAGTCCCTTGTCGAGTTCGCCCCTGACGCCTCTCGTTTCGGCAACGTCCAGGGGAAGGACACGCCTCCACCAACCATACCACTCCGCCACCTCGCCCAGGTCGGCGTCGTCGAGTGCCAGCCACTGCGCTAGCTTCTCGTGCCACATGGGGAACATGTGCTGCACGAGCACCTCCGCCATTTTCCTGGTCCCCAGCATCGGCGTCCATCCAAGGATGCCTGTCAACACGGGTAGATAGGGCCCTTGATCTGCGGGATCTACCCGAAAGTTGGTGCGCATGTATCTGCCCATCGACGGGAGGACGTGCGACATGACGAGAGGCCGCCATTGACTCCCGAGCACGCTCTCCCATTGCGCGAGCCCCGGGAAGAGACCTCGCTCGAACTCCCACGAGTCAATCAGCTGCCTGAACTTTCTTTTCACGTCAGCCACCAGACCCGTCCCCCTGGGATCCAGGTGGTACGACGGCAGATACTGCAGCCAGGGGAACAGCCAGATGTGGGGGAGGTGCTGGCTTTGCCTCCTCTTTTTTGGATTCCAGTCGGACACGGCCGTCTCCAGCCTGCGGGTGATGTTGTCGACAAACTGCGCCCGCACAAACGGCGGTAGTAGCTCGTCCCAAGCCTCCAGGACGCTAAGCATGGGTGTCGGGTCGAAGACGTCCCATGATCGAACTGCCGCCAGCGCCTTGGGCAGCCAGTTCTTGTACATCATGCTCTCATACGCCGTCGTCGCCTTGTGGTGGCTTCGATAGACATCGTCCGTTCCGACTTCTGAGGAATGCCACTTTCCGAGCGACGCGTGTTTGCCGTCCGTCGGTATCAATAGAGGTGAAAGGGCTACGAGGTCCTTGGCGAACCTTGTTGGTTGCGTTAGGGGATCCCAATCCGCTAAGCGCAAGAAGGGATGAACCGCCGCTACCGCCATGTCGGCAACCTCGCCCTGGGTCACTCCAAGCTCGAGTGCCTTTTGCAGGCAGCGAACAATCTGATCCCAATCGGCCGTGGCAAGTTCGCCGGTGACGAAGTCTGAAAACACTTGCAGCCTCCCGAAATCCGAGCGCAACTCGTCCATCTCCTGCTCTTTTTCCTTCAACTCCAGGTCGATCCACGTCTTTCGCTCCTCCAAGCTTTTCCACTCGTCGGAAAAGGCAAGGAGGTCTGCTTGCGCGCGCTTGACTAACTTCCTCGCCTCGACGACCTCGGTCGACTCTGGCGTAGCCGTGCCGGTTGTCGGGGTCATGATGCCGCTCGTGGACGTCAACATCTTGCTTCCCGGGCCGGTCATGTCGAGGATGGGGGCAAAGGCATCAGGAATGTGGAGGCCCGGGGCGGCAGCCTTCAGCTCCTCTGCCGTAAGGTATTTGGTCTTTTGGCGCCTCGGAGTGCTGGTAGCGCTATCGAAGGCGCTTCCAATTGTCTTTCCTTTAGCCTTCTTTCGTCGTCTCTTTTTCTCCTCTTCGTCCGAGTCAATAACAACTTCTCCGCGGAGTTGCGCCTGCCGCTTCTCCTCCTGTCGTTCTTGTTGCGACTTCTCCTTAACGGCACCCAGACCGGCGCCCTGCGGTCGAAGGTTCGCCTCGATGATGACGTTTCGACCTTGCCCTTCCTTGCCAAGACCCTGGCCCTCTTGGTATCCCATCTTCGCCATCATCCTAGCACCGAAGGATTTGGCGTTTACCTTTCCCTTGGCGCTAAACGCACTAGGTTGAGGTTTATTCCGCGGCGTCGGGCTGCCTTCGTCCCTCGGCTCCTTCAAAACGGGCTGCCGTGAGGAAGATGGGACGAATCCCATACCCAAGGGATTTTTGCCGTTAAACTTTGTCCGAAAAGTCGGGAATGAGGCATCGCCGCTGGGCGATTGAGGGTCCTGGGGGTTTCCAAAGCCTCCCATGGTTCGCGCTGCGCCGCGGCGTGCGCCACCGAATCCCAACCCAACACCTCCCTCGTCCTCGTCGTTGTCGTCATCCTCCTCCTCCTGCCGTAGAATGTTCGCTCCAAGAACTGGCCTGGTGTCTTCGGAATCGTCATCGGCTTGATCCTGCCCATCGGCTCCGCTATCTCCGGCTCCCGTTGCGACAAAGTTCATTCCTTTGCTTCGGAGTGTCTTTCTCTTCCACTTTCTCGCTGGCCCTTCATCTTCGCTGTCGGAGCCAAATATGCCAAGCGCGGCCTTTTCCTTGCTGTCTCCTCCCAGGCGACGTCGCTTTCGCGGATTCGCATCGCCAAAGTCGTTGTCGGGATCGAGTCCTGGCGCAAGGTATTCATCTTCGGATTCGGATGCCGATGAAGAGTAATCCGCGGCGGCGGCCTTGGTGAGGCGCGAGGGGTCAAAGGAGGGTAGTGAAGAGCTGTTCATTTTTGGTCACTATTGAGGCAGTTCATTCGTAGAACAGGACTGTAGCGCACGCGTGTCGCTGTGATCGTGAACCGTCGCGAGGACGTTGCGTAAAGAGCAGGCAGCATGACGATGTTTGGATTTTAGTATTGTCTATCTTATCTTCACGTGACAGGCGTCAGTGCATCTCAAGGCTTCAACAACCTTGGCAGTCACTCCGTACCAATATGCGTCTTCGTCACGTCAAACATTCATAGAACATTCTCTCAATAAAAAAGTGCAGATTGGAGCTGACGTGAATTAGCTGTAGACCCCGGCTTGACGCTTGACTAAACTCGACGTCATCCCATATTCCAGAAGGTTTGGGCCAGGAACAGCACGCTTCCGGAACGAGTTAGCTATTAGGTAGATAGGTAGTCTAGATACAACTGTAACGAGACAGAAAAGCGGCGGAGCTGCGATGCTCGAGCATTTTTTGTAATCTAAGCAATGCCTTTCTTTTTTACTAGCAATCTTGCGAGTTTAGAGGTGTCTGTCTCAGCTGTTGTTTTGATGTGTGGTGAAGAGTGGACCCTGTTTCTGTAGCAATCAATAGCGACCTGAACAGATTAGGCGTCAACAAGACCATATCACTTGCAGAACAACAAGAGACACGAATGGTAGAGCGTTCCATCGACCAGGATAGAACAATATTCGTTGTTTTTATCCAGATACTATTTCAAACCACTCTTGCGCCGCTGAAGTCGATACCACGAATACCCATCCACTTACCCTACGCCAGACAGACTTGTAGGTACCTCTTCATCCACCAAATCTCAGTGCACCCCCGTGTACCCTCCAAGACCCCTCCCATGCATCAGGTGACGCACTTGTTGACTCCCCCCACCCACAAACGAACATCGCGACTTGTGCCTCCAGCAAGGATTCCAGTACCAGTCGCAACCAAAGCTGATTGTCAATATCTGCTTGTTCTTGGGCTTGAACCCATCTTTCCTTCCCTCGAACCGTTGCTGACTGTGCGCTTCGCGCTTGCTTGATCGCAGAAGGACCGACGGACTACCTTTGTTTCCTGCTCCCGCCACTCCTACACGCAACCGTTGCTTTCTTTGTCGCGGATGCCCATACCCTCACCGGTGCATTTGCACTCTCGGTATGTATTGCGACCTCTTTCTCGCTTCCCGCTGGCCTCAGTACTACAAAAAGGATTGCTGCGTCCTCCACTCCAGCACGCAACGACATTATGAAACCCTCGATGCTCTCCCGTGCGTTCCAAAAGCTGATTGCCTGTGTAGCCAAGCTTGCCAGATCAACCAAGAAGCGCCCTCCTAATTCCGAACGAGACCCGATCCCGCCCTCGACATTCTACCCCTTCCACGCCAACGCCGCAATCATGGCTGAAAAGGAAGAAGACTTTAGCCTTATTCCTTTACCTGACCGCTTTACCCACAAGGTCGCTGCCCACGCCTCACTAACTACTAAACCTAGCTAACGTTTTATAGGTCTGGAAAGTCAGAAAAGAAGCATACGAAGAGGCCGCGAAGCAGTTTTCCGTGTCGCCTGACGAATCCGATCCATGCTTCCGACCGTTCCTCAACGACTCCGGCCTATGGAAGTCTGCCGTCGCCGACGCCAACGTCGTCGCCCAACAAGAGGCCATCATTGCCTTGGTCGCATTTCTCAAGTTCGGCGGACGAGAATGCGCCTTAAGAACACGAGGCCAGACTATCACGCCCATGGTTGAAAAGTGCCTCTCCTCTACTCGCGCCGCCACCAAGCAAAACGCCATCGAAGCCATACTCCTCTACATCGAGCTCGACGTCTCCGCACCCGTCATCGAAGAGGTGCTCCTCGGACTGGGCAACAAGGTCCCAAAGAACGTGGCCGCGACACTACATTGCCTCACCCAGGTCATCCACAACTACGGCTGCAAGGTTGTGGACCCCAAGCCGATTCTCAAGTCCCTTCCCAAGGCTTTTGGTGCTGCCGACAAGAACATCCGAGCAGAAGCGACAGGCCTGACCGTGGAACTCTACCGATGGCTGCGGGAGGCGATCAAGCCAATGTTCTGGGGCGAGCTGAAGCCCACCCAGCAGACTGACTTGGAGTCCCAGTTCGAGAAGATCAAAGCCGAGCCGCTACCCAAGCAGGAGCGTCTTCTCCGGTCTCAACAAGAAGCCATTGCTAATGCCCCGGCTGGAGGAGAAAACGGCGGCGAGGACTTTGGGGAAGAGGAAGCCGCCGAGGTAGACGAGTTTGCTTTCGCCGAACCCCAAGATGTCAGCAAAAATATCTCTCCAGACTTCAGCGCAAACCTGGCATCGACGACGTGGAAAGTTCGCAAGTCGGCCGTCGAAGATCTTTACAAGGCACTCAACTTTCCCCGGATCAAGGACACCGACTTCAACGAAGTCAACCGAGGACTGGCCAAGTGCATGAAGGACGCCAACGTAGCCGTCGTTGCCCTGGCCGCATTGTGCATCGAGACCTTGGCCAAGGGTCTACGACGGGGCTACGGCAAGTACAGGGCCATTGTCATGCAGCCCATCATGGACCGCCTGAAGGAAAAGAAGGCGTCGGTGGCAGATCCTCTCGGTGCAGCCCTCGATGCTGTTTTCGACTCTACCGACCTGACCGAGTGCCTCGAGGACATCACGACGTACCTGGTCCACAAGAACCCGCAGGTCAAGGAGGGAACCATGAAGTTTCTAATCCGATGCCTGCGAAGGACACGGGACGTACCTAGCAAGCCGGAGATTGCCACCATGTGCGAGTCTGGAAAGAAGCTCCTGGCCGAGTCGAGCCCCGCCCTTCGAGACGGAGGCGCTGAAATCCTCGGCACCATTATGAAGATCATTGGCGAGAGGGCCATGACGCCCCAGCTCGAGGGCCTCGACGATATCCGAAAGAACAAGGTCAAGGAGTTTTTCGAGACGGCCGAGGTCAAGGCCAAGGAAAAGCCAAAGCCTGTTCCAAAGCCTGCAGCCCCGCCACCAAAGAAGGTAATGGGGGGGAGGAAAGTTGTGGGTAAGAAGGCTCCCGCTGCTGCTGCCCCCCCGGCCGAAGCACCGCTGGCCCCTCAAGCGACACCCCGAGCTGGTCCCGCGAGGCTTGGAATGCCTAAGCCAGGCATCGGCGGACTGAAGGCTCCTCAGAAGCGGACCCTGGGCGCTCCTGGCACCGCATCTCCCCGGCGGGCCGCAGGAGCCCCTGTGATGCCTTCGGACGACGATCCGGCGCCCCCGCCACAGCCGCGACTTGGTCTCTCCCGCGGACTCGCCGGGCGTTCGCTCGCGAAGCCTGCGGCTGCCCCGGCCCAACTCCCTCCTGCTTCGCCGCCGCCATCGAGCGGGTTGACTGCGGTGGAACGAGCCGAGCTAGAGGAGCTGCGGGCTGCTAACGAGCGACTGACCCGGCAGGTCGATGAAATGCGACAGGAACGCAGCAAGTTCCTGTCGGAAGTCCAAGAGCTCAAGAACCAAAACGCCGGATTGATCGAAGACCACACGAGGGACGTATTAAGCATCAAGGCCAAGGAGACGCAGCTCGTCCGCGCAAGGAGCGACGCAGAGGCAACCGAACAAGTCAACGACCGACTTCGACGTGAGCTGGACCGCCTTAAGAAGGCATTGAGCCGAGCCGAGGGGTTGGGCTCATCTGGCGGCATGGGCAGTCCTGGTAGATTACCTAGGTCTACATCCCAACAAGTGCTAACAACCTTAGGCGGCCTCGCATCGCCCACCCACGACGACGTCTATCGGGACCACAGCTCCGCGTCGGCCAACCGCCACCGAATGAGCATCACCAGCACCATGTCGGAAGAAAAGGAGAATGGCGACGTGTTGAACCCTCGAAGCAAACTCAGCCCCGAGATGAGATATGCTGGCAGCAACCCATCCTCGGGACGCGGCTCTCCTGCTAGAGGCTTCAGGAGCGCAGCATCCCACCGGGAGGACGACCACGGCTCGGCGACTTCGCAAAGGCCCACGTCGTCGTTGCCCCAGCCACCAGGCAACGGCGTGGAGAGCTGGAGGAGAGCGGCAGAGGTGACGAGCCAGCTGAAGGCCCGAATTGAACAGATGAAGGTACGTGACGAGGTTGTTTGGTCACTCTGGTACTGACAGACTGCAGGCTAAGCAAGCATATGCTCGACCTTGAGGATGGATCAGTCACAAAGGCACCTGGGGGATTCCTTCTGCGCATCATGATTTCTGGCTTGGCAGTTCCGGGTGCATTTCACGGCGTTGAGCTATACCATTGCTTGCTCAAGGGGCACCATAGAATTATATCCTGCTTCATAGCTATTTGGGGGTTCTATGATGGCGCACCCGCAAACCGAAAAGTTCGACATGGCTTGTTTAATGCATGAGTTGATGACCAGGCTCGTTTATTTTTGTGTCTTGTCCTTGTGCTCGTCTACTGCGGGCTCGGCGAGGACCTGCTCTGCCAGCAGCGTATCAAAGTAGCTTTTGATTTCGGCGATTTTGCCTTGGTCGTTGAACCGAGTCACCCACACATACTCGTTGTTGTAGTCCAGCCCGGTGCGCCGCGTCGCGTCGCCTGCAATCTCGACGCACGCCCACCACCCGTCGTCGGCCCTCTCGGCGTCCACTATGACCCTCCTGGCGACGAACTTGATGGGCGCGACGAGCCTCTTGCCGAGGTTGTTGAAGGACGCCTCGCTGTGCTCCTGGAGGCTGTGCCAGGTGCCGACGAGCGAGTGGGCGCGGCCGGTGATGGTCCACTTCACGTCGGGCTCGACGTGGGCCGAGAAGAAGGCGTTGCGGAGTGCGAGGTCGCTGGTTTCCTGGAGGGGCGAGAAGGCTTGGAGGACGTGGGCTCGGGTCAGCTTGAAGTCTGGCATGTTGATGGTAGTCGGCTTGTGCTGTTTGTTTGTGCACTCGTTGCGTCTATACAGCAGCTGGGCCAATGCGAATGGAGGAGTAATGCAGTCTTGCGGCTGAGATTTATACCTTGGCCTACATGTCTATTCGGGCTGTACCGTAACTCTCTTCGGGCAGTGGACCCACTCTTCTTGCCATGATGCTGTACTATATATATTTAAGCGGAAGACATGAATAGCACGACCCTTACATCTAGACTATGTGGCTTGCTTGAGGAAATAAAATAGTGTGCAGTTTGGTCCTGCGTCTAATCTTTGTTTTCATCATTCTTGGACTTGTCCTTCTCGTCGCCGTCCTTCTCGTCCCCAGCCTCTTGCTTGTTCTTGGACTTGTCCTCCTTGGATTCATCCTTGGACTCTTCCTCGCCCTGAGTCTTTTCCTCATCTTTAGAGTCCTCATCCTTGGACTCCTCCGTGCCCTCGGTCTCAGACTTTTCTCCTTTGCTGTTCTCATCCTCTTTGGCCCCATCCGACTCCTGCTTGTCCTTGGACTCTTTGTGTCCCTTTTTGGCCTTCAACTCCCTCTGCTTCCTTTCCTGCTCCTCCTTCTCCGCCTTCTTCGCGGCCTCGGCCCTTTCCTTCTTGATCCGCTTCTTCTCCTCGGCTTCTAGCGCCGTCCAATCGGTTTCCTGATCTGCCATTCCCGTTTGGGTGAGGCGATCCTCCAAACCCCGTTGGGTCAGCGCGTGGTGCTGGCTAATCTTGGAGCGACCGACTAGAGAGATCAAGATGGCGAAGCCGACCATGGCTGTCAGGAGGAAGCGGTAGGTGTTGTACCAATGAGGAGCCCAGCCACGCGTGACGGCGCGGGAATCGGCAGTGTATAGCGCGACAAAAGCCATAAACTGGCTGGTCAGGGCGTACTCGACCGGCAAGTAGAGCGTCGGCCAGGCCACAAGCGAGGCGGCAAGCCCTGTGCCATAGCGGAAGCGAGTGCGTTCAGGGGAGGGCGTCTTCTCTGCGTATTCTAATCCCTGCGGCGGATTGTCAGTTTGTATTCTGTCTAGGACTGGTGCAACTGCTTACCCAGTGGATAGCACCGAGGAAGGATATGATGACTGCCCCGTATCCCAGCTGGACTGGCTCAAGAATACTCAAGTAATATCTTGCCGTCTCATGATCAATAAATATGGCGTCATAGATGCTATTGCCGGTCGGGAATTCTTTGTTTAGATCCCATGACAGGAAGACGGTGGAGAGCGAGGTTCCAAGATAGGGCAGAGTCCCAGCGAGGCCGAGAATTCGAGATTCGCGAGGTACGCTCTTGAGGTTGAATGTGTCTTTGATGGTTCCCTAGATCCAGTTAGTGTGAAATCCATCACTGGTGGCGTCTAACATACGATATCGCGCTTGAGGTCAGCTCCCATGTCGGGGTCTTGTTCCGCGGGAGCCTGTGACTCTTCTATCACGTGCCGGACAGAGCTTTGCGTTGAGACGGCAGCCGGATCAGCCTTGAGTTTTTCTTGGCCAATCTTCTTTTCATGTTCGCGATCGATGGGCTGCTTTGGAGGAGGCGGGTCGACGGGTTTGCTAGAAAACAATGCTGCACGGTAAGGGAGCTTGGCGGGTTGGAATCGGATGGCACCTCTCGGGGCAGTCGAGGAGACCCGAGAGGTGAGCCGGAGAAAGGACTGAGAAGTACGAAGCATGTCGAGCGCGGGGTTTGGAAAAAAGTGTATCTCCGTTGTGTTTGATAGACGGGAGAGAAGTCTCAATGCAAGAGGAAGAAGCCGAATGCGGGATGCGCTGCATATAAAGATTACGGACCAGACTTGCAATTTCCATGTACAGGAGCAGAAATCCGGTTCCAGGACATTGCAATTGACTTTATTACTTGATCCGCGTAGTCTATGTCGTTACGACAACATGACTTGGCCAAACCCGGTTGAGATGAGCGAGCTCCGGAGGTCGTGACGTCATGTTGCTACACGGTGTTTGGCCGTTAGCATCCGCCTCCGTCAGAGACCCTCGGAGAGAGGATAACAGTTGCGGGAGGTGGAGGATCGCTCTGGGTTGATAAAGAGCATAGAAACACAGTTATCAATCAATCATCTATGCAGTCCAACAAAGAAGTTCACCATCTCATCCATCTACGGGATATGGTGAGGTTTCGCGGGAGTCTAGTAGATCGTCATAGCTCCGATGTGCTTCGTACCCTAAATTGACGGTACTTCAGCTCAACGGGCCTGAAACGGAGCTGCACCAGCGCTGCAATGCCCCGCCTTAATCCTCCGGGCCTACTACATACAGTGGGTGTAGTACCAAGGTTGCAAGGCCCAGGCCCAAACAGCCTCGTCATGGGTACTTCCGTACTGGCTATAATCGGGTTACCTTCCGTGATCGACCAGGATGGACCAGTGAGGAGCCCCATTTGTAGGGCGTCATCCAGAGGTACCTCGGTTGCCACGCTAGCACTGTGGATCGAGAGGTACCATTTCAGGCGGTTGCACCTGGGACATGAGCGTCATACAATATCGCACTTGCCAGGTTGGGCTGCTCTTCCCACTTTTGCTGAGGTGACGCACAACCGCGAACTGCAACTCAACTGCAACTCTTACGCATTACCGTGTTGCTTCAACAAGACTGCCTAGTCTGAGAAGCTACGATTCTACATCTCGAGCCTTCGTACACTGCTCGAAATAACACTCCCACACATTGTCTCCATCTGCTCGTTGCCGAACCTTCCTCGAGTCGGGCAATTCCTCATCACCCCCTCCACGAGCACCTCGACGCTCCCTGCATCCCCGACCGACAACGAGACGACCTCGGATGGCTCCCGCGTGCACATAATCATCTGAAGCGACAGATGAGGTCCCGATAGATATTTCCACACCCACAACCTCGCTTCCCTAGCCTGGGTTACGGCTCCCTACCGCCATCATGTTGGAAGGCCTCGTTGCGGGGTTGCTAAACCGCTTTCTGGGCATGTACGTCCAGAACTTTGACCCTACCCAGCTCAAAGTTGGTATCTGGTCTGGCGATGTGAAGCTTCGCAACCTGGAGCTGCGCCGCGAGGCTCTCGACCAGCTCAAGCTTCCCATCAACGTCATGGAGGGTCATCTAGGCGAGCTGACCCTCACCATCCCCTGGTCCAATCTACGCGGCGCTCCCGTCAAGGTCTACATCGAAGACGTCTTCCTGCTGGCTAGCCCGAAGGAGGAGGCAGAGTATGATGAAGAGGAGGAAGAGCGACGGAAACTACGCCTGAAAATGGAGAAGCTCGACAGCGCCGAGCTGCTCAAGGAGAAGAACCAAGAGGGCATGAGCCAGGAGGAGCAGCAGAAGAACCAGAGCTTCACCCAGAGCCTAGTCACAAAGATCATCGACAACCTACAAGTCGAGGTCAAGAACATTCACATCCGATACGAAGACTCCATCTCCGCTCCCGGGCATCCCTTCGCCCTCGGCATGACCCTCCAGGAGTTTAGCGCCTTCAGCACCGATGGACAGTGGGCCCCTACTTTCATCCAGGACTCGACTACCGTCACGCACAAGCTGGCCACCCTCGGGGCCCTTGCAGTGTACTGGAACACAGATGCGTCCTTGCTTGGAACTGGCCGAGAAGCGGCCAGCCCGTCACATGAAATGCTACCCCACGATGAATTGGTACACAAGTTCAAGGAGATGATGGGACTAGGCGCCGAGTCCGACTCGACGCATCAATTCATCCTGAAACCTGTCAACGGTCAAGCCAAGATTGAGCTGGATAAATCAGGCGACGTCATGGTACCCAAGTTCAAGGCAAACCTGTTGTTTGAGGAGATTGGCCTCGTCTTGGACGATGACCAGTACAGAGACGGACTGATGATGGTGGATCTGTTCCACTACTTTATCCGGCATCAAGAGTACAAGAGGCTCCAGCCCAAGGGTGTCACCCCCAAGGAGGATCCACGCGCGTGGCTTCAGTTTGCGGGCAACGCGGTGCTGACCAAGATCCACGAGAGGAACCGACGATGGTCTTGGGATTACTTCCGCGAGCGACGCGACGACCGCAGGCGATATATCGAGCTCTTCAAAAAGAAGAAACAGCAGCAGCTCCCACCCGAGGAGTCGACGGACCTGCAGGCCCTCGAGCGGAAGCTTGGCTACGAAGACCTCAGATTCTGGCGGTCGCTGGCTCGAAGCCAACTCAAGAAGGAAAACGCGGCACTGAAAAAGCAACCCCAGCATCAGGAACAACAGGGCTGGATCTCCTGGATGTGGGGCACTAAGCCGCAGGAGCACGTTGAAGAAAACGACGAGAACACGCAAATCACCGAGGAGCAGCGCAAGGAGCTTTACGATGTCATCGATTGGGACGAGAAAAATGCCATTGCCGACGAAGTGGACATCCCGCGAGAAGCCGTCAAGATGTGCCTCGAAACATCTCTGGCCACAGGCAGCTTCACTCTAAAAAATGGACCCCACGGCAACGACACGGATCTTCTCAGCTTGCATTTCGACTTGTTCAAGGCCAAGGCCTTGCAGCGGAAGGACTCTTTCCTCGCCAACCTCAGTCTAGGGGGGCTCCGCGTCAACGACGGCACCACCCCAGACAGCGTGTACCCAGAGATTGTCCGGGTCAAGGATGCACCCGACATCAAGAACCGCAAGAGGCTCTCGCTGGCCGATTTGGAGAAGACAGAGGACGACCCGTTTTTCCAATTCGAAGTCGAGCAGAACCCCATCGAGCGTGAGGGCGACATTGCCATTGTCAGTACGATGAAGCCTCTCGAGGTCATCTGGAACCCCAACTTTGTCGTGGGTATCGCCGACTTCTTTAGACCCCCGGAACGACACATGGAGTCTATCAGCGCTTTGATGGAGACCGCTGGTGCGACTGTGGAAGGTCTCCGGGAGCAGACCAGGGCGGGTCTCGAGTTTGCTTTGGAGGAACACAAGACCATCAACGCCGAGCTCGACCTGCAGGCGCCTCTTATCATTGTGCCTGTTAGTATCACTACAGAAAACTCGACTTGCCTGATTGTGGATGCTGGTCATATCCACGTCAACAGTCAGCTGGTTGACCAAACCACAATGAAGGAAATCCAATCGAAGCAACGGCAGACCTACAGCAAGGAAGACCTCGAGAAGCTAGAGTCGGTCATGTACGACAAGTTTATCGTCAAGTTGACATCAACCCAAGTTTTGATCGGGCCGTCAATCGACGAAACAAAGGCACAGCTGGTTGACAAGGATGACGATGCGCGACTCCACGTTGTCGAGCAAATCAACGTCGACTTTGTGGTTGAGACGTCCATCTTGCCCAAGGCTCCGAACCTCACGAAGTTGAAGGTGTCGGGACACTTGCCCATGCTGCATGCGACTGTCTCGGACTCCAAGTACAAGACCCTAATGAAGATAATTGACGTGGCGATTCCAAAATTCAGTACAGAACCACCAGCGGTGCAAGAACTAGAAGAGCCATCGCGTCCTCGCGTTCTGAGTGAAGCATCCGCCCTGTCGGTGCGAAAGTCGCGCGATCGGAGCCAGTCAATCCCGTTCCCGTTCATGCAGCATACAACTGCCGTCGTGCTTGGGGACATGGACGACGATGACGACAACTTCGAAGACGCCCACGATGGCGGCGCCGATGCTGAACATCTCCGCAATCAGCAGCGCAGTTTCGAGTTCAAATTCAAGGTTGACACACTGAAGGGTTCGCTTTATCGGAGCGACCCCGACAAGAAGAAGCCGGATGCTTTGCTCGTGGAGTTGGTGGCTGAGCGCTTCGACTTGGAGTTTTACACACGTCCTTTTGACATGGCAGCTGAAGTGTCTCTGGGCTCCGTGACGGTCGATGACTTTGTGGACAACCCCCCTGAAGAGTTCAAGGCTATTGTTTCTTCAGGCGATAGCGATGACCTCAAAGAAGGACGCAGCCTCGTCCACGTCAAATTCGTCAAGGTCAACCCCCTGTCGCCCGAGTTTATGCCAGTTTACGAAGGCGTGGAGATCAATGTCACCGCCGCCATATCCACGATCAACCTCATCGTCACTAGAAAGACTCTTCTGACGTTGCTGGACTACATCCTTGTCACGTTTACAAACAACGACCAGAAAAGCAGCTCCAAGGCTGTCCTTGGCCCCACCGTCGAGTCCAAGGACGACGAGACATCTCAAGCGCAACAGAATGCCAATGCTGGGGCTATCCGTGTCAAGGTTGACCTCAAGAGTATCCGGCTAATTCTAAACAACGACGGCATTCGACTTGCTACCTTGTCCTTCAACAAAGCCGATGCCGGGATATTCCTCCGCTCAGGGACCATGCGCGTGTCGGCCAGACTGGGCGACCTCTCTCTCGTCGACGACGTGAATCAAGGCGTAGCTGAAGACTCGAACCTCCGCCAGCTAGTCACCATCCAAGGTGATGACTTGGCGGATTTCCGCTATGAGACTTTCGACTCCAACAACCCCAAGGCCTATCCAGGATACGACAGCTCCATCCATCTCCGTGCCGGTTCTGTCAAGATCAACTTCGTCGAGGAGCCGTTCCGAAAGATTATCGACTTTTTGGTCAAGTTTGGCAAGATGCAGGCATTGTACAACGCGGCACGGCAAGCTGCGATGGACCAGGCAAACCAGATGCAGCAGAGCCCTAGCCGGGTGCAGTTTGACGTCGTGGTCAACACGCCCATTGTCGTGTTTCCTCGCGTCATCATTCCCGGCCGCCCCAAGCGCGACCTGGTTACGGCCTATCTGGGCGAGATTTATGCACAGAACAAGTTCACGCCGCTGGACGACAGCGAAGGCGCCGATATTGCCATGAAGATTACGGCTGGAATCCGCAACATCAAGCTGACCTCGGACTTTCACTACTCTGACAAGTCCGAGGAGCTGGAAATGATTGATCATGTCGACCTCGGGTTCAAGATTACCTACGCCGAGCACAAGAACGGCGCCAAGAGGCCCGACACCGAGATTGAAGGAACCATGTCCGACATAAACCTCCGACTCACTCAATACCAGCTCAAGTTCTTGATGGAAATCTCCAAGTCGGTCCCGGCAGCATTCGCCGGCGAGGGCGGCGACGGCGATGCGGAAGCAGCCAAGGCCGTCGACGAGGGAACCCTCCAGCGTGCTCGAACAATCTCGCGAGACGACTCTGGCGATCAGACACTTATCGATCTGGGTCCAGAGCTCGAATCGCATGGCAAGACGTGGACGAAGCTGGATCTGGTCTTCCGTATCAACACTATTGGGTTGGAGCTGGTCATGGCCGAGGAGGATGAGCCAGTCGACGACTTGGCCAAGTCCAGTCTGTCGCGCTTCTCCCTCGACGATACCAAAGTCAAGACGAGGATGCTGTCCGATGGGTCGCTCGAGGCGGAACTACTCATCCGGTCGTTTACCATCACCGACAGCCGTCCGAGCGAAACAAACAAGTTCCGCCGCATCATGACGTCCTCGAACAAGGATGTTCAACAGCTGATGGCAAGCGTGACAATGTCCGGGGGAAGTGAAAGAAGCGTCATCGCCATGGCTACCATAGACAGCCCTCGGGTCATTTTTGCGCTGGACTACCTGTTTGCCATTCAGCGGTTTGCAGTCGACGGGTTGGCCGTTGATGAGGCGGGACCTATGGACAACGAGAGCATACTCGAAACCCCGGAGGAATCGGACGCAGACTCTATGCAGGTCACGTTCACTGGAGACGAGTCGCGCAAGTCACGATCCCTTGCATCAAGGCGGCGGAGCACCGATGCAACAGAGACGGAGGAAGCTCAACCAACTATGAACATTGCCTTCCGAGTCAACCTGGTCGATGCGCAGGTCATCCTCATCGCCAACCCGTTGAGCTCAAGCTCAGAGGCAATTGTTCTGGGAATCCGCCAGATGCTCCTCTCCAAGCAACACGCCCTGACATTTCAGGTTTCGGAAATCGGCATGTTCTTGTGTCGGATGGACAAGTTTGAGACGTCGCGGTTGAGAATAATTGATGACTTTTCCATTCAACTCAGCATGGACAATTCCAAGCCAACCGACACCAACATCCATCTCGACATCGAGCCCCTTATCCTGCGGCTGTCGTTGCGGGATATCTTGCTCGCCCTTCAGATCATCAGCAAGGCCGGCGAACTATCCGGCAGCGAGCCGACGCCCCCAAAGGAGACGCCGGCCGTGAAAAAGGCGAAAGAGCTCCGCAATGCTGGGATGAAGCAGCGCTCTGCCAGTGGTAAAGGAGCCGCCTCCACAGCCGCCAAGACAAGAGGCACCCACGCCATTGAAGCACCGCCTGAGACGCAGGAGGTTGCGCCGCCCAGACAGGAGCAGTTGTTTGCAAAGGTGGAAGGAATCCGTGTCGTGTTGATTGGTGACTTACACGAACTTCCCATCCTCGACATTGGCATCAAGAACTTTACTGCCGCTGCCGAGAACTGGTCCTCGAACCTCAAGGCAGAAACCGCCATCGACCTCTACTCGAACGTGTACAACTTTTCCAAGTCAAGCTGGGAGCCTCTGTTGGAGCCGTGGCAGGTGGGCTTTGGTGTTGCTAAGGAGCCGGCGACAGGGCTGCTTTCGGTGGATGTTGCGTCGAAGAAGACGTTTGACGTGACGGTCACAACGGCCTCCATCGCCTTGGCGTCCAAGTCGTTTGACTTTCTGACCACCGAGCAGGATGTCTTGGACAAGCCGCGGGGAGTCGAGGCACCGTACCGCATCAGAAACTACACTGGGTTCGATGTTGTCGTCCACTCCAAAAGCCCAACCAGCGACGAGCCGATTAGTCTCCGTCTGGAAGATGGCAAAGAAGGCCCGTGGAGCTTCGAACACTGGGAGAAGATGCGAGAAAATCTCCTCATCGAGACCAACCAGACATACGTCAGTATCCAACTCGAGGGCAGCGGCTTTGATCCAGTTAAGAACGTGCGACTGAACCGCGAGGGCGAGTTCTTGTATGGTCTGCGCCCCAAAACTGAAAACGTCCTGCATCGACTGTGCGTGGACGTTGAGCTCGGAACCGACAATGTCAAATACGTCACATTCAGATCTCCCCTGCTAGTCGAGAATGCGACGCAGATTCCCGTTGAGCTCGGCATCTACGACGTCAAGGAGGGTCACCTCCTCAAGATTGAAAAGATTGCCCCTGGAGATTCGCGCCCAGCTCCCGTCGGCGCCGTCTTCGAGAAACGAGTGCTCGTCCGACCGGATGGCGGATTCGGGTATCAATGGAGCTCGGAGCAGCTATGGTGGCAAGACCTGCTCAAGAGACAGACGAAGCAAGTTGTGTGCAAGGGGGATAACGGAGATCCCTTTTACTTTCAGGTTCATGCTAGATACGAAAAGGCGAACCCTCTAACAAAGTAAGCTACCTCGATAAATCCTTGACAATATTCTGACATTCTAGGCATTACCCGTACATGAGAATCAAGCTGTCGGCGCCGGTCACGTTGGAGAATCTCTTGCCGTACGACTTCAAATACCGAATCTACGACAAAAACACCAAGAAGGACTGGACAAACTTTCTGCGCAAGGGCGGCCTCAGCCCTGTGCACGTTGTGCAGCTGTCGCACCTCCTGCTTCTCAGCGTCGACATGCAGGACACCGTGTTCAAGCCAAGCGACTTTGCCATTATCAACCCTGGAAGCAACGAAGACTTTCGCAAGGAGAACAAGATCGTCGTCAAGGACGACCAAGGACTGCCTCTGAACCTTCACCTACACTACCTCAAGATCCCCAACAGTGGCGGTGCGTTCAAGGTTACGCTCTACAGCCCGTACGTCGTCTTGAACAAAACGGGCGTGGATCTTCGAGTCCGGGCCAAGGGCTTCCTGCAACAGGCCAAACCCGCAGCAGGCCAGTTCCCTCTGATGGACACGTCTGACCAGGACCGCCCCAAGGCGTTGCCGTTTATGTTTTCCTACGGCAGCGACGACCACCGCAACCGAGCACTCCTAAAGGTTGCAGACTCGGAATGGAGCAAGCCGCAGAGCTTCGACGCCATCGGCAGCACGTCCGAGGTTGTGCTGAACTCGCCTAACAAGAACAAGGAGATTCACGTGGGAATCACGGTCAAGTCTGGCGAGGGCAAGTACGCAATGACCAAGGTCGTCACCCTGGCACCCCGCTTCGTGCTGCAGAACAAGCTCGGCGAAGAGATTCTCATCCGAGAGTCGAGCTCGTCCGGATTCTTGACGCTGGCTCCGGGTGCTTTGCAGCCCCTGCATTTCCTTCAGAAATCGCGTGTCAAGCAGCTCTGCCTCTGCTACCCTGGCGTCAACAACCAGTGGACCTCGCCTTTCAACATTGCAGACATCGGGACAACCCACGTCAAAATCGCCAAGGCGGGCCAGCGACAGCGCCTGGCAAGAGTCGAGATTCTCATGGAGGATTCGACCATCTTCCTCAACTTTAGCATGGAGACGAAGAACTGGCCCTTTTCCATGCGCAACGAGAGCGACACCGAGTTTACCTTTTGCCAGGCCAACCCGAACGTGGACGAAGACGGAGTTGAAGACCGCAGTGGCTGGAGGCCGGTGCGATATCGTCTTCCGCCTCGGAGCATCATGCCGTACGCATGGGACTTTCCCGCGGCCAAGTTCCGGGAGATAATCATCGCAGCCAACGGAAAAGAGCGGCACGTCAAGCTGGCCGAGATTGGCAACCAGATTCCGATGAAGATTTCGAGCTCGGGCGGCCAGCAGAAGATTATCGACATCAATGTCGCCGCCGATGGGCCGACGCAGACGCTGATTCTGAGCAACTTTCGCGCGAGCAAGAGCAAGTACAAGCCAAAGACACTATCGCGAACCAACACCGGAACCGAGACCTCCACTTTTGAGGTCAAGGATCAAGACACCGGCGCAACCTTCCGGGCTCAACTCAAGTTGTCGGGCATTGGCATATCGCTCATCAATGCCCAGATGAAGGAGCTGGCGTATCTGACCTTTCGAGATGTCCAGCTGCGTTTCAGCGACTCGCCACTGATCCAGACCGTGTCCATGTCGATCAAGTGGATCCAGATCGATAACCAGCTTTACGGCGGCATCTTCCCGATGATCCTATATCCAAGCGTGGTGCCGAAGAAGGCGCAGGAGACCGAGGCCCACCCCTCGCTGCACTTTATGGTCAGCCGGGTCAAGGACGACTCCTACGGCGTGTTGTACATCAAATACGCGACGATCCTACTGCAGCAGATGACAGTGGACCTCGACGAGGACTTTGTCTTTGCGTTGCTCGACTTTACCAACGTCCCCGGTGCCAGCTGGTCAGTGGTGGATGACGAGGGCAAGCTCTGCGACGAAGACCTCGACATCCCGGAACCGAAGCAGCTGCAGGCCGGACAAGACATTTACTTTGAGGTGCTCAACATCCAGCCGATGCAGATTGACCTGAGTTTCATGCGGACGGAACGGATCAATGCCGAAGACACGACGTCGTCGCACAACCCCATCATGTTCTTCCTCAACGTCATGACAATGGCAATCGGCAACGTCAACGACGCGCCGATCCGGTTCAACGCGCTTATCCTGGACAATATGCGCGTGTCAACGCAGGTTTTGATCCAAAACTTCTCCAACCACTACAGCCAGGAGGTCATGTACCAGATCCACAAGATTCTAGGGTCCGCCGACTTCCTCGGAAACCCCGTCGGCCTATTCAACAACATCTCGTCGGGTGTGACGGACATCTTCTACGAGCCGTACCAGGGCCTGATCCTCTCCGATAAGCCCGAGGAATTCGGCCTCGGCATCGCCAAGGGTGCAGCATCGTTTGCCAAGAAGACGGTGTTTGGGTTCAGCGACAGCTTCTCCAAGTTTACGGGTAGTCTAAGCAAGGGTCTTGCAGCCGCGTCGCTGGATAAGCAGTTCCAAGACCGGCGGCGCATTACGAGGGCGCGGAACCGGCCGAAACACGCCCTGTACGGTGTCGCGGCTGGCGCCAACAGCCTGCTCACCAGCGTCGCATCGGGCGTGGGTGGACTGGCGCGTAAGCCCCTGGAGGGAGCCGAGCAGGAGGGTGCTCTGGGGTTCTTCAAGGGTGTCGGCAAGGGGGTGTTGGGCCTGGCCACCAAGCCGGCGGTGGGCGTTTTGGACATGGCGAGCAACGTCAGCGAGGGCATTCGCAACACTACAACCGTCTTTGACGGACAGGAGCTCGACCGCACGCGATTCCCGCGGTTCATCTCACTGGACGGCATCGTTCGGCCGTACAACGGGCGGGAGGCTCTCGGGCAGTACTGGCTCAAGCAGGTGGACAACGGCAAGTACTTTGACGAGCAGTACATTGGACACTTGGAGCTGCCCAAGGAGGACATGGTGGTGATGGTTACCTATGCGCGGATCCTGCTCATCCGATCGCGGCGGCTGACGAGCGAGTGGGACGTGCCACTCAAGGACGTACAGACGATTGCCAAGGAGCGGACGGGAGTGAGCCTGTCGTTGAGGGGAGGGGCGAACGGGCCGTTTATCCCAGTGGGAGAAGGAAGCGAAAGGGGATTCCTGTACAAGATGGTTGGCGTGGCGGTGGAAGAATTTAACAGGAGGTTTAGGAGTGGCGAGTAGCTGGAAGCTTGGAGTTTGGAGTTGTGGAACAATACTATGTTTATTGCCTTTGCATGAGGCTTGTGGAGTTCGCTGTGACTTTGGAGGATCACAGCAAGCATGGTCGGTCCCGGCCGAGACGCATGGAGACGGCCGATGTTGGAGATATGCAGACAAGGGGGCCATACATGCTGACGATTATGGTGTCTAGACTAGGACGTAGCGAGGCGATGGGAGACGAAGCGAGGCGATTGGGGACGGAAGCTGGAGCTGAGCTGGAGCTGGGGAACTGGGTGGGATAAGCGCGAGTGTGGGTGGCATCCATGAAGGCGGGGACGGACGGGATGGAGCGAGTTTACCAACCATCAAGTAAAGTTGTACGACCAAGCAAAGGCTTATCGCACAGGGATGACGAGATCTCGGACAAGGATGGACACCGAGGGAGCCTGTGCGAGTGGGAGTGCAAACAAGCCCATGTCTAGCGTGGGACGAGGAAGATAGGGACGTGGCATAGTAGACTAAAGCAGATGCAAGAGAGATGGTGGGAAGAGATGAAGAGAGATGATGGATGGATAGACGCAGCTGATGCTGACCTACCTGATGGGGATAGTCCTAGACTTAGATGGCCTACCGTCCCGTGCTCAGTGTCGTTCTGCGGAGGCGTTGGATGAAGGATAAGCTTTTGATGAGGCACCGGGGGAACAAAGGCTAATTACTACGTGTAGCAGACTGGGAGGGCCAAGGCAGAGCTAACATATGCAAGTTTGGCCTAGACATGGCTGGCCTGGGGCTGGCCGTATCTCTGATAATGTCATTGTCGCGGCGGTCGAGACCGGCCTAGGCCACGATACACCTGATGCACGATAGGCGATGGGGGTAGCATACCAGGCCGCCGGGAACCAAGCGGACCAGAGACCTGAGAAGAGACGGCATTTCCGAGCAGTGATGAAGCTGAGAAGATGGGACGAATGATAAAAGGAAGCAATATACGAACCAAGATAGACCTAGTGGCTTGGCTGTGCTCCCTGTCAGCTCGCCATCCAAAGTTCCTCCCGGTTGCCTTTACTTATCGGGAGCCCCGGCTATCCGAGCTGCAGAACGGACCATGCTGGAAAGAGACAAAAAGACCAACTAAACAGCATTAGAGTGAGGAGAGACCCGGGGTAGATCGACATGGCAGCGGTGCGATGCGAGGCGAGGGGCGGCGCCGGCGGCGAGGTGACAATCTAGTACTCTCCATCTTTGTACTTTGGCCGTCTTGCTAGGGGCGTCGGGGAGCACCGATGACATTGGTGGGCTGAATTGTGATGGACTACTGAATAGAGTACGGATAGAATAATTAAGATGATTAAGTTGACTTAGCGGCGGGATAAGGATGTGCTGGTCAGATAGTACGTATTCTCGTCTAGATGACAACGGACTTGGCTGTCTTGCTTGGATGCGAGGTTGGATCCAGGTGTTGGTGGGATCCTTATCGGGACAGACCCACCACGACCCACCGACCCCCGCCACCATCCCCCGATTCGAGCACTGTGGCCACAGCGCTTTCAAAGGGCCCTTGGGAATCTCAAGCCCTCTGAAGCCGTCCACTAATTACAGCACGTACACGGACGCTCCAGCACTCGCAGTAGCCCCGGGTAGATGTCCCTCCCCCCGTTGGGCCAGCGGGGGGGGCATGCGCCGGTGGAGACGGGCCCCCGTAGCGCGCCCCCCCTGCAGGCGCGCTGATTCGCGGCGACGGGCCCAAACGTTCCAGCAACCTTCCAGAACGGGCATCGAGCCGGGCTTGGTTGCTTGGTGCGGCCGAGCATGGCGCCGGGTGGTGGCGACGGTCCTGGGACATGCTCCGGGCTGTTGTTTCTCGGAGCGTCGGGGTGTGGCTTATCAGTGCCGTGGGAGGGACTCTGGGGCCAAGTCTGCCGTGGAACCTGGCGGCTTCGATCCGGGGCCGTGGAGGAACACAAGGGCAGTTTCTCGAGGTTCAGGTTGGTCAAGTCCGGATGAGACAGGTTAAGTGACTGCCATGCTTACACACCTCTAGTAATTAGTAGGCAGTATATCGTTCTGTCTGTGGTGCCCGTCCGCCCCGCCCGGTGGTGCGTCCATGTGGATATCGCCGTCCATCCTTGAACCTCCGAGATGGAGATGAAGATTGGAGATAACCACGACGCGAATGGGACCCGGCTGATAAGGTTCCCAAGCCAAGCCGTGGGCAGGGTAGGGGTCCAGGATCCAAGACAGCTTGCAAGGGGGACTCTTCTTTGTACTATGGTGCTACGTACGTACAGTACTGTGCTCTACCTGGGTGCAGGCAGATCGTCAAGTGGTCCCCAATGGGCCGCCGCACCGAGCCTCTGGTCCATCTGTCCCCGAAGCTATCTGCATGTGCTTGGTACATGGCTCTCGCCGCGCGTGCGACCCTCCTCCACCAGGTCTTAAAAGGTCCGTCTCCTCCCGCCGACCCACGATCTTTCCCTCACACGTCGTCCTCCATTGAGCCTCAGTCTTGCGCTGCTGTGTCGTCGTCGTCTTACAACTTGTACCTGGGCTAAGCTGAGCTGAGCTGAGCTGAGCTGAGCTTGAGTCGAGTTAAAGATTCATCCCAGGGGAAAGAGCCTGCGCCTTCAACATCGCGCCTGCCCGTTGCAGAACTCTCTCCAATTGAGACAGCCTCAGGCTCTCCTTTCTCACTTGAAACTCGCCCAGAGTCAACCTCTCCGTCATCATGGCAAACACCACCGCTCCCGTCGTCGAGGGCCTGCGCCGCAACTCGGATCCCGCCCTCGACCCTCACAACCAGCATCACCACGAGCATCACCACCACTCCCCGCGCGTTGATGCCGACGGCCACCACGACGACGTCGTCTACACCACCGGCACTACCCAGGATCCCAGCAACGTGCCTGTCCAGAGCCACCTGCATCAGCATGGCGAACACACGCACCACGGCGTCGAGACGGCCGACATGGAAAAGGCCAAGCCCGTCGATGGCACGCCCCCCGACTACAGCGACCACGAGAAGATGGAGCCCGGCGTCATCTCCACCGACGACGACGGCTCCCACCAGCGCCACGGAAAGCTCGCTCCCTTCTACCGCCACCGCCGCATCCTCGTCCACCTCTTCCTCTTCCTGCTCTTCACCGGCTGGTGGATCGCCTCCCTGGTCCTCCACCGCAACGACAAGAACTGGGTCGTTCCCTTCCTCGTCTGGCTCTGCATCGTCCTGCGCCTCTTCTTCTTCCACGTGTCCAGCCGCTACCTCTCGGCCCCCATCCGCTGGGCCTGGCACCACTCCGCCATCGTCGTCTACGACAGGATCCCCCCCAAGGCGCGCACTCCCGCTGGCGCCGCCGTCGCCATCTCCGCCATCCTCGTCGGGTCCTTCGTTTCCGAGGAGAGAGAGGACAACACGCGTGAGAACCGCGCCGTCAGCCTCTTCGGCATGCTCGTCTTCCTCGGCTTCCTCTACCTCACCAGCAAGGACCGCACCCGCATCAACTGGCGCACCGTCATCGGCGGCATGCTCGCCCAGTACATCATCGGCCTTTTCGTCCTGCGCACTGGCGTCGGCTACGACATCTTCCGCTTCATCGCCGACCGTGCCGCCGACCTGCTGGGCTTCGCTGGTGACGGTGTCGCCTTCCTGACTGACGAGGAGACCTCAGAGAAGGGCTGGTTCTTCATCAGTGTCATCCCCGCCATCATCTTCTTCATCTCCATCGTCCAGGTCCTGTACTACATTGGCTTTCTCCAGTGGTTCATCATCAAGTTTGCCAGCTTCGTCTTCTGGGCCCTCGGTGTCTCGGGCGCCGAGGCCATCGTCGCCGCTGCCACTCCCTTCATCGGCCAGGGTGAATCCGCCATGCTGGTCCGTCCCTTTGTCCCTCACATGACCAAGGCCGAGATCCACCAGATAATGACTTGTGGGTTTGCCACCATCTCCGGTTCCGTCCTCGTCGGCTACATTGGTCTCGGCCTGAACCGCGAGGCCCTGGTCTCGTCCTGCATCATGTCCATCCCCGCCTCCCTCGCCATCTCCAAGATGCGCTACCCCGAGACCGAGGAGACTCTGACCGCTGGCCGTGTTGTGATGCCCGATGACGACGAGCACAAGGCCGAAAATGCCCTCCACGCTTTTGCCAACGGTGCCTGGCTGGGAATCAAGATTGCCGGAACCATTGTTGCCTCGCTGCTCTGCATCATCGCTGCTGTCGGTCTCATCAACGGCCTCCTCACCTGGTGGGGCCGATACCTCGACATCAACGACCCCAAGTTGACCCTGCAGACCATCCTGGGATACGCCCTGTACCCCGTCGCATTCCTGCTCGGAGTTCCCCGCAACGGCGACCTCCTCAAGGTCTCCAGGCTGATTGCCGAGAAGATCATCACCGTAAGTCTTCCAAGTCTGCCTGCCTCTACTCTACAAGACTAACACAACCCAGAACGAATACAATGCCTTTTCTCTCCTCACCACTGACCCCAAATACGCCGACCTTTCCCCTCGCTCTCAGCTCATTGCTACCTATGCCCTGTGCGGTTTCGGCAACATTGGTTCTCTCGGTATCCAGATTGGTATTCTCGGCCAGCTGGCCCCCTCTCGCGGTGGTGACGTTTCTCGGCTGGCCCTGTCTGCACTTGCATCTGGTATCTTGGCTACTCTTACGTCTGCCAGTGTCGCCGGTCTGGTGGTGACGGACCAACTGTCGAGTTTCACATCTTGAAAGAATTGATACCCGTTGCCATGTGTTTGCAGTTAATGTATCCGACTATTGTCACTAAAAGATATACCTCGATGATTTATTTCACGTCTTGCATTGTTCTCATCTCGTCCCTTCGTCCCGTCCCGTCTTACTTGATCCCATCTTGCCTCACTTGGCCCCATGTGTTTATCAAGACCACCGGCGTTACACAACGAGGTGTTTGCCGTGATCGAACCATTGAGGTCCACTTGAAGCCTGAAGGCTCTGCAAATCGGCAGATGACAAAATCGGGACATCGTACTATAGAAACAGATGTCGCGGTTCCAAGTATTTCCCCCATTTCATCGGCCCGTTCACAATGATTCAGAGGGATGTGGAGTGGAAGAGGACCTTGCGGGACTCGGAGACGTTGTGGTCTGAGATCAGTCTGGGATCGCCTGGTGCTCTGTGCGTGAGATCACGGTGTTCTGGACAGAATCGATCCACTGGCTTTGCATTCTGCCAAGTTAATGTTGCGAATCGTTTATTGCGGGTTGCATTGAAAGACAGTTTGGGGGGGGGGGTGGTCTCGATTGTTGAGACATACTTTTATCATCGCAACCGTAGATGCTCAAGCTCCCTCCATCCCGTACTGCTGCGTCCATTCGCCGCATTTGCGCACCTCTTCTTCTCCCACAGAAGGCTTTGTCTTTTGAACGGCATCGTAAAGATCCGCGATCGACAAGGGCGGTTCCTTTAGTTGCCTCGCTGGGACTCGGTTCCACCTCATTTGCACGGCGCCGGCGTCACTGGCGTTGCAGGGCGTGTACCACTCGCCTTCGCCATCACGGAACTTCGCAGTGTCAGCATTGTCGCATGATCGTACCGCAGACTTACCTTTCGGAAGTAGGTCGCAGAGTGGACCCTTTTCACGGGCATCATCAGTGCATCCTGGACGAGGTTGGAAATGTCACTGCCAGAGAAGCCGTTTGTCCTCCACGCGAGATCACGGAAAGCCATCTCGGCGTTTCCCAGCGAGGACGCCATGTCGCCCAAGTGCACCTTGAACAGCTCAACCCTGGCCAGCTCGTCCGGCAGCGGCACGTGGATTCGTTTCTGGAAGCGTCTCCGGACGGCCGGGTCGAGGGACCATGGCAGGTTGGTCGCGGCGAGGACGAAAACGCCGTCGTTGTTGTTGCCCAGGCCGTCCATCTGCACGAGGAACTCGGTCTTCATACGCGCCGTGTCCTCTGCGTTGGCGCCGTCGCCGTCTCGTTTTCCGCAGAGGGCGTCGAGCTCGTCGATGAAGATGATGGACGGCTTCTTCTCTCGAGCGAGGACGAAGAGCTGCCTCATCAACCTGAGAGAGTTAGCACGCGCGGCTTATTGCGAGAACAACGTACCCCTCGCTTTCCCCGATCCACTTGGACATGATATCGCCGCTGCTCACGCTGAAGAGCGTGTGGTCTACTTCGGTGGCAACGGCCTTGGCGAGGTAGCTTTTGCCAGTACCTGGCGGGCCGTACAGCAGCAGAGCGCGTCTCGGCTGACGTTTCCCGCGGAACATCTGAGGGAAGCGGAGAGGGAAAATGATGGCTTCTTGAAGTTCCGCTTTGGCAGCTTCGAGCCCGGCGACATCCTCCCACTTGACGTTTGGTTTTTCAGAGAGGATGGAGCTGAGGAGGGAGTCTTTGAGGGAGGAATCCATAAACCTTTTGCTGAGTTTGTCCACGTCCGAGGGTTCCGTGGGAGTCGGGGTGTAAGGCGGAACTCCCGTCTGGAATGCTGATTGAGGAGTGGTGGATGATTCTGCTGGGTTGGCTGCCTGCAGCTTGCACAGGGCTAATGGGTGTCCGCACGTTCTCTGGGCCTTCCAGCATGTATCACAAATGTCATAGTCGCCGCCATTGCAGATCTGGCAGCAGTAGACGACGGTTCCATCGGGGAGGTTTGCTGCGCATCCGTCGCACAACGCAGAGCTGCCGGAGAGATGCCTAATGGTGACCTCGCCGGACAACTGGATGGAGACTTTGCTCAGCGCATGCTGGCACCGCTTTGCCGGATTTGCATAGCAGCTGGCGCACAAGTCAAAGTCGCCGCCTCCACAGATGCTGCAGAAGTAGGTGTCTTCGCCAATGTTCAGCCCGCGCGAACAGCCATCGCACACCAACGAGGCGGCGGCCCAGCGGACGGTGACGTCTGTGCCTGTCCGGCGCGTGTCGACTTGCCACATGGCATGGACAAACTCCTCCTTGTCCAGCTTGCCATTCCTGTCCTCGTCGATGAGCTCCCAAATGTCGGAGAGCGTCTTCCTGTCGAGCCCGGTGTCGAGCAGGATGCGCGCAGCCTCCGCGCCAGTGAGATAGTCCCTTCCGCCGCTATACGTGTCGAATTGCTGCTCGTACCGGCGTCGCATGTCGGCAGGAATTGCGGGAGGGAGGAGAGAGGCGGGGACGTTGGGACCTGGGCTTGGCTTGGCCTGGGCGGGCTGCAAAGGTGCTGGAGTGGCCTGGGAAACCCGCGGCATCATGTGGTCGGGCGGTCGAAGGTTTGACGCCAGCTGGACTAACAGGTCCTGAGTGACCTCGCCGGTAGGCAGTTCATAGACGTACTGCGTCTGACCCGAGACGAGCGGAAGTGCTTCGATCAGGTAGAACTCGCTGGACCACGGGCAGAGGACCGTGTTGGGCCCGACGTAGAAGATGTTTGCAAAGTCCTTGGTGAGACTCTTGAACGAGTCGGCCATGCTTTTGGGTATGCCGTCCCAGTGGACTTCAAGGCCAGTCTTGACCACCACTGCGTGGCCGCTGCCGAAGAAGACGCTCTGGATCTGGGAGTACTGGCGAGACTGGGCGTCAGGGCCGGTCAAGTGCAGATGAGGACTGGCGATGGCGTAGAAGGCATCGGGGAAGCGACCCGACAGCTGGACGGTGCTGTCGCCGTACCTGATGAACCAGCCACCCAAGGGAGAAAAGGCGACGAACTCGATGGTGGTCCCGTATACTTTCTGGAGCTGGTCGACGACTGTGTTTAAGAGATCATCGCAATTGGAGAGCACTGGTCAAGTCAGCCGACAGCCACGCGCGCGGAAAAGCAGACCAACAGTCGCCGTTCTTTGTCATAACAGCGTACCTCCCATCCGAGGCCGACGACATCCATTGGATCCGTGTCCCGGCCATTTGCTTGTCCTGGAAGGGGTCGCCCAGCTGATCCCAGACGGCCTGGAGGGGCTCGGGCAGGTTGTTGCTGCACGGTCAGTCCTGTGCTACCACTGGGGAATCCGAGCTTACGCCAGAGAGAACCTGTCATTGCCAAACGCCCATGACGACCGGTCTGGTCCAAAGTAGTAGAAGACCATGGTGCTGAGACGTAGAGGGTTGAAGCTCACGAGCCAAGGCGGGGAGGCATTTTCGTGGTCTTGTGCGCGGCGCTTGCGAGAGACGCCGCAGCCGCCGTCAGCTGAATCAAGAGTCCAGCTGAATCTGGAGTGGTCCAGAGTCTGAATGTGGTGGCTGTGGCTGGCATGGTGGTTAGCCGTGATGGCCTCAGGCAACCTCAGGCGCCGGGCTCCGTGGAAATATCCCGGAGATTCGGCCCCGACGAGATGCCGTCTGTGCTTTATCCTGGATATTCGGCATCGTGAGACGATGCGCCCGGACCTGCACGTCGATCAATCTGGACTTGGACGGGCTTATCACTTCAGTCAGAGCATCTGCTTGCCATCCGGCGAATCCGACAGCACCAGCCACCTATCACCAGCACGCAACACGCACCACATCCACATCAACGCGCATCCCCCGCGACTCACGACTCGTTAAACAACGCCAAGACTGCGCCGTCGGTTGGCCAGGTCTCCGGCAAAGACCCTGGCGAATCGCTACAAGAAATTCAAGAATGTTTCCCGCCAAAAAACAACAACTCTGACGTAAGTGGCCCACTCCACGCGCCGCAAGGCCCAAGGGAGTGGTGAGGTCATGTCAGTAGGGTGACACCCGCTTACAAAACTGACTAATTTATCAGCCGGCAAACTCCTAGTCGGTTACCCGGATACCATCGATTTCTTCCTCATCCTTCATCCTTCCTCTGCCGCTTCCTCCTCCGGCCTCCGTGAGAGATCATGGATCGCCATAATCAACCGCCTTCGGACTATCTGCAGCCGTCGCTGCGCCCGACACGCCGACGGAGTCTCTCGCGCTCTCCCTCACCGTCGCCGTTGCCGTCGCCCTCGCCCTCGCGAATATCCGTCAATCCGGCCACCCCCGCCGCCATCGACGAAACCGCCGGCGATTACTTTCCCACCCTGGCGGAAGCCCCCTCGACTTCCCGAGTTTCTCTGCCCGGTTCGCGCCCTTCCTCGAGAGGCGCGCCCGCGAATCGCCCAGGTCTGGATCAAGGCCGACTTTCCAGTATTCGAATTCGCCGCCGCCCCTCCAACCCGTCGCTTCGATCCGACGCAAACGACCAACCACGCCATGTCGATAGACACGACGCCTCCCAGGGAGGTCGTCCCCGCAGCATCTCTCAACCCGAGCGGGCCCAGCTTTCCGATGCCGGCTTGGCCCGACACTCCAGACGGGTTCCCCAGATTGCCATGCCGCGTCTGACGGAAGAGGGCGGCCGGCCGAGCATGGCCGAGCTTGGCATGGAATCGACGTCTCCCTTGTCCCCGACAATGTCCCTGCCCGAGCACACCATGGGCCCCACTCCGGAAATGGTGCAAGATTCGGTCCCAGACCGCACCAGGCTTCAACGAGCAAGGAGAATGAGCAGGAGGTTCTGGCCCGGCCATCGTCAAGAAGGCCAAGACGCCGCGTCGTCTCAGGCCGACGACGCCGACGACGAATACAACCAGGAACTGGTAGACTGGTTGGACATCATCGGTACGTCACGTCATTTATAGACTGACCAAGCTAACAACCGCAGACCCCGAAGTCCAGACCCTGTCCACTCTCACCAACGTGCAAAACTCGCTGTTCATTCCCGATCTGGGCAAATTCATCAACCGCCGACCGACCTACGTCCTCTCCCAGCACGGCGCCCAGGAGGAGTGGGCGAGGGGTGCCATCGCCGAAGAGAGACACCGCCGAGCCGAGCCCGAGCAACTGGAACTCGAAGAGGCGCTGCGCCCGACCATCGAACGGACCAGCACCATCTCCTCCCGCTTGACCGAATCGCACTACGCCGCGCTTCCCCACGGCACCCGGCTCGAAGGATGGACTGCGGAAGAAAAGTCGGAGCTGGACGACCACGTCCGGCACATGCTCCATTCTCGACGTGCGCGGCTCAAGCGGAGGCTCAAGGGTTTTGGGCAGTACGTCCGGAGACCACTGGGCTTTTTCGTTACGCTGTATGCCACCCTCATCACCCTTTTCGGCTTGGCGTGGGTTCTCTTCCTCATCGGATGGATCTACGTCGGCGAGAAGCAGGTCTACACGATCCACGTCATCGACAGCGTCTTGGTTGCTTTGTTTGCCGTCATGGGCGATGGTTTGATTCCTTTTCGAATCGTCGACACGTACCACATGTTCTTCATCGCTCGCTACTCCCGGAAGATCCGCAACGCCGCCAAGGGCAAACGACCGAGGTCAAAACTTCGGAAGCGCACCGTCCCCGAGGAGGTGCGCGCAAGCCTGGATCCCGATTCCGAACAAGTCACCTCTGGCCAAGCGCGAGAGCTGCTGCGCGCTGCCGGTCCCTGTGCGTCGAGCGAGGAAACTCGCGTCGACAGCGACCAACTAGCCGATCTCGAGAGCGCAAAGTCGGCAGAGACGGACCACAACCTCCCCGCCTTGACCTACGCGCAGCTGAAGAGCCTGCAACATCATCAGAACAAGTTTGCCAAGTCGCACAGCTTTTACAAGCCGCAAGAAACATTCACCCACCACTCCTTCCCGCTTAAGTACCTCATCTCCATTGTCGTTCTCCTCGACTTTCACTCTTGCCTGCAGATTTCGCTCGGAGCCTGTACCTGGGGAATCGACTACCACACGCGGCCTTTTGCCCTGACGACAGTGATTCTGTGCGTGAGCATAACCTGCAACATCACCGCTGGTCTGTTGATTAGCAGGGGTGACCGGAAGACGCGAAAGAAGGACGTGATGGAGCTCATCAACCGACAAGAGCTGACGGAAGACGCCATAAGGCACATTGAAGACAAGAGGAAAAAGGAGCAGGACAAGGAGAAGGAAAGGCAACCGGGAAATGACGACACGGACGACCAGAGCGGGAGTTTTCAGTTTAGAAAGCTTGTCAAGTCGCCGACTTAGTAGACGAGGCACGACAAATACATTACGATCCATTATAATTCATGACAATCACGCGGATTTCGCTACCGTGTATACAGCGAGGCACTTATTGGGATAGATGCCTGACCTGAGGTCGTGCATCAAGGCTGGCCAAGAAAGCCAATCTGTGCCAAGACATGCCCCATGTGGAGAAGAAACGTGTAAGTCAAACGCTTTGACAAGAAGACAACTAAGAGGGTATTCACACTATGCAAGCTCGTTGGCCAGAGTAGGAGGCTCGGTGTGCGGCCGAGGATTCGAATGCAGCTCTTGTCGTGGCGGGGGCACATTGCCCATCATTTCGTGGTTGGTCCCCGGACTGATCTGCTCGTACTTTTGCGCATCGAACTGCCCCGGCTGGTGCTGGTCCACTGGAGGACTGTGGGAGGTAATTTGGCCAAGTATATTACTAAGCTAGTAGGCGCTAGTGGACATGTTATATCAGAGGACATAAGGGTCTATAGCAGGTAGAGAGATATAGCAAATATAACCACCTATACTAACATACTAGTTTTATAGTGATAAGACTAGGACTACATATTAATATTATTAATTATAAACCTATAGTAGAGATAGCTACTAAACCCTAATACTACTACTAAAAAGAATACTCTTATTAATAGAAACTAATAGCTCTAAGACTATAAGACTAGAATAAGATTAATATTAGTAAGAACTTTATAAAATAACCTTTTAAGACTATAAGACTAAAATAAAAATACTAGTAAGAACTTTATAAAATAACTCTTTAAGACTATAAGACTAAAATAAGAATACTATTAAGAACTTTATAAAATAACCTTTTAAGACTATAAGACTAGAGTAAGAATATTAGTAAGAACTTTAATAATATAAAAATCTAATAATAAGCTAAGAACTATCTTAAGACTATAAGACTAAAAGTAAATAAACTTTTTTAAAAACTAGAGCCTAAAATTTAAGATACTTAAAAAAACTAAGATAAGAAAGTTAAGATATTTATAAAACTAAGATTAGAAATTTAATATAACTACTAAAACTAAGTATTAAAATATCTTAATATATAAACTTTTAAGCCTTAGAGTTTAGAAGAAATTATTACTACTAATATTAAGATATACTAATAAATTAATTTAGTTTATAAGATTTTAAAAATTTTAGATAATTATACTAAAAATTAGAGAATATACTAAATTACTAGTTTTATTAGCTACTAAAAAAATTAATATTATATATAATAATTTAAAGACTATTTTAAATATATTTAAGATATACTAATATAATTATAGTAAATAATATTTTAAATATCTTTATAATAAATATACTAATATACTCTCTTATAATACTAGCTAAATAATTTTAAACTCTTTTAGAATATAATAGTTTTAGTTATTAAATATATATAAATTAATATTATTAAATTTATCTGCCTATTAATAGGTAACTACTAAAATCTATCTAAACTACTATATATATTTTAATTTATATTATTAATTTTATTTATATTTTAGTATAAGTAGTTATTAATATCTAGTAAAAGATAATATTAGTAGAATATATAAGCTATAATTTATTAGATTAAACCTAAAGGTATATTAGAAGGTAAGTATTAGGGTTATTAATAATATTTATATTTTTAGAAGATAATACCTAACTATTAGCTAGTAATAGCTAAAAACTCTATTAGAAAAATACTACTTATATTCTTAAAAAGTAAAAAAAGAAATTTTTTCTTTTTACTATAAGAGAGAGAGAATCTTAACTTTTTTTTTTTTTTTTAAAAATATAAATATAAGAATAATATTTTAGTTAGACTAGCTTTCTTATTTTCTACTAAACTATTTAGCACTTATACTAAGAGATTCTTAGCTTTTTTTTTATTTTTTTTATTTTTTTATTTTTATTTACTTATATTCTTATAGTTTATAACCTCTTATCTAGTTAAGCTCTAAATATATTAGAAAACCTTAAAGTTTATCTTATTAGAGAAAGACTCTCTTACTTTAGCTAAGTTCTTCTTATTAATACTTAAAACTAGATAGATATTTTACTTAGTTTTACTTTTACTTATTACTATTTTTCCTTTACTTAAATATTTACTAGTTTATATAAGCTTCTTTTTATCTAACCTATTATAAGATATTTATACTAACTTTAAGAACTATCTTAAAAACTAGATAGCTATTAGTTTAAGACTAAGCTATAAAGTAATTATAATATTTATATTAAAAATATAACTTTTAATTAAAAGAGTATTATTTTTAGGCTATCTAAAAGATAGTATACCTACTAGTTACTTTATATCTTATAATACTTTAGTAGTAATTATAAGAGTTTTAAAACTATCTTAAGAACTAGTTACTTAGAAAGTTTTCTACTTTAGACTAGTTAGTTAGATACTTATATAGTATAAGAACCTAAAAGTAAATAATTTAATATAAACCTAAGTATATAAGAAGTTTCTAGCTTAGTTTAGAAATACTAATCTTACTTAAGAAAGTACTAAAGTTATAAAAGTATATATATTTAATAAGATAAAAAGAGAATCTCTCTTAGCTTACTTAAAATAGAGAGAGTAACTCTACTTAAAGCTTTATAGTACTACTAAATAAATATTCTTAATATTTTTTATTATTAGAATAGTAAATAGAAATTAAGATTTTAAATTATAAGAGAGAGTTTAAAACTAACTATATACTAATAGGAAATAATAAGTATTTATAGCTATACTAAATCTTATATTTACTAATATCTAGTTAATAATTTATAACTATTAATTCTTAGCCTCTAAAATACTAGCTTAATTTAATAAAAAGATACTTCTTACTAGTAAGTTTAATCTATAAAAGATAATAATATAATAATAAGAAGCCCTAATAGAACTTATAAAGAAAATAGATAAAAGATATTATTTATTAGCCTAACTTTATAATATTAAGTTTAGCTAATACTTAGTCTCTTAAGATATATATATTCTACCTCTACTAGTAAAACTATAAGCTCTTACTAAAACTAGAAATAATCTAGTATACTAAGAATATAATAATACTTAGCTTAAAAACTAAAACACTTAAAATAATTATTTAATAAAGTATATTTATAACTCTTAACTAAAGTTATATTTTAAATATAATAAATAAGAATATATAAGATATAACTATCTAAAAGAATAAAACTATAATTAATAATAATATGCTAAAAATTAAGAGAGGTAATAATAATATAGGTATAAGATAAGATATAAGAGGTAAAAATAGCTAGTAATAAACTCTCTTACTTAGATAAAAAATAACCTTATAGCTAAGATTATAGTCTAAAAAGAGAAGACTATATAAATTTATTCTTTTTTAAGATACTAGATATCTTAAAAGAAGTTTAAAATAGCTACTATATAAGATACTAAAGTAGTAGTATAAGATAATATAAAACCTTAAGATACTAAACTTAGAATATAAGTAAGTAAGAACTAAAATTATATTAAAAAAAGAGAATATAATTTAATAAGAGATCTAAACTAAAGAGCTTAGACTAAGCTTAAAGATACTACTAGAAACTAAAATACTACTAATTATAAATTATAAGAAGTATTAGCTTTACTAAAAGAATACTAATATCTTAGAATTAAAAACTTAAAAGAAGATATTATACTATCTCTAAGAATACTTAACTATAAGAGATAAAATAAGAGATTAGAACTAGCTAGTATAAACTTAATAATAAGAGATAACTTAAACTTTATACCTAAAGTTATCTTAATATAATTTTAGCTTACTATTACCTAAAAATAATTTAAGAAAATATTATTAAACCTTATACTCTTCTTTTAGAAAATAATAGTAAATAAAAAATAGTAGATAATAACTATAAACTTACTAAATAATAAGAAATCTTATTATAAACTAGAAAAGATTTAAGTTACTAAGAAGTTTAATATTCTAATATTTAAATTAAGATAATATCTTAAGAATACTCTTATTATACTAAATATATTATAACTATTATAAATTATACTTTCTATCTATTAATAATTATTATAATTAATATAATATAAGTAAAAAGTAAAAACTAGTTAGGAGAGAGATACTATAGTAAACTTATTAGTCTTATTTAGGCATATTATAATAAATAAGATAAATATAAAAGCTAAAAATAATAATATAGTAGAAACCTTAGAGGAATAATTTCTTAGTATATTATATATAAGTAAGTAAGTTATTTTTATTAATACTATAACTAAGAAAGATATAATAGCTAATATACTAGGTTTTATTAAAAGCTATATTAAAAAATAACACTTAGATACTATTATACTTAATAGTAGTTTAGTAGTAAATCTAGTAAATAAAAGATTTATAGTTAAATAAGATATCTTAAGGCTAAAAATATCTAAACCTAGTGCTATATATCTAGTAAATAACTAAATCTAGAAAGTTAACTAGTATATTTACCTTTAAGTAATAGTTAGTAGTATTATAACTATAGTAAAAGTATATATAATAAAAGATTATAATAATTAAGACTTACTTATTAGATATCTATAAATATATTATATAAGTATAATAAAAAATTACTATAAAAAGAAATTAATAGTTAGAGAGATAAAAAGATATATATAAACTATTACTATATACCTAACTCTTAACCTTTTTAAACTATAACTAAAAGATAAACTAAGAATATATCTAAAAGTAACTACTAAAAGGTATAATAATAAAAATATTATATTTATTAATAATAACTAGCTTATACTTAAAAAAGTTAAAAAGATTCTTAATTAACTAGGATAGTAAATATATACTAAGATTAGAAAAACATATCTTAATATTTCTAAGACTTTAAAAAACTAGCACTTATAAATATTAGCCCTAAAGGTATACTATAAGAGAGAGAAAGATAAGAGAAGAAATATAATAATAAATTATTATAATTAGGATAATAAGATAAAATAAGAGTATAAAAGAAATATAATAGTAAATTATTATAATTAGGATAATAAGGTAAAATAGAAGTATTAGCATCTTATAATTATTTAGCTCTTAGTAGAATATAAATACTAAAATAAGATTAGTATAAAAGATAACTTAGTAAAAAATCAGAGAAAGATAAAAACTAAGCCTTATAATAAAATACTAAATATTTAAAACTAAGTAAGAGGGTAAATCTAATAGGAGAATTAGATACTATCTAAAATTTAAATATTAAAAAACCTAAATACTCTCTTAAAAGGTGTTTATTAGGGTATACCTACTTAAATACCTTATATTTAGAATGCTAAATATTAGAAAGTAACTTAACTATAAACTTAGATGCTAATAAAACTAATATAATTAAAAAAGACTCTAAGAAAGAATAAATAAAAAGTAAGTATAACCTTTTCTAAATATTTCTTAGGCTAAAAGATAAGTAACTTAGTAGCAGCCTAAAAGTAGACTATTAACTACTAGATATTACTAAAATTATAAATTAGTAAATTTATATAAGAATTTAAAATTATAAGAGGTATCTCTTATAAGTTTACTTTTTATACTAATTTTACTAACTTAGTAAAGTATAGCTAAAAAAAATCATTTTATAGTTTTATAATAATAAAATTATATTAGGTAATATAACTATAATAAACAAATAGTAATTTCTAGTTATATAGCTTTATTATACTTATTATAACTACTTTATAGTATAACTAGAGAATATCTAAATAATAAACCTAATATAATATTATATTCTATTAATTAAGAGGGTAAAACCTATAAAATAATAATAAATAAGATATAACTAAGCCTAATAAGAATTTACTATAAATATCTTTCTAAGAATAAAAAGAGCTAGATTTATTATAAAGATAATATTAAAATAAGTAGCTAAAATACTATTTCTACTAAAACCTAGCCCTACTTTAAGCACTAAAACTTATAAAGTGGTTTATAATTACTAGAATATAAATAATTTTATATTAAAGTTAGAATATTTATATTATAACCTTAAAGCTAACTTAGATTTTATTTACTATAAGAGACTAACTATTTTCTTATAAACTAATATCTTAAATAAATTTTAAAAAGTTAGTATTTTCCCTTTAAATAAATATAAAATAGCTTTTTTAATACTAAATAGAATATAAGCTTATAATAATATAATATAAGAACTTAAAGGTTTCTTATAAATATATATAAGGTTTAGTAACTTAGTTTTTAGATACTTATTCTTAAAAAATAATACTAAAGTACTATTAGTATTAAGATATCTTAAGAAACTTAAGATAGTATTTTTTATTTATATTAATAACTATAATATAGCCTTAGAAACCTTTAAGAAATATTTTAAGTTTTTATAAAAGTACTATTTTCTTAGAGTTATATAAGTATTAATTAAACTATTAAAAATAAAAATAAAAATATTTATATTAATAGTAGACTTAGTTAGCTTTACTTTAAATATAAGATATATTAAACCTACTATAAAATATTAAGATAAGTTTACTAGACTAGTAAGTAAGTTTCTTAAGAATCCTCTAAAGATATAAAAAGATATTTAAACTATCTTATACTTAATACCTTTTATAAGAAAGTTTATTTTAAGATAATATAACTTAGTATAAGTTATAAAATAAGCCTTTTAGAAAGAAAGGTAAACTTTAATATAAACTAGAAAACTATTTATAAAGAAAGAGAAGGTTTACTATAATACTCTAGTCTAAAATAAGAATACTATAATAATATTCTAATAGATTTATTTAAGTATTTAAAAGAATACTACTATTAGGGCCTAGTTAGAGGTATAATTTTATATTACTATAGATATATTAGTAGTAAGATTAGAAGGTATTCTAATATAACTAGATAATATACTAATAGAAGAAACTATTACTAATAGAAACTTTAAGAAAATAAAAATTATTATATAAATATCTAGATAATTTAATAATACTAAAAAATAATACTTTATACTAAAAAAGAAGATACTAGCTATTATAAGAGGATTAAGAGAGTACTTATAGCTTATTAGTTATATATTATATCTAATTAAGATTTATACTAACTATAAAGGTATTATTAACTTAATAGTAAATATAAGAAAAGTTTATAAAAAGATTAGCTAGTAAATTAATCTTCTTAGAGAGTATAACTTAGAATTTATATATTAACTAAATACTATAAAAATTATTAAGATTACTAATAAAATATTAAGACTATTAGAACACTTAAGAGATAATACTACTTATATTAAATAATAAATAGCTTTTAAGGTATTAGTTAAGTTAGGAAAAATAGTAAAATAGATATTACTTATAAACTTAATTCTTTCTAGAGAAGAATCTCTTAGCTTAATATAATAAGAGGACTTAAAAAAGATAATATTTATCTAGCTAAACTCTAAATAGTATAAGAAGATTATAAAGTATTTAATATATAAATATAATATACTAGATAAGACTTAAAGAAGATTAATCTTAAGATATACTTTAAGATACTAAATCTAAAATAAGATATTACTTTATATTAAAAATAATAAGAGTATAATAAAATATATTACTAAGATAAAAATTCTTAAAACTTTATAAAACTATTATAATATATATAGATATTTTATAAGTATTATTAATCTAAAGTCTTTAAGAGGAGAAAAATACTAGCTAATATACTTAAAAGATATTAAGAAATACTTCTAGTTATATTTAGTTTATTAATAAATAGTATCTTACCTTTTAAAATTCTTAACCTAAAGAATTAGAGTATAATAACCTTAGGAAATAGTAGTAATAAATTACTTAGAACTAATTACCTTAAGAATATATACTAGATATACTTATATACTTCTAGTAGTAAACTACTTAATATAATAAATAGAGAGTACCTCTTATAAAAATATAATAAGAGAAAAGGTTTTTTATATTTAAAAAACTAGATAAAATATAACTTTTAGTTAGCTATTAAAAATCTACTCTAATAATAAAAGTTATTTTAAAAACTTATATTTTATAATAACTACTAAGAAATATAATACTTAACTACTTTATAGTCTTATATTATATTTATAATTTACTAGTCTAGTAAAAAGATATATTTAATTAGTAAAATAAGATCTTATAAAATAAGTAGTTAAATAAGATAAAAAAAACCTAAAGAATTAAAACTAGGTATTTTTATAAATTCTTATAAATCTAAATATATAATAGGTAAACTTATTAAGAATTACCCTAATAATAGCTATATTTAGATTTAAACTATTTTTTAAATATATAAATATTATAAAAATTAATAATAGTAATAATAAAATTAAGTTTAATATTATAATAAGACTAGAAAATAATATTACTTAATACTAAGTAGTAAACTTAAAATACTAAGATTACCTAGATAAATAATAAGAATACTTAGTAAAAAAGGTAGTTATTTATTATACTAAAGTAAAACTAAAACTAGGTAAAATATAATTATTATAAGTAGATATATAAGTTTAAAAAAAGTAAGATAAGCTTAAAAAGCTAAAAAGAAAATTTTATAAGTCTTAAAAGAATCTATTAGTAATTATCTAATAAGAATCTCTAGTAATATATATTATAACTAGTATTTAGAAAAGACTAAAATAAAAAATATATATTAATAACTTAAAGCTATATATATAGTAAGAGGAATAATTAAGACTATCTTAACTTAATAACTAAAATATAGTAAAACTTAATAATAAGAATAAATATATAACTACTATAAAAGATAATTAAGATAGATAGATATAAAAGAAAACTATTACCTAGATAGAGAGTATAAAATAATATATTATTTAAGTCTAAATTTATATATTATTAATAATAAAAGGTATCTTAATAAGGTTATTACTATTATATATCTAGATAGTCTATAAGAGGTAATTTAGCTAAGTATATTACTAAGCTAGTAGGCGCTAATAGACATATTATGTTAGAGGACACAAGGGTCTATAGCAGGTAGAGGGACATAGCAAATACAACCACCCATGCTAACACACTAGTTTTAGGACTCTGGGCGGGATACTGAGGGTAGCCCTGCGGAGCCCTGCAGATAGCCCTGCGGCGGATAGCCCTGGGGTGCGTAGCCCTGAGGATAGCCCTGGGGGGGAGCCTAGTACGAAGTAGGCGGCTGGTAGGAAGCGACAGGCGGTTCGGCTGGGGCCTGCTCCTTGCGATTCTTCCTCCGGAGAAAGGCGAGGTAGCCGGCGATGGCAGAAATCAAGGGCACCCCCACGCCGACGCCGACTCCCACACCGGTCTTGAGGGTGTGATTGTTCTTCTTTGGCAAGTAGCTGTGGGAAGAGCCACTGCCGCTGTCGTCCGAGGCTGGCAAGCTGGTGCTGTCGGTTGCGCTATCCGCCGCGCCATCCGTCGCGCTGCTGTCGGACCCGGACCCGGACGTCTTGGTCTCGGTGGGCTGCGCGCCGGACGAGCTCGAGTTGGTGGAGCACTCGACCCCCGAGGGTATCGACAGGCCGGCCGAGGTGCAGACGGACCGGGTGTAGTCTTCGGCCAGCGCGCGGTCCTGGTCGGAGCAGTGCTCGTACAGACAGCACACGCCTCGGTCGAGAGACTTTTTGTTGGTGCAGATGCAGTTGATGTCGAAGGAGTTGCAGATGGAGCCGGAGTTGGTGCTGCCCAGACACGAGTCCTGGGAGAGAAGAGTCAGAGGCAGTTGGTTTATTCACGTATGGAGGAGTCTTACTGCGTAGGAGGGCAAGGTCTGAGACTCGGCGAGGCGTGCAGTCGCGAGCACGATGGCTACGCTTGAGTAGAACTTCATCTCGGCGTGACCTATGAACTAGCAAGAGCCTTTCCAAAAAAAACCTCTGATCCAGGAGGCAGAACCAAGGAGTCCATGGGTACTAATAGCAGCCAACGCAGCCAACGCTTTCAGCTGGGCGGCAACCAGCCCAATGGCTTCTTCATTTAGTCTCGTTGCACCCTAGCGCGCATCGCGAGTTTGCCTTGCGATAGCACGGTCGGATGTAGATGCCGGCACTAACCCCCCCGGCTTTGCCTGGTTGGGCCACGGGCTGCCGTTGCGATTGGCTGCGAGGGCGGCCCTGAACCGCGGGAGGCTGATCCCGCTCCCGACTTTGCCGCTGGAGGATTCAGGGCAAGGTTGGGGGTGTTCAGCTGCGGGCGGGACGGTGTGGGATGGCGGGATAGGGCGGAACGAGGCCGCGATTGCAAGATGTTGAATGAAAGGGCGTTGATATACTACGTAGTGGATGTACATGTCAGCTAGTCTAGTTGATTGAGGGATTCAGAACTGAATTCAAGACTCGGCAGGCCACGGATACGTCAGAGCACTACTTTCCAGCCCCTCTTAGACGGGAGTAGCCGTCACGACGGGCTCAACAGCAGCCTCGGTCTCGACAGCGGCGGCAGAAGCAGCTGTCTGCCAGCCTCGCGAGCGGGAGAGCTCGTACCACCAATTGCGCAGCATCCAGCCGTCAAAGTCGGTCACCTCGGTGGCAGAGCCCGCAAGCATGATGAAGTTGGTGATGCCAGTAGGGGTCCAGTCTGTACGTGTTAGCAGGTCCACGACAAAAGCAGCCGTAAGCTGGCCAACGCACCATAGACTGTCAAAGGTTAGCATTGGATCCTCACAAAACTCGGGCCACTTGCAATCGTCGAGCCCAAACGTGTGTCCCATCTCGTGCAGCAGGATATGGATATCGGCCGCGTCCAGCAGCTCCATGAAGTATTCGCGCCCGATCCTCTGGCCCCAGTCGCCACCGGTGCCTCCGCTAAGGCCGTCGGTCAGCCACAGCGAGTGGTCGTAGTGCCGGTCGGCGCCGGCAGCGCACCCGCTGTAGTCGCCGTCCTGGTGGAAGAAGCGGCCGCAGGCCTCGGCGCACTGCGGGATGCCCTCGGCGTCGGCGTCGGTGTAGACGTCGATGCCGCCCGCGTCCCCCGCGAGGAGGCTCGCGTCCTTGACGGCCCAGCCGACGACGTTCACCTTGACCTCGGCGTAGGGGAAGCCGTCGAAGCCGTAGACCCATTTGAACCACTTCTGGTACTGCGCCTGCAGCGCCGCGGCGACCTGGGTGCGCTGGGCGGCCGAGACGGGCTCGGTCGACTCCCATCGCACGCACATGTTGATGGTGCTGCTTCGTTAGCAGCGATCGGTCCGAGGCGCAGTCATACACACCCCTCGTTAGCAATGAGCTGGTCCCAGCCGTAGTTTTTGAACCCAAAGATGTCTCCGTTGTTGTACGTCTCCTCGCAGTGGTCCCAGACCTCCTTGAGCGGCGTGGTCAGGTCAGACGGGGGGCTCCATCCCGACTGTCGCTTGAACGGCCTGTTTCGGCGAGGCTCCGCAGACCGTCCCTTGACAGACGTTAAGGCTTCCCAGACGGAAGCGTCAAGATCAGAAGGGGCGGAAATGGTGGCCGCGGTCGACGCAGCGAGGGCTACTAAGCTGGTGTAGAAGCGCATGGTGGAAGAGATGCAATGAAATAATAAAAGAATGGCAAAAAAAAAAGCAATGAACGTCAAGCTCAAACGGAAGCAGAATGCAAACGAAACGAATGTACTGAGCAGAAACATGAGGCCTCGGGGTATATATACCAGTTTGACACCCCAACAGGGGTATCCTATCCTAGATGTGGTGATTTCCCGCGGGTAAGCTTAGTTGCAAGGTGCCTGGATGTAATGGAAACGCCAAGCTTAGGTTACGTATCTCAGGGTGATCAACGTCACGAACTTGAATCTTGACCATCAGGGAGTGCCTAGTCTGAGCCGTTCCTGAAACTAAATGTAATGAGATGAACTAGCATCTAGCCTGAGGTTATTGCTAAGCTTAAACATGCCTGCAGCAAACAAGCCGTCCTACTACCGGCACATAGAACATAGTAGTCTGAAATCTCAAGGTTTCGAGGCGGCTCACCTGAGACAGCCTTGGCAGAGCACGGTTCCCCTGACCCTTGGCGTGAGCTAGGATTTACAGATTGGAGTCCAAGGCTTCTGTTTCAGCCTGGAAGTCTAATCGCCTCGAGTAGAAACGGAGGACATCGCGAAACAGAATAGGATGAGGTGCTGACGTGCTATCACGTGCATCCGCTCAACTACACTTGCGAACCCCGCTTTGAACCACACTCACCATCATGAATCAAAAGTCGAAGCAATGAGAACTGTCGTTGCGTGTGATCGGCAAGTCTGCCCTTAGCTCAGAGGCCCGAAACTGACATTCAACTAGGTGCAGGTACGTCCGTTATCCACCCGAGGGCATTTCTTACCAGTGACAGAAAGTCCAAGGTCAAATGCAGGCACAATGGGAAACCTCCCTGCGTGGGGTGTTTGAAGACCCAGAACACCCAGACTTGCGCTCTCAGCAGTCCTGTTCTAGGCCAGAAAGACTCGTCCGGCCCGTTGCGGACTCTGAAGAGGAAGCGCTCCGACAATCTGCAGGCTGTGAAATCACGGCCGGTGGAAGACGTCTTTTCTCAAATCCCCCGAGACCGCTTTGTCCGGGCCGTCGCCGTGTTTCAGTGTCAATTCCCCGAACTTGGCTTTCTGCATCCCAGCGATCTTGACTTTGGTGCTGATGTCAGTGCAGTGCAGATGCTTCGACTCCTGGCACTGCTGGCCGTCTCAAATCGTTATCTCGACGACTCCGAGGGATCGCACTCTGACCCCCTGGTGACGGATGAGCTTCACAAACGACTCCTCAACCCCAGCCTCTGCCTCGTCCAGGCGTTCCCGATCCTGTCGTTGTGCAACTGGGGCGAGGGCGATGGCTTCAGCGCGTGGATGCACGCAGGGATTGCTTCCAGGATGGCCCAGGGTCTCGTCGGCACAAAACTCTCAGTCATCGGCAAAGGCGTGCTGTCGGAGCTGGAAACCCGAACTCTGTGGTCGTGCTTTGCGGTCGACAAGCTGCTGAGTTGCGGCAAACGACGACCGACCATGTTTGATCCCGAGAGCATGGTGCGCCCGTCCATGAACGACGCCGACTTTGCTTTTGGGGAAGGAAACCCGCAGCTTGTGGATAAGACATGCCCGATGTATGGCCCTGACGATTGTTTCCTCGTCATCACCAAAGGACTCCACATCTGGTCGAAAATCCACCCCTGGACCGCGGAAGGCGGGAGAAGACAGCCAGGCATGGCCGAGGCCGAGCAGTGTCCGTGGGTGGAAAGCTCACAGTGGAACTGCATGATGCGAGAGCTCCTCGAGTGGAGGAGTTGCCAGAATGCCAGGCTCAAGTATCCAGAGACCAAAGTGTCCTCTCACGCTCACCTCAAGCAAGCAGAGAGGTTCGGATATGTCAACTTGGTTTACTACATCTGGTAAGTTTGCCCTCTTTAGTTGCTCTCTTTCAGTTGCCCTCTGACATTCATAGTGTCATGTTTCTTTGCCGCGAATACATTCCGTTTTGTTCCGTCGGAGAAACAAAGCCTCAAGGCCCGATCGAAGCACCGTTCTTAAAGGCAGCTGGGTCGGATGCATTCTGGGAAAAGAACTTGGACAATCTTTTTCACTCCGCTACGCAAATATCCAACCTTCTTCGAGACCTCCGACGGGCTGGGGCCTCTCTACGCACGCCGTTCTCTGGCCTCTGTGCCTTTTCGTCTGCGCTTTTGAATCTCTACGCGGCCTCTTTCCCCGAACACATGGGTTTTACAAAGGAGCAAGCGGAAAAGGCGGAAACACAGGCCGATGAAAGCTTGAAAGACCTTTGCGAGATTGGTCGCCTGTGGAAGATTGCCGACGACTGGATCGGCGTGATCGACACGGCTAGGAGCATGTTTCATCGAGTGACTCTGGACTCCCGCTTGAGAATATCGCGATACGACCATCAGGATCTCGAACAATCTATCCATCTGGTGCAGCTGAAAGGAATGCCGCAAGCCAGTTCCCAGCCGGCCTCAAGCATCGATGGGACGGTGTCAGGGCCTGGGACGGGCATTGAGCTAGAGCTTGGGGCATCTCCAAAGCCATGGCAGGTATCAAGTTTCAATGAGTTGGACGAGGATGAATGGAGGCTGTGGTCGTTCTGGGATGACCCTCACCTACTTCCGACAGACCCTATGCAAGATGGGAATGCTTAAGTACTTACTCATCTAGCTGTCATACTCATAGACACCCTCCTCGAGGCCTTTGATCATTTCCGAGTCGTGCTTGTTCTGGGCTGACGTGACGCCGGTTTGGTTGGTCTTCAACACCGACGCGGGTTGGCTGTGGAAGATGAGATCTGCGTTGTCGACGTCAGGGCCGTCCTCCGAATAGAGGCCCTTGAACCCGATTTCCGTGATGGCTTCGGATGAAATGACGCACGTGCTGGATCTTTGGACTATGGTCACGTCGTACCCGTTTTCATAGTAGTCCTGGGCAATGTCGTGGGCGGAGTTGCAGCAGCCGATGACGACGGCCTTCTTGCCCTTGTGGTTCTCTCGCGCACCGGGAAACTCAGCAGAGTGGCAAAGAAGGTGTCCCTTGAAGTTTTCAATGCCTTTGATGGCTGGCAGATGCATCTTGCCGGAATGGCCAGTGGCCTGGACGATGTGGCGCGGGTAAAGGGTCCTCGTCTGTTCGCCGTCCTCCAGCCGCTTGACCGTGACGGACCACCTGCGCTCCTGTGCATCCCACTTGCTGGCCACTATTTCCGACTTCATCCAGGTGTTGAGTTCGAGAAGGGTCGCGTACGATGCAAAAAAGTCGGCGAGCTTGTCTTTTGGCGTGAAGACGGGCCACTGGGCAGGGAACCGGATATACGGGAGGCGGTCATACCAGACGGGATCGTGCAAGACCAATTGATGGTATCGGTTCCTCCAGTTGTCGCCAACCCGGTCCTTTTTGTCAACCATCAGCGAGGTGATGCCCAGGGCTTTCAGTCTAGCAGCAATGGTGAGACCCGCTTGCCCAGCGCCTAGATGGTTAGTATAAGTATCGAAGAGCCGGCAGCACTTACCAAGAATCAAGACTTCCGGCTCGTTCCCGTCGCACTCCATCTCGGATCTGCGCCGATGGGCCCAGTTTTTCCTCCCGGGTTTTCCGCCATGCTCGACACCTCTCGGCCGGCGATTGAAGATGTTTTCTTCGTGGCCGTCAAGCTGTTGGAGAGCGGTATAGAGCGTGTATATCTTCCAATCGTCTGGGCCCACCTCGACAAGCCGCGCGACGCCTTCACCAGTTCCGACGGCTGTTTTCAGCGTGAAGCAGAAGCGCAGACAGGCAGACTCTTTTTCTGCGTCGAGGAAGCTCATCTGGGGCTTGCGAAAGGGGGTACTGGAGTCGACTGCGATGGATTCGAGCTGGAAGCCAGTCTTGGTGGCGAGGCCCTGCAGAAACTCTTGGATGCTGCGACTCTCGACGGTTCGGAAAGTCCATGACAAGGCTAGGTGGTCTCGCCAAAAGCCGTCCTCGGTGAAGAGAGCAGACAGCGCCGCAAAGTCTTGTTTGTCGAGGGCCTGGTTGAGGTTTTCCACAACCCGCGTGGCAACCGCATCGGGATCGGCACATGTGGCCCCGGGTGGACGCGGAAAGACGGCTTTCTTGATGTTGGTGGACCCTGGGACGGGCTGCAGCAGATGCCCCAAATACTACTTGTATGTTTCCCAGATTTCGTCTTTCATGATTCCCCCCCGCAGATGGTAAGTCTTGGCCGAAGCCTAGGGTAATTAATCGCCAGCTTACCCTGGAGTCTTCCATTGAGCTCCTTTTCGCTGGCTACTTCCTCAAGCCGCGGCTGCCCCACGCGGCTACGCGACTCATTCAACCCGCCGAAGCTGGGCTTTGCCGCGAGCCGCACTGTTGCGCTGGGCTTCTTCCTGCTGGCCTTCTTCCTGCCGGTCTTCTTCCTGCCGGTCTACCTCGTACTTCGTACCTGCCGACCAATTTGCGCACGGTGCGATCGGCGCTCACCGTCTCGCTCGTTCCAGAGGGAGGGTAGTTATGACATCAGCTTTGACATCAAGTATTGCGATCTGCTCATGAAACAAACTTAAACGTGGAGAAAATTACGGGTGACACCTAAAAATAATCCAGGCAATCCCGCCCACGTCAATGCCAATGCCGATGCCAGTCCAAAAGACAACGTTGCACTGGGATGGCTCCCCCCGATTCCTGTTTGGCGCATCGCGCAGCGGTAGAAGCCTGCCACATCGGGCGGTAGAAGCCGGCTGGAACATTTAGGGCTGAGCGGACGGCCTGAGGAGGCGGACGGCAGTTGCCCTAAATGGGCCTGGGACGGAGAAAAAGGCAGCCCAAGGCCACCTAATTTTAGATCAATAGCCCCCGATACCTGGGGGCAGCCGTAACTCAGATGTGCCGCGGTGCCGAGAGCCGTCATGCCGCCTTTCCGCTTGAAGCCGCCCTTGCTCCCCAAAGCTAGCGGCCCAGACCCGAGTCTTCCAGCGTGATCTCGTATAAACCCCCTGGTGGCTTGGGCTCGTGGACCCAGACTCGGCAGTTCATTACGAGATGTCGGTACGAAGTACGGAGTAGAGTACGGAACTTGCCTGGCGATCGGTTGCGAGACGGTGAGGGCAGTTATAGTTCCACATGGTAATAGTGATGAGAAGTGTATATAAACGAGAGAGCATCCGGTCTTGGGTCTGAACTATTATCCAGCAACTCATCCACCAGTCATCTCATCTACTCTACTCTACTCTACACACCACAACTCGTCTTCCCACCAAGACTCAACCGACTTACACCCAACCCAACACCTCAACCACCACCACCACCACCATGCAGATCAAGGCCCTCCTCTTCGCCCCCCTCATGGCCACCGGCCTCGTCTCGGCCGCGCCCTCGACCAAGTCGTCGCCCTTTGAGATCATGTCGCTCCTCTCGGCCAGCCCCATCCACTTCTCCAATGTGCAGGCGGCGCGCAACAGCATCTTCCTCAAGCTGCCCGACCAGAAGGCCGTGTGCGACAGCAAGTCGGACAACGCCGCCACCTTCCAGATCGTCGACGGCGAGCTGCGCCTGTACCGCAAGTCGGGCACGCAGCAGAAGCTGTTCGTCGACCGCTCCGGCATGGGCCAGGGCGTGCTGCAGTACTACTCGGGCGACGCGCTGCCGCGCAACGCCGAGACCAAGGGCTGGAAGATCAGCAAGGACGACGACCTCACCTTCGACGGCGCGTCGCTGGTGGCGTGTCCCGGCAGCGTCAGCGGCTCGTGGAGCGTCTGGGTCGCCACCGACGACGAGACCCCCGGCGGCAACAAGGACTGCCGCGGCTTCACTGCGCGCACCGTCAAGTCCAGCAAGCCCAACAGCTGCAAGTACACTGTGCAGGAGTAAATGGAGGAGAATGGATTAGATGGATCTGTGTTGCATTCCTGTATGTATTACATTCGAGTGGAGGCGGTTAGTTGAATAGATTAGTTGATTACTACATACACTTTGGAGTTGCATATTTGTGAGCTTGCAATTTGGTGAGGTCCACCGGCTTTCAGTGCATGCAGCGAAGAGCTCAATTAGAACACTCCAGCTGAGTTCCGATTACCTAGTCGCTCATCAAACTCCGTTGCAATGTCTTCAGCACTGCCGCCTGATCTGTCGCAGGTGGCGGCGTCGATAAACACCATTTCCTCGTTTCTGGCGCACGAGCAAATCCCCAGCGCCGAAGCCTTGGACTCCTTCCTGAACGCTTCCAGTTCCGACAAGGTCGTCGTGTTGTGCGCATCGGCCGTTCTCTCTACCGCCGAGACCGTCTTTTCTTGGGCGTCCAGACGGAGCCTCCAGCCTGCAACTCATCCCGACCCTCAAACCACCACCCTCGTCCTCTGCGGAGGCGTAGGCCACTCGACGGAGCTGCTCTACGACGCAGTCGGGAAGCACCCGGTCTTCCACGCCGTTGCGGATGAGGTCCGCGGCAGGCCAGAAGCTCGCGTGTTGCAGGCCATCGCCGAGCGATTTTACCGTCTTTCCATCCGCGCCCGGCCTGGCCCCGAGGCAACGACTGAGTCGAAAGATGGCCTGCGCATCCTGGTGGAGGATCAATCGACGAACTGCGGGGCCAATGCATCTGAGACTCGAAACGTCCTCGAAGCACACGGAATCAAGCCGGCGTCCATTGTCGTTGTCCAGGATCCCACCATGTGTCGGAGAACTGTAGCTTCCTTCCAGCGCGTGTACTCCGACATCCAAGGGATTAGCATCCTGAGCTGGCCGACTCTTGTGCCAGAGGTGTGCAAAGATACGAGTGGGTTGGCCTATCAGGGAACATCCACAGATCTTTGGTCAATGGATCGGTTTATTGATCTTATCATGGGCGAAATCCCGAGGCTCAGAGACGATCCAAGCGGGTACGGGCCTAACGGGCGAGGGTACATTGCTCATGTCGATATCCCTCCCAGCGTGGAAGCGGCTTGGGCCACAGTGAACAGCTTGCAGAGGCAGGGAATGAAACGAAACAGATGACGGCAAGAATCACCAAGAATCACCAAGAATCACACAAGTGATACATAAAATAAATAATTAGTAATAATATTATACGAATATAACCCTTTAGCCTCCTCAAGTCGGACAAGCCTTTGCGCTCTTGCTTGTCCTGGTTTCCCAGACCGTCGTTTGCTCCGACACCTTGATGGTGGTTGTCTTGGTTATCGTCGCTCGCTCCGTTACAGTGCTGCTCGGCTTGAGCGTGGTCTTGACAGTCGCCCAGCTGGTCACAGTACGGGCTGGAAGAGTCACAGTCTGCACAGAGGTGACAAACTTGGATTGAGTCACAGTTGCTACCGACTGGTCCAGGACAGACGTGATGGTGCGCGTGGTTGTGGCTGCATCCGTAATGGTAGTGGCAGGCAGAGTCGTGGTGGACTTGACCGTCTCCGTGGAGCTAGTCTCGGAGGAAACAACCACGGTAGAAGGCTTCAGGGTCGACGTCTTGCCGGTGGTCTTGGTCGTGATGGCAGTAGTGGTCGACGTCGCACCGGGCACAGTAATAGTTTGGTATCTGGTGGCCTGCGACACACTGATCACGGTGGTGGTCTCGGCCTTGAGGGTGCTGACCTTGCCAGTCGTCTTTGTAACGACTAGGTCAGTGGAAACGGTGGATCCTGGGATAAGAACTGTTGAAGTCTTGACGGTAGTAGTGTAGATGGAAGCCACCGTGACGGTGACTGTTTGCAGGCCTGCTGCGCGGGCAAGCAGGAGACCAGCGGCTTCGTGGCCAGCCAATGTCGGTGCGAAGCGCTTGAGGTTACCCGGGATGCAAGAAATGGTCGTGGCTTTTTCCGTCGTCTTGGTCGACGTGGTGTAAACTGAGACGTATGAAGTCGTAGCTTTGGCCGTGGTAGTTGCGACTCCGCCGGTGCCGGAAGTGATGGTTGAGGTGCTTTTGACAGTGACTGCTTTGGGGGTGGATGTCGTGGTGCTTGAGATGGTGCTGCTAATTACTTGAGTGGTGGTGGTGGCCTTGGGGGTGCTCGTGGTGAACGCCGTCTCAGTCACCGTGGTCTTCAAAGTCGATGCCTTTGCGGTGGCTGTGACAATGGACGTGGTAATGACTTTGATGGTTTTCCAAGCAGTCTGCGTCTCGGCATCTGGAGTAACTGTCGTTCCCACGTCGATGAGCTCTGTGGAAAGCTTGGTGACAATCTCACCAGGCTCCGTCACGGTCTGCGGGATCGTAGTGGTGCTCTTGGCAAACGACGTGGTGGTGACTGGATCCGGGGTGATGGTGGTTCCAATATCCATGACCGTAGTCGTCTTGATGGCGGTAGTCTCGCCTGGGCCAGTTGTAGTCGTGTACAAAGTCTGTTTGAAGGTGGAGATGCTGGTGGTGAAGACGGTGGTGAAGACGGTGGTGGCGATTGTGCTGGTGGTTGAGCTAGCAGTTGAGCTTGCTGAGCTTGTCGAACTTGTTGAGCTTGCAGTCGAGACAACGGCAGTCTGAGTGACGGCCGAAGCAACAAAAGGCGTGGCATACACAAACGTGCTGTTGATCCAAGCCGTGGCGGAAAAGAAGGTGCTGAGCTCGAACTGTGCGGCGGCACTGGCAGAAAGCTGGGTAGCAAACGACGCTCGGCCACTGGTGGAAGCCCCAGGACCCGAGTTGCCCATTTCACCAAAGATGACCCCGTCGGTGCGAGGATCACTCTTGGTCCACTGGTCCCAGCCGGTAGCCTCGATCAACGAGCCGAGATAGCTGCGGATGTAGGCGACGCGAGCATACTGGTTCCAGGGTCGGCCGAGCGAGACGGACGAGTAAGATGCACTGGCTGCCTTGATGGTGCACTGGTCAAACACAAAACCAGCAGCCGTGGTGTTGTCGGTGCGCTTGTTGGCGGTCAGAGCAATGCCGTCGCGGTTGGTGGCAATGGTCGAGTTGAGGAAGTATCCGGCGCCAGACCCCCAAATCATGTCAATGTTGCCCTCGATGTACGAGTTGGACGCAAAGAAGTAGCCGTTGATCAAGAGGGCATCCTGGTTTCCGTACACTTGGCAGCCGTACAGACCAGCGTACTTGCTGCTCTTGACACCAAAGCCCAACGACGCGTAGCTACATGGTCAGCATTCAGTAGTCTATCCGGGAAGCGGACTTACTTGGAGGCGGTGCCAAAGGTGTTGGCAAAGTTGATGTTGACGGCTTGGAAGTAATTTCCCGTGGCGTACACGGTCGCGGAATCCGAGTTGGAAGCATCGGCCTGCGTGTCGACCCCCGTGTTGTACGTGATGGTGACTTGGTTCTTGGTGTAGTCTGCTGCGGTGGCCGAGTATCCGAGGAATATCGTGGTGCCAGACCTGCTGAGGACCAGCTTCTCCGTGTACGTTCCTGGGTAGATGAAGACAACAGCCTGACCGGAGGGGAGAGCATCCAGGGCAGACTGGATCGTGGTGTAGGTGGTCTTGCCTTCGATGGCAGTCTTGGAGACGATGAAAGCTCCACTCGGGGGTGTCGTGCCGTCGTACGTTGAGGTGTCGATTGGCGCGGTGCTTGGCTGCGGGGTCTGAATCTCATCCCAGTAGGTCATGTCGATCCAGTCAGTGGTGTCCATCACGGCCTCCAGGCTGTAGGTGTCGCTGGTAAGCAGAGTGGCGTACCCAAAGGCTTGTCGAGCGGCCGAGTTATTGCCCCAGTTTCCAGGGCCGTCGTTGTTGTACTCGGCAAACGTGATGGCATCGGTGCGCGGATCAGACGTGGACCAAATCTTCCATCCGGCGGGTTGGATAACATCATCGAGGTAGCTGTTCTTGACGACAACCAGGGCGTACTTGGAGTACGGGCGCCCAAGATACACGGAGCCAGTCAAATCAACCGTCGCAGAGGCAGAAGTAAAGAGACACTGGTCGAAGATGTATCCGCCGACGGCAGAAGCACTGGTACGACTCTGGGCCGTAACGGCAGACGACTTGCGCTTGGCACCGATAGTACACCCCTTAAAGTACGCCTTGGAGTAGCCCCAGATAAAGTCAATGGCGCCTTCGATGTAGCAGCTCTCGTAGTACTGGTATCCAGCTGTTGCGCCCGTGAGCAGAGTGTCTTGCCAGCCGATCATGGAGCAGCCGTAGAAGCCAATCTTGTTGCCGTAGATGCTGGCCGCCAGAGTCACGTAGCTGGCCGTTGCGCCATCCAGATTGTCCGAGTTGATTATGTCAATGTTGTACATGGCAATCTTGGTGCTGCCGGTCGCAATGGTGGCCGTCTCGGCGTCGCTGTGGCCCGTGGGGAGAGGGCTGACTGACAAGCCCCTGGCATGGGTGATGACGACCTGGTTGGTGGTGTACGTCTTTCCAGGGGCGCTCTCCGTGTATCCGATGATCATGACGGGGCCGCTGCGGCTGATGGACGGGACCTGCTCGTTGTACGTGCCCGCGTACATGAAGATGACCTGGGTGGAGGAGTCTGACGGGAGACTGGCAAGGGCATCCGTGAGGCTGGTGTACGAGCCGTCGACGCTTCCGTCAGAGACGAGAACAGCGCCGGCAGGGGGCTTGGTTCCGCCGGTAGGATGGGCCCATACATCAACGGTAGTAGGAGATGCCTCTACAGTCAATCCGTAGCTGGGCTCCAGGTTGTACGCAGTCATGTCGAGCCAGCCGGTGCCGATGAAGCTGGACAGGGAGTAGGCCGATGCCTGAGACTCGGTGAGGCTGGTGGCGAAAGAAGCGCGAGAGCTGGTCCAGTTGCCAGGCCCGGTGTTGTTGAATTCTCCAAATATGACATTGCCGGTGCGTGCGTCGCCCGAGGCCCAAGTGCTCCATCCTGCCGAGGAAATGTGCTTGTCCAGGTACGAGTTCATGTAGACAACAGTGGCATACTGCGACCACGGGCGGCCCAGAGAAGTCGAGCCGTAGGTTGTTCCGTAGCTCGACGTGTACGTGATGATGGACTTGTCAAACACAAAGCCACCAGCCCAGGATGAAGATGGCCGGTTTTGCGCCGTTATGTACGCGTTGGCCGTGTTGGAGGCAATGTAGCACTGGTGGAAGTAGGCCTTGCTGTAGCCCCAGATAAAGTCGACGCTTCCTTCGATGTACGAGTTGCTAAAGACCTGAACGCCCTGGTTGACCAGAAGAGTGTCTTGGAATCCCTTGAATGCGCATCCATACGCAGCCATGTTGGTGCCGTAGAAGTCGGCGGCCAATGCGGCGTAGCTGGGCGTTTGGGGGAACGTGTTGGTAAAGTTGATGTTGTACACGGCCAAGCCTTCAGCGTTTGTGTTTTTCCAGCTCACAATGGGAGTCTCTTCGTTTTGCGACGAGCTCGTCGACACTCCGTCATTGAACTTGATCAGGACGGTGTTGCCGGTAAAGTCGTTGGCAAAAGAGCTCTCTCCTCGCAGAGTCACCTTGCCTCGTCGGGTCAGCGACAGTTGCTCCTCGTAGGTACCAGCCAGGATGTAGATGGTGTAGTCCTTGCCGTCAGCGGGAAGGGCTGCAATGGCGGACGAGACGGTTCCATACTGGCTGCCAGTGGGGCTTGGGGCGACAGTGAATGTAGACGCAGATGTGGATGAGGTGGCTGAAGCTGACTCGGTGGACGCGGTCGTGACAGTGGAGGAAGCGGTTGCAGAAGTTGCGGACGCGTACAGAGAGTCGGGCCAGCCAGAGAAAGGACCAATGGCGGACGAATCAATCCAGCTGTCATCTCCAAATATGGCTTTTGGTGAGTACTCTGAGGTGCTGGACAGAACCTGGGCTCTGGACGAGCGAGAGGACGTGTCTGATCCTGGACCAGTGTTGTTGCCTTCGATGAAGCTGCCGGTAAAGGTCGAGTCGGAGCTGACCAGCCAACCCGCGGAAGCAATGTGCGCATCAAGATACGAGTTGACAAAGGCGACGTTGGCATTGGCAGAGTAGTCGCGTCCAAGATAGGTGCTGGGGACGGACGAGCTGACTGGAACCACGGCGCAGAGGTCAAACACAAACCGAGAGCCGCCGTACGAAGACTGGTACTTGTGCGCGGCAATGGTCTGGCCAGTGGTCGCCCCGTCCGTCACAATGACAGAGTTGTAAATGTAGCCAGCTCCCTGGCCCCAGACAAAGTCGGTTGTGCCCTCGATGCGCCCGCCGCTAAAGTAGACGTTTCCGTAGTCGAGGTACAGCGTGCCCTGGCTGGACAAGATGTTGCAGCCGTAGAAAGCCACTTTTTGGCCCTTGGCGTACACGGCGAGCGCGATGTAATTTGTCTGGGGGCTGTACGTGTTGACAAAGTTGATGTTGTAAAACGCCGTCAGCTTGGTTTCGTACTTGGACGTGCTGAATGTCGCCGTAGTGCTAGAGCTTCCCGCGCTTGCGGCTCGGCCGTTGGAGTTTTGGATGACGACCTTGTTGGAGGAGGATTTTGCATCTGATGACTCTCCCCGGAAGATGACAGCGCCGACTCGAGAAATGGTGGGTTGCTCGTTGTAAGTGCCGGCCAGGATGTAGATGTACTGGGTGGTGGAGTCGACCGGCAGAGCGGCGATGGCGGCAGTGATGCTGGAGTACTGGGCGCACGCGTTGCTTGCGGGGCCAACAACAAGAGCTGTGCTGGGCATCGACGAGGGGACACAAGATACTGTTGGAGCTGCCGAGGTCGAGGCTGTAGTGCCAGTGAACGAAGCCGTGGACGCAGACACAGTGGACGCAGACACGGTGAACACAGTGGAAGATCCAGTGGCAGATCCAGAAGATCCCGTTTGCGACACTTGACTGCTGGCAATGGTAGAAGCTGAGCTGGACGTACTCGTAGCTGCGGTTGAGAGCTCGGCGTTCTGGGCGTTGCTGGCTTTGATAGCAGCCAGGACACCAGAGTCAATCCAGTCCACATCGGCAACCGCCGCCGAGGAATAAACCGTGGTGAAGAACTTGGAAATGTCGTACGCCGACAGACCAGAGACATCAGAGACCAGGGTCACGTAGGCAGCCCGCGCTGCGTTTTGGGCGTAGCTTCCTGGGCCACTCGTGCCAAACTCCAAGTACTGGTTCGTTGATCCCTGCGTGACGGAATCCACGTGGACACCGCTTGCAGCGATGAAAGATGCAACGGAGCAGCTTCGATACAGGGCGACTGATCCCGGACCGTTGGCGGCAGCGAGGTAGACGTTCTTGGTCGAGGTTCCATCCTTCTGGATAACTTGGCAGTCGTCGTACACAAGTGTCGAGTTGGTGAGGATGCCGGTGGCTGCGTTCGTGTAGCCCTTGGAGTAGATCAAGTTGCCGTTGGTACTCGTCAGGGTGATGGTCGAGCCAAACACGTACAACGAAGGATACGAGTAAAAAACCTTGTCTGCCGCTTCGATGTAGGAGTAGGCGATGAGGCCAGAGGCGAGATTTCCAGTGACGGCGACGGAACCGGCAGAAACAAAGCTGCAGCCGTAAAAGGCATTCTTGGATCCCAGGAGAGACACGACGCCGACGGTCGAGGCAGAGTTGGAGTTGACAAAGTTGAGGTTCTTCCACGTCGTTCCCTTGTTGGAGACGGGAAAAGTCAAAGGCCGAGAGGTGCCCCCGTTGTTTGTGACTGTGACCTTGTTGGAGGCGTATGCTTGCTTGCCGACTGAGCTGGCTTCTCCGACGACAGTGACAGTCGCGGTGGCTGCGACGGAGATGGCTTCGGTGTAGGTGCCAGCGAGGACGGTGACGGTGGGGATGGCGTTGGCCTGGGCGTAGGAAATGGCAGAGCCGATGACCGTGTAGTCTCCGCTGCCATCAGTGGCAACAGTGACGGCTACACCGTGGTTAGTGGAAGTGGAAGAAGTTGTCGAGGAAACAGTTGTCAGTGCAGTGGATATTGAGGCAGTCAGCGTGACGGACGTCGGATCCGAAGATGTTCCGAGAGTGTGGGTTGACTGGCTTCGAGACTCTGAAAGCGAGTCTGCGGACGCGATTGAGCCTGAGGATCCAGTGTCTGTAGATGTCTCTACCGAGGCAGTAATTGTCGAGGCAGTAACCGTCGAGGTTGCAGTTTCTGTCAAGGACTCAGACGTTGATTCTGTCGATTCGGCTGTCGACTCGGATATGGAGATGGAACGAGTGGACTCAGACTGAGTTGTCAAGTCCGTAGATGTCGAACCATCACTGATTGACTCGGAAACCGAGACGGTCTCTGAGCCAGTAACCGAGGCCAGTTCCTGGGACGTAACGGTGGAAACAGACTCGGAAGACGAAAGAATGAATGGCTTCTTGGCAGGGCAACCAACGGGCTTAGAAGGAGAAAGTGTATCCGAACCTTTTTGAGCGACAACACTCCCGGCACAAAGGCCAAGGAGAAACCATCTCGAAATTTTAGCCATGATGCCCTGCTCAGTCAGAGAACAAAGCAGATGCAGAGAAGAGAAGTACACTACCCTTGATGGCGATCAGTGACGGGCCTGGGTTGATAAAGAATATCGTAGGATGCCTTTAATTGCCATGCCTTAATGGGACACGCCCCGAACGTCGTGGCGTCCAGGGTCTCTACCAGACTACCGGTATTGGCCCTGGATCTTCCTGTCAAATTGCCAAGTGTAAGCGGCACGCCCGGAGACGTGTAAGCCAGTCCCGAGAGCACTAGACATCGTTCAGCCCAGCTGGATACAAGCTTCGCCATGTGGCCGTAGGGCGGAACCCGATTATCCACCAATCTGGCCGCTCACCGTAGCTGGGGTCGTCCAGTCAAGCTTTAGGGTGAAAACACCAGGCCATTTCAAGAATGCCATGCTGTATTGGGACGACGCCCGCGACTACTGAATTCGTGCAGAGTGGAGGTCCCGAGACGGCACGGTCTAGACCGTGGGCTTGCGTGTTTTATGCCTCGTGGTGAAGCAGGCATCGCGGTCTTAATTAGCACGACGGTGAGTGGCGTTTACGTTGCTGGATCTGTGGCATTCATTTGAACGGATGGCTTAAGATGACTGCAGACCTTGATAGCCGTCAATATCTCCCGCGCAGATAATCCCCCTCTTTGGCAGACAAGTTCCTTCGAGTGCTGTGGATGTATGCATCGAATACGAAGTCGGACGCCTTAGTCTGGTTCGATGATTCCGCTACAAGCAGTCTCAGCCACCTCGTCACGGCACGCTATCAGCAGAGGATGCGACTACTGAATCGCCTATCCGCCCTTGTCCTCAATCAGCCGTGCTCCGAATCCACCGCGGAATATCCCACTAGTCTTCGGATCCGAGGCGTCCTAGTCTCTATTCCATCCTGGCCCACAGCTGCTAGCAGACGTCCAATCTCGAGCCTGTAAAGACTCATTGCAATCACGATGGCTTTTAGGTTTGGACCCTTGGACCTGGGCCCCTAGAGACTGTCCCTCCGTGTTTCGTCTTTCGTCGGCTGAGGATGTCAGTCGGTGGCCGTAGACTAACATTAAAATTCGGCCCGTGAGACGCAACGTCTTTTGCCGCACTGCCGTACGCTACAGCCTAATAATATGGGAATTAGGTTGGACTTATCATAGTTGCGGCCCGTCCAGTTGCCGAGACCTTGCCCTACAGCCGCTCCTTTAAATCCGGAATAGACGCATTCTAAGACTTTAATTAAGCGTTATTGATTAGCATATGGCCCACTATTTAGGCGACCTTGGAGGGCTGCTCAATGTCGGCGACAATCGTGACAGTTGAGTATCGCTTGATGCAAGCCTAGCCTGTTTTACTACCCTGCGCACATGAATGAAAACTGGACAGATCTGTATCCAGGTGTTGACGGGTATTATAACGACCGAGGCCCAGTAACTTGTAACGGGTCAACGCGGAGACAGCACGGATGTCACCAGTATTAGATGGTTGTCCACGACTGAGTGGATTGAACTCTTGCCGTCTTATGACACCACAGCCCTACGACATACCCTAAACTATTGATCAGACTAGAGCAGCACTGCCCCTGGCGAATCATCGTTTGTGAGGAGTTGGCGAGCTCATTCCCCACGACAGTGACGCGGGGGCACAATGGGCTGGACCCTACTGGTTAAAGATTCAAGTCCCTGTCAGAACATCAAAGAGGTCACGATCCTGGCACGCGGGAGAAATGCGACGTACGAGCGGTACGATCTCTGATACTCGCCGTGATTCGTAGGAATTCTGCCATATCATTACGAGCGTTTCGCTTACGCGTCTGTTGTGCTGCGCTGCCATGGCGCCTTCATGGCTGATTTAAATACAACTCCTTCCTTGTTCATCACTGCGTTGGATATCTAACAATCTACCCGCAGCATGATCTTTGCGTCTACACTTCACCAACACGTTCCGTCGTCCCGACATCGAGTTGCCCCCCACGGCTGATCTTGCGACCAGCGTCACGGCACGCATCCCGTTGTTCGCGGGCTTCGCGGGCCTCGCGGCGAGCAGCACGGGCTACGCAGCGTGCCTTGCGGAACGCTTGACGGTACCCGTACCCGTCTGAGCGACGGGCGACCCGACAGGACGCATTCTTGTAGCCACGACGATCCGTCTCGTCCGCTTCCACCCCTGTATCTTGCTTACCTTCGGCGAGGTTCCCGTGGACACCGGCATCCGCCTCCATAGCACGAGTCTTTGCTTCATCTGTGGTAGCGGCAACATTGGCGTTGGAAACTTGATCGGTGTTCGGGCGAGAGGGGACTGAAGTCTGCGTGGTTGGCGGACTAGGTTCTCGAGGGTGTCGGTCGACAGTACTCTGCACGTTATTAGCCAGAGCACACATCACTCGTCTGTCGGTACGTACCGTGTCTGTTGTTTCAGCCAGGGGCTCATGGGCCTGCTTGGGCGCCATTGTCAAGTTCTCGTCTACAGTGAGGATCTCAGGGAGGCGGGCGTCTTCGGAATGGGCGTCGTCTTTGTCCTCGGCAGAGTTGTTCGAAATGGGAATGGCGAGTTGATGAGGATTGTTATATGTCGGGTCTCTTTCGTGTTCGGGTTTCTGAGAAGGACTTGTGTTTTAACAAAGACAAAGACATTGATTTAGTGTGGAAAATCCCGTGCCAACACTGGCAGTGTAATCGTCTCGCCGGTAGTCTCAGCTGTTTCGAGCCAGTGTGCGCGTGTGCATGTGAATAAAGAATTCAGAAGAGAACGCGTGTGCACGTGTCATGTCTTTTAGGTAAATATAAGGAAGGGTGAGTCTGGGGACTGTTAACAGCTGCCTTTGCACCTCGCACTATTACTAAGAACATTCGTCGCTTTGCATTTTCGCTTTGCATTTTCGCTTCGCATTTCTCTCAGCTCTAGTTACGTAGTAACTCGGAGACAACCTGTCTCAACTACCTGATACTGCAAACCTCACAAGACCTATCATCAGGTACCTATTAACTCTGTTGTTCAGGCATCCTCCCACACGCCCGCTCGCTCGCCCGCTCACACACGATACCCCTTACATCCTATCATCCACACGATGGACCCCAAGAAAGACATCCGAAAGGCTATTACTCTGTCTGGTCTGAAGGATGCGGTGCAGATGCTTCGTGTGCAGCACCCTGAATCGACGGCGGCTCCCGAAAGTGGTCTCGACTGCCTTGTGGCAGTCGTCCGGCGCATCTACGCCTTGGAGCCCTTCCACTTCCTCATCAACGATACGATTGCCGAGGCCGAGGAGAAGAACCCGATTCTACGATACGCATGGCAGATGTTTCTCCCCCAGGACAGTTGGAAGATCACGCCAGAGTTTCGAGCCCGCCTGATGGAGGAGAAGAAGGCCGTCTTGGCTGAAGTGCTTGGGCCCCATGGCACGTCCTCGTCATCTGCTGATTTTGCATCCCTCTGCTTTTCCAATTTGATGAATGACACCTTCTGGTCTCATAATCGCCTCCGACTTTTCCGTCCCCGCTTGGAGAGCTTTGAAGGACAGTCTCCTGCCTGGAACTTCGTGGACTGGGAGCCGCGTGAGATTGCCAACGCGAGCGTCCTTGAGCTTGACCGGGTCCAGAATCCAGAAACAACACTTCAGAAAACCATCGATTCTGCTGTTGGTATTCGCAAGTGGCAAAATCGCCAGGCCTTTTTCACCTACAACAGGCCCGACGTTGTCCGCGTCCTGTACACGCCCAGAGAAGATGGAACAGACACCTTCAATGATATAGCCTCCTTCCACATGCCCTATGGGAAATTCGAGGACGACGTTTTTGTTCCCAGCAAGGATCGCATCTCTTATGCTGTAGCAGCAGTGGTCAGACTGGCCCGGTCAAATAAATCTGCCCAGGGAGACGAACACGACTTGGCCCGCTTCTACAGCATTCAGGGATGGCCGTATGACTTATCGGGCGCAAACCCAGCCTTTACCAACCGCGACTGGTCCATCACAGACACAACTGGTCACAAGTACCTGTTAATATTTGGCCAAGCCGAGTATGTCCAACTGCACAAGCCAGTCGAGATATGCCCCTTGGGCCCATCATGCCTGGAAATGATGGAGATAATAAGGAAGGAGATGGAGCCATATGTGAATGGAGCCTCGTCTCGCTCAGACAGCCAGGGCGCTCGTTCAGACCCAGGCGCGAACGAGGACCTCGAGGTAAACCCGGGCATGCGGTCTGATCCTCTGGACCTCCAGATGCTTCGTCGTGGGTATGAATCGCTGATATAAGCTCTGTATACCGGGGACCTGCGGCAGCAGCCTATATATATACATTGCGATTCCCTCTTACCTTTGTTAACTTGGCAGGATAGGTACTGCACTTATTAAAAATTAAACTGTCGATTGCTGGATTCTTTTGGACGAGAGTGAATGATGTGATGGTGATACCGATCGTAGTAAACATAAAGTTGTGGTCTTATATGGTTGTACTCGCGGCTAAAGAGGCAGCCAGCTGAACCAGAGAACACGACGCTCTTCCTTCGAATTATGAAGACAGTCGAGACCGAGCCAAATAGACTTGGCGATAACACAATTGAAGCAGGGTGCTTCGCCCGGGAACATCATAGTGAAAGACGCCCCCTTGAAGGACGCGAGGACCGTACCGGCGCGGGCGAGCGCCATAGCCAGATGGGGGAGCTCCAACGACAGTTTGTACACGGTACAACAATTAATGCGATTCAATCACATCCAGGAGTTGGCTTTGCTGTTGCCCCCGGGCATAAACGCGCTGGGAGCAGCCATAGTTGAGTAATGATAGTAGATTATTGTCTAGGTACTAGTAGCAGGTATATAGCTAATGGGAAACCTGCTGGGGGCATGGGTATCGATATTATATCAAGGAGGCCTTGTACGGCCGGAGTTTCTTCTCGGCGACTTCAGTAACGGGGGTCTCCGCGGCGGCGTTTAGACGAGAAGCGCCGACTTAACGGCGAAAGCCACACTATCATCCTGAAGATACGGGGCTTGAGCGGCAGAGATGATTTGGTCGGGCCTACGGCGGATGTTAGGAGACGGCGAGATAAGGTAGGCTTGCTTGGTTGGTAGTGACCTGACAGACATGGCCGTAGGAGGCACGATTGTGTGCAGAAAGTGCTCCATCCCAGTAACATCCCCATACCCAGCACCACAATTACAAAGCAATATATATGCAAAATAATATTGGCTTACCTAAGTAGAGTAACGCCCTGATGCCTAATACCGTGATGTCCCGGTGCCCTAACGACCCAATGGATGTCTTGAATGATAACTCGAAGAGGTTTCTGACACCCCGGAAGACTTAAAGACGACTCAGTGGACAGCTCAAAGAAACGCTCATGAGGGGACAGTTTGCAGGATAACTCAAAAGAGGTTCGGGAATGGTTCCTTCTTTCTTGGCGCCGCCTGGCTGAGATATTTGCTGATGTTTCTTGGCTTGCTGGTTGCGACATGGCTTCATAGCCTCGGATGGAGAGAGGGCAGGGGATTCGGAGGGCATTTCGGAGGAGAACTCGGGTAATATTCTAACGGGAAGCTCGAAGAATAATTCGAATGAATTCGGAGACGGCTCGGTAGACGACTAGGGGTACCCCTGAAAGGACGGTTCGAGAGTGTGGTCAAGGAGAGTTCGGATATATAGCTTCGGCATCTGGGGGTGACTCTGGAAGGCGGCTCGGAGGGTTTGGAGGAAGGCCCGGGGACTTGGCAGATAATTCGAAGGACTCGACGACTCGGAGGGCAATGTGAAGGGAATCCGGTAACTCGGAGGCGCGGCGTTGCTCGTTACTGACCAGGTGCACATTGAGAATGGTGTTATTTTGAGGTGAGAGTTGTGTACTTAGAACGGGAATATGCTAGCTGCTGGCAGCTGGCAGCTGGCAGCCGGCAGCGATTGTTTTTGCTGAACGTGAAAACATTACTCACCGCATTCACACCTACCGCATTCACAGCCACGAAGCAATAAGCCAGTCGAGCCCAAACAACACAGCACCGACAGACGCGATAGCCCAGAAGATCGTCGACAGCCCTTTTCATCCGCCCATCAGTGATGGCGACCGCCGACAAGACTGCCCCGGCTGCTGAACTCGCCGAACAGGCGTCACCGTGAGTACCTATGCTTCCAAGTTGCACGGCTTGACTGACTTCTCAGGACACTGTCTACTCTTAAAGAGCAATTAGACCGCATAGAGCGAAAGCTCGATCTGATTCTGGGTGGATCGGCCTCACCACCTCGCGTACACGCGCTGCCTCATGCTCAGCCTTCCACGGACTCCTCTTCTCTGGTCCCTCAGATTCCTCCAGTGCCGAAACACACACCTGTCTCCCGCAAAAGACCCGCCCCCCGCGGGACTTGTTTCGTGAGCTCGAAGCGACCGGCCCGCACAGTCAAGGCCAACAACGTGCCTGAGAACAGCGTCCTCGACCTCGACGCCCCAAAGGTCAAGTGCGCTGGTTGCGGCTCCGAGAGCCACGTACTTGCGGGATGCATGCACCCCGATGTCCTGGGGCCTGACGGGATCATGCCAGGTTGCCCTCAGTGCAACAGTTTGAAGCACGATGTCAACGCCTGCCCCACCATTCGCAAAGCGACAGCATCGCAGATGATATCTTTGCTCCTTGTCGGGCGTGAGAATATGCCCCCATTCAATGGGGAACCATGGTACCTGAGCTTCAAGAAGTTAATCCGGGCTAACCCCGACGTCACGGTTCCGGAGCGATTCCCCTGGACGGCGAAGTTCGCGTTGTCCCAGCGGTTGAACTTGGAGTGGCTCCAGGCAGAGCTTGATGGCCACAAGAACCGGAGCCTTCTTCCCGTGGATCCAGCCACCAAAGACTGGAAAACTGCCCACGAGACGTACAGAAGTAAAATCGTCAAGCGTGTTGCATGGAGCATGGGTGGTGGCAGTGCATTCAAGAACAGGAATTGACGGAAAATCGATGCATGTATAGGGTACTTCTCGAGGAATACGCCCTAGGATGGAGGCTTCTACCCATGGTCTCCGAGTGATGGCATGCCTGACGTATTTCGCCGGGCACGAGAAGGACTCTGATGGGATGGAGAAGACGATGCAAGGACTTGTTACTATACCATGTGTACGGTGTGGAGGTTGCAAAGTGAGAGAATGGGATCGGTTACCAGGCAAGGAGAGTTTGCTCAAATGTTAAGTAAATTGTATATTTCAGATACTGCCTACCTAGGTATGTTAATTCAAACACCTTGCGATGTCCCAATAATTGGTATTTGACCCAGAGGACGGTTCGGAGGAAGTGTCGGCCGGTGACCCGGAAGAGGATTCGGGAGATGACTCGTAGTAGAATCCGGGGGACCACTTGGAGGAGGTCTTGGGAGATCGCTGAGAGGAGGATTGGGAGAATCTTAAGAAGACTTGAGAAAGAAGGACTACTCGGCACACGATGATTTGATCTATCAGGGGTGGATCTCGTTACACTCAGGGTCCAGCTGAAAACCGTCGGTCCGTCCATACAGAAGCATGTGGCGATTCTCAGATTGGCTCCGAATTGACCAAGTCCGGTTCGAGAAAGCCTGGTTGGTGCTGGCGATGCCGATGGGACGACCCTGTTGCTGTAGATGCGCGTATACTCAAGTTGACCGTTGTCCTGACGGGCCAGTCTGACGATGGCTATCAAAGTATAAGGAACACAGCCCTCACTGAGATAGTACTTTTTGGCCTTTCAAACATTGATGAGCGTTCAAAACGAGCGCTTGCTGGGTCCATTTTGCGTGGAAAGGGGACTCGAGAGATGCGCTTTGTGGATGATGGAGACGTGTTCAGGGAAAGGAGATGGTGTTCGCGAGTCGTTGGGCTGTTATTAGTGCGACAAAGGCAGTTGGCTGCTGGCTAACTAAAAACACCCGAGTGCTACTTGGAAGTGAATCATGACGGCCAGTCACAAGTTATATGACGGCCAGGACTTGTACCTCTTCATCTGCCCTCGAGTTCCGCACCTATAACCTCACCAACCACGACATCTGCATCCTCAACTGCCTCGTCACTGTCATACTGCAACAAAGACAACCACGGTTCCTTACAGCTTCCTCGTCGAAGCGAGAGCCAACACAATAGACACAATGTCGAGCGCGCCCAGAAGGCACCAGGCTATCGCGGCCATCGCCCGCTGGGCGGCCTCCACCGACCCCGTCCTCTTTGGGCACCTCCACGTCTCTCACCGCGACTTTGTTCACGCTGGGGTGGTTGCGCAGATATCCGAGCGTCTAGAAAGCTCGTTCGAACGAGTCTTCTTTGTTGGGAGCAAGCTCCAAGCTGCTCTCGCTCTTGATCATTGCGCTAGTCGTAATGATCCCGACACTGACCCGGTTGTTTGTGCGTACGCTGGGTTTCTCTCACTGTTGGAACAGAACCGCGCACAAGACGGTCGAGGGCCCGAGGCTTGGAACGAACTGCCCCAGCCACAAGGCTGGAAGAGCAGTTCAGTCATCCCACACCAAGTCCTCGTTGTCTTGGCCGTTGAGCCGCGCATGCCCGCCGAGTGCGCCCTTGCCATTGCTGCCACGGTCCACTGGGCCATGGACGTTTCTCAGAGGCACGATGCCGCTGTGCGTGTTCTAACCATGTCCTACGAGGACCAGTCCCCCGCGGTTGAGCTTCTGCTCAAGCTTTACTCGGCGCCCACAGCCAAGCCGATTGCGATGGACGACGACGATCGACCGCCATTACGCTGCCGCACTGTGGAGTCGGATAACCTGTTTGTGGACATCTCGAGCAAGATGAACGCTGCGGGCTCCCATGCCACGCATCTAATCCTGTGCTTTCTGCCCTTCACACGCATCGTTAACCTGGTTCCGGCCTTCAACGCTTCGTTCCCGGGGCGCTGGGCGTACGATATGCCGAACCTGCACTCGGGCGAGGCGCACTTCAGAAGAAGCCTGATCCGTGGCGATGCACAATACCACATCGTGTTCTTGAGCCCCGGTGCCCGCGCTCCCTACCTGGTCGAGGGCTTTGACTATGTGCACCTCGTTCTTGGAGCTGTCCAAGTCAAGAGCGTCTTCGATGCCGTCACTGGTCAGGTGATGTACATCAAGTTGCCCTTGTCGAGAGATGAGCGGTTGGAACAAATGTCTTGGGCGTCGAGGACAACGTCACGCCTGGGAAGCGTCATCTTCTACCTCGACCAGCACGAGAGCATCTGGGATTTTGTCGAGGCTGGCCATGCGCGTCGCCGCCTTGAGGTAGCAAACCGCCAACTCGGTGGTTTCATGGGCGCGGCGGCGAGCATGTCGCACTGGCATATGGACGTCGTTAGGGTCATCAAGTGTTTTGTCCAGGAGTCCTTCGCCGTTTCCGAGATGATGGGGCGGATGTTCAACCATGGCATGCTCAAAGCAAACCCACTGTTCAGTGCTATAGCGCCGGGCTTTTCTGGTACCGAGGCCGCCGTCTTCAAGATGGTGCTTCCAATCCTGGAGTACGACCATCGCCTGGCTTGCCTCGTGGCTCGAGGATCATCGAGGCCTTCCAGCCCCGTCATCCAACAGACCAAAGTCCAGTTGGCAGCTCTCTTGTCCGCCGGGCTCAGCAGGGTTGTCCGTATTGACGTCGACAACACGCCGTCGTTGCCAGAGGCTCGACAGGCAATCTTCGACGCCTGCTGGGGATCCACCAAGACCATGGCGAGCAAAGGTGCCATGTGGCTTGCGATGGGACTCTGGAAGCGTGTTGCCATGGAGAACGGTGACTTCTGCCTTGACAAAGCAAGTTACCGACAGAACTGGATTGGTATTCCTGGCATCTCCTGTACTGTCAACGCCATGGTGTCCCTTGCGACAGCCCAGGCCATCTCAGCCCTGAACAGTGTGCTGGCTGAAACCGGCGTTCCTGTGCTCACTAAGGCCTTCGCTGAGGAGACCGAACCGCTCACCAGGCCAGAGCTGCTGGAGCTGCAGGGAGACCTGCTGCACGCCTACTTCCCGCAGCTTGTCGTGTCCGACTTGCGCGAAGATGGGCTGCACACTCACGGGGTGTCGACGAGGAAGTCCCTCACCGGAGCGCCTCTCTGGACGCGATCCATCATTGACATAGACGAGGTACGACGGACCGAGGCCAATCCGGACATCGTCTTTGGCATTTACCATGGCCTGGACTGTCACCAGGGTGCCAGAATGCGGGACTGGACTTGGATCCCAACTCAGGTGGTGGCCAACACCGGAAAGGACGTTAACACGTGGCTGGATCCGCACAGCGCGCGACCAGGTCATAACTTCGAGGAGCATGTCTAGGTTCTGTGGCAATAGAGGGCACAGCTCAATAGTATGGAGTATTTTAGCCGAGTCAATGAGCTTGGTCTTGTGTGACGGTGATGTTCTAGCTATCAAGGGCAGAAAGCCGGCATTGGTATCAACTAGGAATGACGTGTTCCATGACAGTGACTCTCCGACGTGAACATGGCCGTCTAACAGCACGAAAACTCCAATGGTCGCCTCCCTGCCCGTGTCTCTACTCTCGCCAGTGCGCGGCCAAGCGATGATTCTGTCGGCTTCAGAGAGAGAAATAAACCATGCCTCTTCTTGGGCCCTCTGCTCCGCAGCAGTGACGCGATTGGTGTCGGAGTTGTCGCAGATTCTGGGGAGAAGAGTAAGGTGGTTTTTGATGCGCTCGAGACATGCTTGCAAATCGTCGTGCCTGAAAGGTTAGCTGAGATCAAGAAAACAGGGAGTTACTTACTATGCAGTTTGTCTTGTCACCTACACAACTTCCGCCATATTCGGCCGTCTCTCTGGATCTATAGTGCGGGATGTTGGGTTGTCGGTGTTGGGTTGTCGGTGTTGGGTTGTGCCGGTAAGAGAACTGCTCCTTGCGTTGCGCTTCCGTGGTTGTGGCACGGTAGACAGTGCTATGTTCATCGGATCCAGTGCACTGAAGTACGAAGCACTCCTACCACTAAAACGGGGCGTCTGTTATGTTGGTAAAGAGGGCGCCAGGTAGCAGTTCATGAATTTGAGCTGGGTACAAGCAAGTGAAACGAGAGTGACAAGATCTTCACTACTAAGTACCGGTACATGAAGCTGGGCTTTAAAACAATAGTAATCTATGGCAATGTGTGCACCAGAAGCAACACAAAGCTGTCACGAAGTTGTCAAGTGCCCAGACTTGGGTCAGTCTGCACTAGTGTCCTGCACAGAGCGATGTAGAATGCGCCCTACACGACGTAGCATATGTAAGAAAGTAGTATTCAAGCGCTGTACAGTGGCATCAATTGTCAAGTGTCAAAACTATACAGGGAGAACAATTCTGCTCAACCTTTTTCTGCCCAGTGCCCGCTTGGTTTGTCCCGGCATCCCGTTCCTCTGCCACATTGCCCACGGTCAGTGGTCCGAACCAGGCATAGTCTGACGATAAAGGCCAAGACGAGTAGAGCTAGTGTTCTTGCTGGTCCGAAGACTCTTCAGTCCCGTATGACCTCAAGACATTAGTGATCCGATCCTGGAATTCCAACTCCTGCACGTCCATCTCCATCGTAGTCTCGGGAGCGACCTCGGGGAACCCTGGCTCCAGTTGTTCACCTGCAGCACGGCCGAAGAACAGCATGTACGGAGTGCTGGCCCGGTCTCCAATGGACCATTCGGCCGACACGAATGCTGGGTTTCTCGTGGTAAATTCCCAGTTCTCGCCATCAAGTCCGTACAAACGCACACTGTCGCGTCCAGAGTCGGGACTGTCTGCTGTGGCCATCTTGACGACAGCCATCAGGCCGTACCGCTCGCGCACCTGGGAGTGAAGACGCATGCCGTCCCTGAAACGGTAGGAGGGCATCTCAAACGACCTTAAGTCATCGAAATGGATGGGATTGTTGAGGTTGGCTGTGTACAGCACACGGACAACCGAGGGGGAGCTGGATGCGACAAGGAGCTCCTGGCCATGCCACTCGCGGTACCCAAACATGCCGTCAACGGTGCCTTGCAGAGACGCTCCAGGGTACGCCTGAGAGTCCATCTTGATGAGGCTCATCTCTGTGACCTGGCGCGGGTCCCAGCTGACCCACTGGGAGCGGGTTGACTCCTCAAAGTACTCCAGACGCGGAGCAAAGAGGTGGAACCTGGGGAGACTCCAGAACGTCTCGCCCATCAGCCTGGACATGCAGAGGTCCTGGAAGCGGAGGGACGCAAAAGGCTCAGGTTCGTTCCTAAAAAGCTCCTCAAAGACTTCTTTCTTCTCCGCGACTTGCTGGGCGACATCTTCGGGGCTGTTGTGCACGGGGAAAGACAGCATCTGCCAGGCGTAACGGAGGATGGGGTTCCTCGTCTCTGCTTCGGTGGATGCCTCGTCGTTGAGAATGTAGATCGGCACCAAGTGGAAGACGCGCCGAATGACGGCCACGAGGCAGTCGAAACCTCTGGTCTCGCAACCGACGTCTGCAGCATCGGTCGGCTCTGGGAGGTATGTCTTCAGGTAGGATGGTGCTAGCATTATATCTGCCAGGGCAGTTCGCATATCATTTTTGGGGTCCATCGTGCGGGCAAGATCGAATTTCAAGAGGTTTTGGTGTGGTTTGGGATGTTGCTGGAGGTGTGCTTTAGGAGGTGTGATGGGTGATGTTTGGTGAGAGCAGGGTGAATGCCAAAAGGTGACTACTAATTATCTCGCACCGTAACTGTTTGCAGCTGTTCACCAAACACTCCCGCGGAAACAACCCTTGTTTTTGTTTCTTTCTCGGCAGCTGTCCCATACTCCACCTTTTACACATTCTTCTTCTTCTCCGATGCTTTTTAACCCTCTGTTCTCGAAACACATGCCTCACACGATTGAACAGGCTATCCTTTCCCTTTGACTCGTCAAGTCATCCCTCGAGTTACCATTCGAATCGTCCCCGAAATCCTTCCGTCCCTCGAGCCGTTTGAGCCCTTCTTCGTGTTATTCCCCGAGCCGTGGCCAGAGTCCTTCGAGTTGTTTTCAAGCTGCCTGTGAGCATCCTACCCGAAGCCTGCTCCGAGTCGTCCTTCGAAACCTCCTCCGATTACTCCTGATCCCTCCTTCGAGGCATCCTTCGAGCTCCCATCCTGAACACTCTCCCGAATCTTCCTCGAATCTTCCTCGAATCTTCATCGTCTTTCGAAACCTCGTCGAAACGTACTCCAAATAACTCTCTGAACCATCCCCTGAGTTACAATCCTTACTCATGCCTCACTCGACCGACAACGGCGATGGCGCTCGAGCATTTAGGACCATTGGCGAGCTGACGGTTGATGAGAACAACCTGCCCGTAACCGCACGGTTTTTCGATGCTCGAAACAACTACGTCCCCCGAACTGGTGGTATTGTACGCCCCCACCCCACGATCCCAGGAGCCATCTACTTCGAGGCAAACATGGAGGATGCGATGGCACTCGCACAGCAAGTGTCTCTTCTCAGCCCAGATGGGACTGTTAGGTTTGAGGTGCAGTGGTTGACGCCACCGGCTCAGCCTGCAAACAGGGTAAGCAGCGAAAGACGAGTCGATGTACATGTTTTGGCTGATAACGCGTAGGGTGAGGAACAATCCCAGGCCCCCGGTCCCAACTCCGGCATCCGTCTTGGGCCCCTTACCGACACGCATCAAAATGCCGTCGTTGATGTTCATGTCGATGGCCGAGCCCAGGCCCAGGCCCAGAACGATCCGGGAACGCGTGATGGAACTGCCAGCTATGACATTCAGCATGCTCACCGTCGCGGTACCAGCCGCGCCCACCGTCGAGGTTATCGTGGGGCTAGCCGTGGTTAAGGACTGAGAGACACCGGGGAGATCGCCTGGTAGGGCTGGAATGCGGACACGGGACGCATTTAGCGGATCAGATCGCATTGTTCAATACATCATGTCTCTCTTCCGTATCATTTCTCTTCTCGTAGTCTTTCATTATCCCTTCTACCCTCGACAACTGGTTAGGTTATTACAGCACCTCGGGGTCGACCTCCCAACTGTACTCTCCGTCACGCCGTCTTCATCTGAAAAGTCAGAGCTCTAGACCTTTTTGACAGGCTGGGTAATCTGAGCCCCTCGAGCCGGGAAATATGGCATCGTCAAGGCCGGTGTCTAGATCCGTCTTCGCAACCGCCTCTCTCGGCACGCCCGTCTTCCGAATCCAAATACAGGGCGTCTTGGAGGGGGGCGACCTGGGTCTCTGGAACAAGGACCAAGGTATTTTGCTCCGTCGTGTTGGATCAGGGAGTTCCCTCGTCGTTTTGGGGACATGGCTGCATGCTATTGTCTACGAGAAACACCTTGAATCGGATCTTGCAGTTATCACTCAACACGATTGCGTTGCGACCAACCTCAATTGTACATGTGTGTGGTGTTTATCTCCCAGTATTTAGTTACTGTTGTGACCATAACTGGAGCACTTTCAAACAACATAAATATAGAATAGGAAATATTATATGCAATTATGAAGAAGTTGACTTGTTTGCTACCAAGTCTTTGTTTATGGCGAGAGCCAATCCGTCATTATCGAGTTCCTACCACCTTTACTGAGACTCATCCTTTAGTTGGTCTTTGAGCCAATTCGCGTAGGCTGAGGACTGGCCCCACGTAAAGTCGGAACTATCAGGGCAGTGCTTGGGCCATGGCCACTTAGGTACTGGCAAATCGGTTCCTTCGCGAGGTTTGACTAGATAGTAATGGTCAGAGGGGATAGAGGCCGACAGAGATGAGGATACTCACACCAGCGAACCCACATGATCTGGTCCACCATGTACTCAAAGTAGTAGGTCCCAACAGCGTGCTCCCCTCTCTTCCGGAGACCTCTGCAAGTTGCCAGGGTGGCCTCTGCGCGTTTCTTGTCTAGGTGCTCCTCTTCACATGGGTCCATGTATGCGAAATATGCATACATATGACGACGCCGAGCCGTGGTGTGGCTCGGGTCTAGGTATAGAGGGAGTAGGTGAAATCTTTCACCGGGGCGTGATGGGGAGGGTAATTCGGCGTATGCGGTGTCTATCATTCTGAATTATTGGCGTATGCGTCGTGCGGAGGTTGTGATGTGTGTTCGCTGGTAATGTGTGTATGTATATATATGTGTCTGTCGATGCGAGGTTCGTGAAAGCAAAATTTGGATTCTCACTCAAGTTAAGGCGTCAACTGCTAACAATTGGTTTTTCTTGTCAAGTCGAACAATGCCAGTGAAGAAGAATCAGGGGAGTAGTAGATATATCACTGCGTAAACGGAGTAGCGCGCCACAGAACAGCTTGAAGCGTGTGTCTATGTGCGTGTGTTTGTGCGTGTGTGCATGGAGGGTTGAGGCTGTGTGATAAATGGCGTGGTGCGTAGGATGTAAGAGCAAAGGTGGGAATTTTTATTTATTTCCTTTTAGCAAAAAGAGGTCAGAGTCTGCAATACTTGTCAGCTGCTTGAAATTACAAATCCGGTGAGTGTTAAACAACGATGCAACTGCGAGCAGCTGCCAACACGATAACGCTAATCATGCCAAAGAAAAGCCCAAGGGCGGGAACCACTTGCCGGCTCCTGTTTCTAAGTAGGTAAAGTTCCAAGTCCAGTTGCTGAGGTATGCTCTGGAAACATGCTGCGTTGTTCAAGTAAATCGGAGCTGTTTGTTCTTTTCATCACTGGTCTGCTCTACAATGTCCATGATTCCTCTTTTATTGGCATCTATCCCATCCATCCCATGTAACTGAAACGTAGTTAGCTTCCACAGAGGAACAGTCCTGCCGATAGCGCTATGGGTCGAACATTGATGTACATGCCACTATTCTCTCAGCCGTTCAACAACGGGCAACCTTAACATCACAGCCCAACGAAAAATCTGCAACGCCTGCAACTGGTGCCAAATGGCACCGTGCTCGACAGTCCTCTGAGCCAGCCGCAAAGAGATGCAAGGCGGGCAGGCCCCCAGGAGTTCTAGGAGGCAAATAGTTAGAAGCGCACTGAACAAGCCACATCCTAAAGCCACCACAGCATAGCAAGATATTGCGATGCTTAGCAGTATCGGCCGTGCCTGGGACTCTAAATGCCGTCTCTGAGTCCGACTCCGACTCCGTCTAAGGCACCACCCGAGTCCCTCCGACCCCTCTATTAGAAGGTGAATCTTTGCGTCCCATTCTACATATTACTTGTTAGGAGATGAGATTTAGTTAGTCCGGTACATAATTGACGGTCATCTTTGTGATAAGCCATGATTCATTCCAGGGGATAGGCTGATTTGAGAATATGTGGGTGGCAGCTGACAGCCGCCACCGTCTGCTCGCGCAACTCAGATTCTCAGTTCCTAACTTACCTTAATTCTTAGTAAATTACCCTTTTTGCTATTCCCATCTCTATGAAATCAACACAGGACTTCAAAATGCCCAAACCCACTGCGAAACGCCCTGTCGGCCGTCCCCGAAAGGAGCCCGACCCTGAGAGAGGGGAGCCATCTCCCAACCCGCGATCGAAGAAACGTCAGCGGTGGTGTTTCAGCCCAAAGATTCCAAGGACGATGTGGCACACACGCAGTTAATGTACTCTGCCGTTGGAGAGACGATGTTCGCACGCCGTCGCAGTACCCGCCCCATGCTCCAGGTCAAAAAGAGACCCTTGAGTGTCGCCGATATGGATGCCATCATCAGTCAAGTTGATAAGTATGAGGATACCCTACGCTAACATTAGAAACAATCGCCAGATAGTCAGGCATTAACTGTGAAAGACCCTTCTTATATAATAAGGCTATGGAAAATCTCTCTGGACCTCTTTTACTATTTGCTTTTGGCTATTATCTCCCTACTGTGAAGGCTTATATCCCGGTAGCAGGAACCTAAACTTAGCTATATCTCTACTATAGGTTCACTAGTTCTATGATTGTTTATCGTACCTTATATGCTATGGAATATGGAATTCTAATCTCGACGAGCTAGCTATAGTACTTTAGTTTGCTGTTATCTACTGTACTGACGATTGTTGTATATGGAATATGCCTGATGTACTTATGCGCGGTGTGCTCAAGAAACTCCGGTATTTCTTGAGCATCTCGGATGGTCCTCTAGAGCAACCTATTAGTGAACTGCACAAGGATGCACGCAGGACCAAAAGAGGGCAAGGCGACCGCCCGTCGCTCCATTCCGAGCTGATGCGTCAGATGGACTCGTCCAAGTCCCAGTTTCAACCCGGGGTGACGGATCACCAAGGCCACGCCGTTTACGCCGTACTCTCGCCGACTTGATGATGATTGAGGGGGCCATTGACAGCTTCCACAAGAACAGTAATCCAATACTGCCAACTGTCAAGCAAAGCTACCAGGGATACCTTGATTGTCGTAAGACCAACGACCTTCCCGCGGGCCCGGAGCAGCTACGGGAATTTTACCGCCGCTCATGGATGCATGAGCAACGAACCATTGACAACCGGCCCTACTCAGAGAGCGAGCCTGAGCCTGACGTCTCCGGGGGAGTCTCTGAGGAGAGCGACTCAGACGTTGATGCCCCAGACTCCATTGTCTCGGAGTCTCACGACGTGCCGGAGTCTCTGATCTTCAACGCCTCTGGGTCTGAGAGGTATTATATGTGGAGCGATGACGAACAGAGCGATTTAGACATGCTTAGTGACGGGGGAAATCGGAGTGACGATCTCGGCGACGAACAATTGCTTGATTCGTGATGAGGACTCGGTGCAACTCGGCGCAGCGAGACCAACGATCTTCGTCGCCTTCGTCAACTCTTGCTGAGAAACACTGGTCAAATTGTATGGAGTGGGAGGATGGATTGAGGGCATCCACGTTTCGCTTGGCGATTTAGGGATGATAGTCCTGGGGGCTCAATGCTTGTGGACGAGTGTAAGAGGAGAAAGCACGAATACAATTGAGGCCATACTTGCGGGAGCTACTTTGTGAATTAATTACTAAAACATGGTCACTGCGGACTAGCAAGCTGGCTGCAAGTTCGTACAGTCGTAATACTCAGCTTTAACATGTTTCGATCCAGGCCGTGAGACTTTTCTTCTCTACCAAGTCATTTTTAATAGTCTCAGTCTTAATGGCTTGCTGCCACCCGTTCCCCTCACTCCACTCCTTCTCGATCGCTCTAAATTGTCCCACATCAACCAAAGTAACTGTACCTTGGCCCCCTTTTTAGCGGTCCCGGCCATCTCCCCTAAGCTGCTAGTCCTACGTACCGCTCAGCCTCTCCTCGGCGTCTGCGACCAGTATCGTCAGGCGCAGCCCATCTCCACATTCGCGGATTTTAACGAACGAGCTTTATCGCAGCGTTGCGCATACTGCAAGACTAAGAAGAACAGCGACTGATCGGCATCCATGTCCGTCCCCGTTCTGTCTAACCCCTTACCGCCATTACCATCTACAGCCCAGCCTCTCCTCCGCATTTGTGGATTTTAACAAACGAGCTTTATTGTGGCAATGTGTTCGGTGCCGTGATAAGGCTAAGAGGAACAGCTAGGTACGTATCCCTCGCCTTTTCACTGATGTGTTGACTAACCACTGTGGATGTCTCGAAAGAACGCATCATTATTGTGCCAAAGGCCTTTTCGGGCGCAAGTTATACTTGACACTTAGAATACGAGATTCTAGTGTAAGTAATGATAAACCTCTTCCTTTTGGCATTATCATGTTATTTGATTGATTTATTTGACCTTTATTTAGCCTGGTGGATTGATCCATGATCGTCATGGTGGACCATGCTAAGTACAGGACATCCCAAACATCTTTTCAATGCAACTTGACTACCGCAACGACTTATAAATTCATACACCTTAGCGTTAAAAGGAGAGGGGCTGGCGGAATTTCGTTGCTCTGTATTCTATTAAACCTCGGCGCGTAAAAATAGGGACACGCCATCCAGCACCGCGACTTAAGAGACCACTTCAGAAATCGCTAACCTACTTTAAAGCTCCTCCTTTTCTCCTCGCCTACGACTCGTAGCCCGTCTCATTCGATTTGTAGATGTCATATGAGGAAGTGACCTACGCTAGAGTGGGGTAGCCGTTCAATCACCAAGACGACATGCTGCCAATCTGATTGAGTATTGCAACTAACGCCCTGTTTACAACCATTTGCGCCCGTGTATCCTCCCGACCGATGCATCTGCCCTCACCTTCAACACGACGTGTCCGCGCAAACCCAGATGTATCTTGACTCATCTGCCCAAACCTTTAGCAATCTAGATCTTGACTCACCAGCGATGACTTTTCGCATGACGTGTCTGCGCAAACCACTCGGGCTCTTGACTCCCAAACTTCAAACATAACTTGTCTGCACAAACCAGTGGATGTTGACTCATCTGCTGTCGCTAACCGCATGACGCGTCGCACAAACCGGCCTGGACCTTGACTCATCCCCACTGCAAACATAATTGCCCCAACTATATAAAGACCTCTGTCTCTCCCTTAGGACCAGACAACCAACCCTCATACACTCTTCTGCATACAACCACCTACCACGTCCGCGCTCGCATCGAGACCGTGTCCATGCCGGGATCAGACTCGAAGCTCGTTGTCGGCAGGCACATGTAACTGTAAGGTTCTTCTCAGCCTCCACCGTTGGCAACTCCTCTTGGCCTTACTGACTCGTTGCAGCCTTGCGTCCGGCTCCCGATCAATACTTCAGTAGCCACGTGCTTGTCGGATGCATCAGCCCCGAGGGCAACTGCTCCAAGTCTACGAGGCTTGAGTCATGCCATGCATCTCGCAGTCTATGGAGCGTGACGGCTTCATGCGAGGTTGTCCTCAATGAAGCACGGTGGACCTCGATAATTACCGCATGGGGACAAAGCTCGCCACGCTATTGGTGGCTACTTCGGGTGTGATAGTGGTCCAACCGGCTCGCCCCGGCCCGGGGGATCGAAACACGTTGTATCCACAAGGCTGGTCAGCATCCGCTATGTGATCCTCATGAGCACAGCGCCTGGAGGTGCAACCCAGAGGTGCTGGTCTGCTACGCCGATGACACCGTCCGGCCCTCCAAGTCGCCTCCAAATACCCAAGACGTCGACGTCGACTTCAATGTCCGAGACACGGAGGCGTTGCAACCTTTTTCCATCACTGGCTTCTTGTTTTGGTCTTGAATCCAGCACAGTCATTTATATACGCCGCATTGACTACCGGGCTCCATGTCCACCGACTACTCAGGTTCAATACGACTTATCCAGGACTCTACAAACGGCGGCTTAATATATTCCTATCACCAAACAAGTCGACGCGGATATGCCTGCGCCCACCAGCCGTGCTGGGTGGGCACGGTGGGAACCTGCCTGTTTCCCTGTCATGATTCGCATGTGGGAACTAATCTATAGACATGTCTATATTAAGAACCAGCCGGAATCGATAGCTACCCAGCCAGACGAAAAACTGACTTGTCCCGAAAACCACACAATCAAAATCAGCGACGATGAAACCAAAGAGGAAGAGAGTGAGGAAGAGGAAGAGGAAGAAAAGATCAGCGAAGAGGAAGTTAATCAAGGGATCATAGCTCGCCTCACCGCCAAGCCTCTCCTCACCGACAAAGAAGTCGAGAACGCCAGCGTCATGTTTCTGCTGTCGGAGAAATCATGTTCTTATACATATTAATACCCTCTGGATATAATGTAAGTACATACTTTTATTATTCTACAAACGAACTAGGGCCTTATTAGCAAGATGACATTATAGTCCTTTTGTCGTACCCAACATGGTCTAGCAGAATGCTGAGATGTAAAACCTGACTGTTGAACTGGCTGCCAAGGCAGCACCTATCATTAGTTTGGAAGGGTACTTCGCCAGACTTGGATGATAACGAGGCCTTGGCCTACAGAGAGCCTCTAACCCGTCCCGTTCGCAGGCGAACAACAAAGACGTTCAGTCGCTATCGCAACTGCAAGAAACTTGAGGGAAAGATATAGTGCCGAGAGGACGACATGACCCGGAAGGCAGACAGTACCTTAATCCAATATAGCCCCAAACGCTCGAACCCAGAGGATTACAGGTTCGACACCGTCATCGCCGACGAGGCGCAATACGTCAAGCGACTTGGAGGGTCTCACTATACCATGCTTAATCACTTGGGTTAGAAGCGAATCCTGTGGGTCAGTGGACCTCAATACCAGTGCCTCCTAAACCTTATACGGTTCTTCTTTGATCATTCAGATCTTTTGATCCAGCCCCTGATCTGTGTTTCATATACGCCCATAGACGATAAGTCACTCGAGGATACCCAAACCACTCTCGCATATACCGACACCCGAATGCAGACTCGCTGCTGCCCCTCCGTCAATCCTTCACCAGCACTAGGGGGCGCGCCTATGTGACCTTCAAATCGGGCAGGGTTGCGATACTCGGCGCACCATCCCGGTGCCAATCCGAGTCCCCCCCTCCCGTTGATCGATGTCTTTTTGTCCCCGCTGTAACCCTTTCCCATTGCTGTCATCGACCTCTATGGGGGCAAGGCTTTTGTACCGAAACCAATCCCAATCGTCGAGCTGAAGCTCAGAAACAACATACACAAGGCATCGAAGATGTCGGACACACGAGAGACCGCATTCGCCAAACTACCCTCATCATGGCGGCCTAAGGAAAAGCTTCCCCTACGCCTTAGACCTCGAGAAGCTTTGCCCTCGGACCTGGATCAAGGAACAAAGAGGTTTGGACGGGGTACTTCAACTCCGGAGATGTTCCACATGTATTAGCCCGGCTTCTAGCAAGGTACACTCGATCGCCATATACGTTTTACAGCCTATGTACATTTCCAGCTTCTCCAATTTCAAGACAGCAGAGGTTCTCAGGCTGGAAAAACTGTCTAAGCCAAAGGGCTGCCAGAGCAGCTGAGCTGTCCGTCCCTCACCAAGTCTTCATGCGTCCCAAAGTCACACAAGAGTACCTGAACACTCAAGAAACCACTGCACCCGTCTTGACCACCACTAGCCAGGCAGTTCCGCCAATTCCACTTATATAGTACGGGGAGTTTTGCAAACAACCTCTCAAACGCTGCACGAACCGGATCAAGCACTTCATCCCGGCAATCATCATGAACGAGTTGGGAATGTCCAAGTTCGGAGCCGCCTACCCGGGCCCCTGCGCCCGCCCTCCATCTTACCTTCCCATAGACTGGGGCGTGAGACGGTACAGCAGCAGCACGGTCTACCCTCGCGACGCCCTGCGCACAAACTTCGGGGGCCTCATGCCAATGCAGTGGCCGGCTCACCCTGAGAAGCCGTACAAGCTGGACCGTGAGATCTGGAAGGACGAAGACTTTGGCAAGTACCACTGGGGAAGGGCCATGGTTCAATGCCTCTGCTAGCGTTAGCACGAGATTTCCCACGCTAAAATATCTCTTTGTCTCCATTCAAGCACAAGTGCTTCTCACACCAGAAGACGGACGAGAACCGAGAAGGAAGCAACCCCTCACCAATTCGCCATGCCTCGTTCGAAACTGCAATGTATTTCGCAGTCCTTCAAGTTTCCTCGACCAAAGTCGAATCAATAGTATAAATTAGAAAGGTTTGATGGTCAGACAGTATCGAAATCCGTCGTCAGCAAACAGATCAACCGCTCGCAGATGGACTCCCTCGCCGAAGGGAACGACCTCTTGGAAGACCTGGAAGAAGACCTCGAGGTCCCCGACGACGGCGACGATCAGCCTATAGTGCCCGACCCCAACAAGAAGCCCACCGCCTTTTACAAGCCCCGGGAAAAGACGCTCGTGAATGACGACTAGTTGCTAATTATAGCGGACGAGTATTACTTTCTCAAGAATGTAACCACAGCCGGGAACAAGATGTTCTAGCAACTTAAGCGGGACAGCCTCCTCTTGGTATCTACCATACTAATATCTAACCACGTCTAGGATATCTAGGGGTATCTTATCCTCCTTTAGAACCTCGCCTAGCCTATTAGCTGGTCGCTAGTGGAGTGTACTAGTATAGTGCAGACCCTCTACGACGAAGAATGCTAGGACGCCCTTAAGGCGGATAGATACTATAGCGATATTAAACTAGCTAACCTCTCTAGGGAGAATATTATTAACTTAACCCTTCTCTTACCTCTTAAGTAGTATTACCGCTTAGAGTATAAGAGATATATTAAGTCTAGGAAGAGTCCCCTATTTATATGCTACCTGATACTCTTTAAGTGCTTTATAAACAGGTCTAAGTTTAATATAGATATTTTTATACTAGCTATATAACCTATCCTTCTGATAATATCTATATAGTATAGTATACTTATACCTATAATAATACTAGATAGTTTAGAAATATATATAAGTAAGAGTATTACTAATATAAGTATTATAATAGTAGAGCTATACCTGCTAGATAATATTTAGCACTATATAGTAGTAGAGATTAGTAAGCTGTAAGATAAGCTACTAAGCCTAACTGATAAGATACTACTAGAGATACTATCTAACAGGAGGATAGTAAAAGGTGCTATAATAATACTTAATAGTATAATATACTAGTGCCTTCTTATAATATTAATAGATATAAATAATATAATACTAATAGAACCTACTGTTAGAATTATAAGATATATAGTAAACTTATAGGGTGGTATCCCTATTAGAGAGGCTAACTTTAGCCTAGCACTAGATAAGCTAGTATGCCTAAATAATACTAATAATAAGCTCTAAAACTATAATAACCTGCTCCTAATCAGCAGGGTGAATATACTAGAAAAGGCCTAATAGCAGTTAGACTAGGTCGTAAGAAATAAGCTAGACCTTATAGCTAGCACTAAAAAGGTTAACTAAGTCACCTTAATAGACAGCTCTAGTAGTCTCCACTAGGTGTTTTATAACACTAGGACCTTATAAAAGTATAGCTTCCTATCAGATAGGGCTAGATAAGTCTAGTATATTCTTTAGGATTCCCCTAAGTATATATATATCCTATTAAAGATCCTTATAGCACATACTACTAATAATTAACTCTTAGTGTATTATAATAATCCCCTGACCTTATAGTATGTTTTTTTCCTTTCGTCTTATTACTAAGCTAGCCTCTAGGAACAGCTATTAGTATAAATCCTAACAGCTGTTCCTAGAGGCTGCCTAGCACTCTTATTTCCTTCCCCTACCTAAATCAAGTAGTGGCCTCTAGGAACGGTTATTAGCACAAATCCTAACAGCCGTTCCTAGAGGCCGCCTAGCACTCCCATTTGAGACTATTAGCTAATTAGTATAGTATAGGATCCTTAATGCCCTCGCGGTCATATGTGGTATCCCAACTCTGTATTATATGTCACGAAACAGCAGAGCCTGGAACCAGACTCCAGGCTATCGCGACCATCGCCCGTTGGGCGACCTCCACCGATCCCGTCCACTTCGGGCACCTCCACGTCTCCCACCGAGACTTTGCTCACGCTGGGGTGATCGCGATGCCGTACGAGACTATAGGAAGCTTGTTCGAACGAATGGTATTAACGCCCTACGAAACCTTCCAGCTTCCATCGCCCAACCAAGATATCGCCTCACAGTACCCTAACAAATCCATCCAACAACTGCCTAATAACAACGACCTGATGCCGATCCTCTTTTACTCTCCCCAGCAACGGGCGAAAGACCGCGCCAAGGCCAATCGCCGGGATAAGTCAGCGCCAACCTCGGAGCTACGCACGTTGGAAAAGCTCAATGCTGACCATGTTCCTTCCAGCCCCCCCACGGAAGGCTATAGGGCCCGGTGTCTCAAAACTCTATTTTTAGAATTTTTCGCTAGAGTCACCCTGTACTGTGCGCCCTCGTACGACTCCGTTTTGCGCATATTAATTAATCCCTAAAAGTTTCTATTTTCCCCACCAGAATTAATATATATAGTACGCCCTTATATAATCCTGTTATGCGTATTTATAAAGATATTAGGATTAGAGGTATATAACCTAAGGTTATATACCCCTAATTACATCCTAAAAAACCTCTTACTATAACTTAATTTTTCTTTCTTTTTCTTTAACCTTATATTTCTAGGTAGTCAGCTTATATACACACTATAAAACTAACTCGCACTTATATTATTAGCACCCCTCTCTTGCTAGAGAGCCTTCACTAGGGTATAAGCAGTAGTAACAGCAGTAAACAGTAGGGCTTTACATATCTTATATATACAGGTATAAGCTGTGTAGCTACCTGCTGTAGTATTCACCTAGTCTTAGTAGAGACCTGCTATACTATTCTTACTTATCTGTGTAATATACATAGAACAGGAGATAGTTTATACTGCTCTTATAGGAGTAGTAGACTTCTCTCTTAAAGTAGTAATACTCTTCTTCTTAGCTTATCTCTTTCTCTTAGCTTATATAAGATTAGCCTAGATATTATTACAGAATAAGCTGGTGGCTAAATAGCTATAATCTAGAAAGAAGCCACTAGGGAGTGGCTATAACAGGAGAGGGGATTTCCTACTAATTAGTCTTAAGAGAGCTCTAGGAAATCCTAAGGCAGTCCTAAAGAAGGCTAAGAGAAAGTCCTTAAATACTCTTAGGGAGTTCCCTAAGAGTGCCCTAAGACTTTCCCTATATAAGGGAAAACCTTCTTTAGAATAGCTAGAAAAGGTATTAATCTATTATCTTACTATCCTGCTTACTAGCCTAAGGTATCTTAATTATATAAGTAGGGAATCTCCCTCTTAGTAGTATTTACTTTATAAATCCCTAATTTAGTTAATTTTATATTAAATAGTAGTAATTATATTACTTATATTTACACACCTTTTAGATAGCTTTAGACTTATATCTTAGTTAGAAACTTCTTATAGTATACTAAGAGATTCTTAGCTGCTAATACTACTTTTCTCTTAAGATACTTAAACAAATCTACTAGGAGAATAACATATAAATATAAGAATAATACCTTTTAGAATAATACTAGCAATTAGGACTTAACTATTCTTTTCTTTCTTATTCTTACTATAGACCTAACCCTAAGAAGATAATTAAATCTCTTATAATCTTTATCTTTTAGAGAATAAGTCTATATATTAGAGTTAAAAAAGGAATTATATAGTGATTAAATAATAAAAGACAGGTTAAAAACTATAAAAAACTATTTCACTACCTAAACAGGCAGAAATATTAACTTCTACTATTACTACTAAATAATCTCTTATAATACTAAAACTAGAAACCACCTACTAGCTCCTTTAGGATAACTAGCTTAATACTTTTTAAGACCTTTCCTATTTTACTATAACCTTTTCTTTTTACCTAACAACTAGTAAGTAACCTAGCTATTAATAACCTCACCTAGTGACTTTATACTTAGGATATTAAACCTAAACCTAAATCTTAATTTACTAACCTAGTAAACTTACTATAACTTTTAGTCCCCTAGTGATACTAGGATGCTCTTTACTTAATAACTAATTTATAAGGTAGACTAGCTCTTACTAAGTTTAATATAACCTTTTAGCTAACTAGAAATAAAGAACTTATAATAGTAGACTAGTAACTCTTAATAATAATAGTTAAAATACTAATAGAATTAGCCTTAAGTATAAGAGAGCTGCTAAACTGCTAACTAATATAAGACACTCTTATTACTATAAAGGATTTATATAACCTTCTTAGCTAGACTTAGCTAAATACTATCTTAATACTATATATTTAATTCTAACTTAAAGAGGTAGAAAAGTTCTAGCTAGTAGATATATATAATAACTTGTTTAATAATATAAAACTAGATAATAAGAACCTTATTTAAAAAAGCACCTCTTGCTTTATAAACACCCTAGAAAGATATATAGTATAAAGACTAGATTATAAAATAATACTAGTTTAAAATATACCTTATCTACTTTTTAGGCTAGTCTTAGACTAGTATATTAGCAACCTAAGTGATAATTAATAGGTAGCACTTTAAAGTAGTTATAAAGAAATTAACCTATAGATTAACCTTATCTAAACCTACTTTAAAACCCAGCTAGAAGTTATAATAAACACCTTAGATAAAAAGATGTTTACTATCTAAGATATTACTAACTAAGTAGACTTCTAAAACTAAATATCTAAAGTTAAATATATAATATAAGTAGCTAAATACTTACCTAACTATTTTACTAATCTTATATTTAATAAACTTAATATTTATCTCTAGAAGGTTATAAGCTATTTAGTATCCTACTAGTCTATTAATAACTAGGCGGAAGTAAATAAGCTTTATATATTAAACTTTTATATCTAAGTAACTGCTAAAAGTTAGAGCCACCTTCTTAAAGGGAAATACCACACTCTAATAGGAAATTAAGCTAGTATAACCCCTTAAGAACTTAAGATAATATACTCTTAAGCACTATATAGTAATATAACTAGTATAATACTATAAATAAGGAATAATAAGACTTTTACCTTATAATAAAATAACTATTAATAAGAGTATATATATATACTCTTACTTACCCCCCTAGAAGGATAAAACCCTAGCTTAGTACTAACCTAAAACTAGGTAAGATTTATATTACTCTTACTATCTAAAAATATAGTAATAACTACTAGAACTTTAGCCTAAAATACAGCCCTGCTTTTAGTATTAGCTCTTCACCTTATAATTATATATCTTAGCTAGCTTAGCAGTAGAAATATAAACACTTAGATATTTTATATATTTAATAATATCTAGCTAGATAAGCTTAGAGGGTATTATATCTCTTAGAAATAAGTATAAGCCTTCTTTATAAAGAAAGAATTTTAAAACCTAGATAAAGTAGCTTATATAATAGTAAAAGAATATAATATAAACATAAAAGAACTATAAGACTACCTAGAATTCTTATATAATACACTTAAAGTATATAAATTTATCTAGAAAACTATAAAAAGCTAAAATAGTACTAAAGAATTTATCCTAAATATTAGTAACTACTGCTTAGTTTTACTATAAGACTTAGTCTATCTTACTTATAAACCTAAGTAAATCCCTACTATTATTAAGTGTATACTATAAGAAGAGAAACTAAACTTATAATATCTCTTAAAGTATAGCTATATATAAGTATAAGTAAAAGCCACTCTAAATAGAACTAAGTGATAAAAGATCTATATAAATATAAGTATAACACACTTAGTAGTTAGCTAAGAGATACTCTAGTTCTTTCTAGATATAATTTTTACTAGAGAATATTAGGCTAAGCTTAGTAGTATAAGCTAAAATAAAATAAAAGAATAAGTAATATTTATAGTATACTTACTAGGCTACTATATAAGAGAATATATAGTAGTAAAGGTTTATATTAAAGCCTAAGTTATACTAGAACTATTAGTAGGACTACTTTTAGGCTAAGAATTTAATACTACCTATAGGGTTAATATTATTAACACTTAGCAGGAAGTGTAAGTAGGTATAGCTAATAAGCTATACTTACCTGCCTTAGTGTATACTTATATAAGATCTTATAAATATCTAGTGAAAAATAATATATATATTATAATCCCTCCTAAAAGTGGTAAAGTAGTATAAGTAAGTATACTAGGTGTCTTAAAAGGCTAAGACTTTCTTCTTAACTTATAAAGTTAAGATATTATTAGAGCTATTATAAGACAGCTTAAGGTAGTCTTTATAATAAATAATAGGTAAAAGCTACTAATAATCTAAAAGAACTAATAACTAGGGATTTTAAAACTAGTTAAGAATAAAAACTCTATTAAAAAAGCTAACTAAGATGACCTACTTACTAAATATAAAAATATAGTACTAATAACTTATAAGCTTAAATACTTAACCTAAAAAGCTATAACTTTAACTAATAATAAACCTGACTAGAAACCTAGTATAAGGTTCTAAAATGCTAGTCTAAATCTAAATACTAAACTAGGTATATTTAGAGATAAGACTCTCTTAAAAGTTAAAATAGTAGAGAGAGTAAGAATCTATAATAACTAAACCAGCTTTATATAATAAGTCTAAGGTCTTATATAAAAATATACTAGTATTTAAGTAAACTAAGAGGAAATAATAGTACTTAAGTATAAGTATATAAAGATACTCTTAGTAAATAACTAGCACTAATAAAAACTAGGATTATAACTTTACTTATTAAGAAAAAAGAGAAGAGACTTTCTAGATGCTATATTTAACTAACTATATAACTAAGAATAAATAAAGTAGGTTATAAAACTAATACTATTTATAAGCTCTGTTTTTATAGTATAGCAAATAGTAGCTAGTAAAAAGAAAGAATATATAATAGTAAACTTATAAGCTCTAAATAATATAATAATTCTAAATGCTTACTTAATACTCTTATAAGGAAATATTCTTAGTAAACTCTAAAGGAAATAACATATTAGTATTATTAATACCTAGTTATTTTTTTACTAGTTTCTAGTATATCTTAAATACTAAGATCACTTTATAGTAGTTAGTTATTAAGAATTAAAACAATTTAAGATAGCCCTAATAAGATTTAAAAACTTCTTAGTATATATTTAACACTTTATAGACTAACTGCTCTAACTATACTAAGCTTTTACTATAGTATTTATTAATAATATTATTATCTTCTTAGATAATAATATAAAATATTTAAGATACTTACACACTATCTTTTAGCTATTCTAAGAAAAGAATATTACTCTTTTAGCTAAGAAAGCCTTCTTAAGGTATTTTTTTATTTAACTACTAGGATTTTAGGTAGATAAACTAGGTCTTTTTAACACTTAAGAGCAGATAACAGCCTTAAGAAATATTAAGTTTTTAACTAACTTATAATAACTTAAGAAATAAATTAGTATAGTTAGATAGCTTTAGTATTTAATCTTAAGATTTACTAAAATAATTAAACTACTATAAGCTAAGAAAACTAGTATACTTACTAAAAGATAAGAATTAGGTAAGATAGTAACTAGCTAAAAATAAGCTAGCTATATAATAAAAGCTAAGTTTATAAGAACCTTAGAGAAAATTAACAGTTTTTATAAAATTATAAATAAACTAGCTAATATAAAGTCACTTTATTATTTTAACCTAAATATAAAACTTTTTATATAGCTAGATATATTAAAAGAATAAGATATAAGAAGTATAATATACTATTTAGACTTTATATATATTTAGGACTAAGTTAGTAAGATCTTATTTATAGTTATTTAACTTATTATATATCTTAGCTAAGCTTTATAAGATGCTAAAAAGAACTACTAGCTAATAAAAATAAAAATAGTATACCTAGTCTAGATATGCTAAAAAGCCTAGATAATAATCTAGTTAACTTAAAGAGATAAGATAATTATACTTACTAATTACTTTACTATTTTATAAGAAGATAAGCTCACAGCCTAAAAGACTAGCCTTAGAAGAAACTAGTACTAAGCTGGGTAGAGTATACTAAGAGTATAAGAGCTACTAAGTAAGATTACTTAGTGATCTTAGTAAGTAGTTTATAACTACTTACTAAGTTAAAGTCTTATAATATATAAATACCTACCTTAGAGCTTTCTATCTTACCCTAATTAGCTAACTCTTATAATTTTTTAACTTTTTTACCTACTTAAGTGATTAGCATAAATAGAAAGATAATAATAAACCTCTAATAAACCCTAGCTTAAATAAGTTATATACTAACACTAGGTTATGTTATAAGTGGTATATACTAAGTGATAAAACTATTATAAACAGAATAAATTATACTAGAAATAATTAAGTTAGTAAAACTAGTGTATAAACTAGAGCTAAAAGATATTAAGAAGGAGAGCTAAAAAACCTAATATAAGAGGTCTAAAAGTGATTATAACCTATTAGTAGAGCTGCCACCTAGGTTATATAGGTGGATTCTTAGTGATTAACTAGTGATATAAGAGTAGTAAACTCTAATATTAGTATATAGCTTAGATATATAGGATTTCTTAAAGATCTTAGCTAAATAGCAGGTAGTATAAACAGAGCTGATATACTAACTAGTTTAACACCCTATAAGTAACCTTAAGTAAGATTAGAAAAAACCCCTTACTTATAACTATATAATACTACTTAAGAATACTATAAAGGTAAAGGTTAATAACTAGATTTATACTATAAAGTTAGAAAATAGCTTTTAACTTAACTGTACTAATATATAAAAAATCAAATAGTTTATAACTAAGCTTTATATAACTAGATAGACTAAATAGTATAACTATAAGAGGAATCTTATTAACTTAACCTAGTAGAACTATCTTAACTTTATTTATAAGAGATATATTAATATAAGCTTATAAGAGAGGTAATTATAAGACAAATTAATAGAGATCTAATAGTATAATAACTAGTTGCTAATAAACTATTTTAACTTATAGACTGCCTTATATACCTTTATAAGTACTTTAGACCTTAAAGACTAAGTAAACCTAGCTTACTAATATTATCACAAGCTTAAGAACTAGCTGAAAAGAGAAATAGACTGTTAAAAGGTTAATCTTCTATAAGTATAAGATATAGCTAATAAGGCAGAGAGGCTATAATTATATATCTAATATAACTATAAGTTCTAAAGTAAAAAACAAAAATATAAACCTAGTAACCACACCTAAAAGAGGTCTAAAAAGACTACTAATATAAGATAAGCTAAAAGCTAAAACCCTAAAGAAATGTAAAATAATATAAGAAATTATATATACTTTTAACTATTTAAGAACTTACCTCTAGCTAACCTATTAGTAGACTACTCTATATATAGTAGAGGATTAACTAACTAACTAGAGGTGTAGTATTATAATTATAATAAGACTAGATATTTAGTAAGAGATTACTAGGCGGCTAAAAAAAACCCTAGTATTAATACTAACTAGATGCTAAGCTTACCTCTAGTAAAAGTATAATTTACAAGTATATAAGTAAAAGAATTAAACTCCTTAGGAAATAAGTAAGTGCTAAGAATACTATTAAAACCTTAGTGCTAGTACTAAAAATAATACTAATTAAGTATATTATTTAAGAAAGAGTAATTACTTTATAAGTGTATACTAAAAAAGTAGTTTATATAAATATAAATATTAGCACTTAAGTTAATCTTATTAGTATAAGACTAATTAAGAGGTTAAGCCTTAAGGTAACTAGAGATTAGAAGGTACTAAGCCTATCTAGCTTTAACAAAGTAACTATACCTACTAAGCAGGTCTACTAGTTAATATTCTTTCTAATTAACTTCTAAAGATACTTATAGAAGGTTAGATAACTATTTATAAAGGTATAGTACCCTAAAGAGGCTAGTAACCTACTTTTGTCTTTAGATTTTATAGAAAAAAACAAAATTCTTATTAATACTTATATATACTTATAGAGCTATAAGCTTATTACTCTTATAGATATTATAATCTTTATAGAGAAGCTAGTAGAGAGAGAAGAACCTGCTTATATTATATATATATATAGCATATTATCACTAGATAAGCAGCTAATAGCTATTTTAGACAAAAAAGTAAATATAAGGTTAGGGATCTTACTACTAGAACTTAAAGAGTTTAAAAGAGTGTTTAGTAAATCTATAGTAAAAGAGATTCTAATCTTAGAGGGTGTAAAGTATATAATTAAACTAAAGAAAGGTAAAATACTATCTTATAGACTTTTATACTCTTATAATAGAAAGCAGCAAAAAGTCCTCTATAAGTATATTACTAAGAATATTATAAGTAAGCATATTAGCCTCTTAGTTAGTAAGGCTAGGTCTTTAGTCCTGTTTATACTAAAAAAGGATAAGATCTTATAGCTCTATATAAATTATTAAGGTCTAAATAAGATTACTATTAAGAACTATTACTTACTGCCTCTAATTAGAGACTTACTAGACTATCTTATAAGTATATAATAGATCTTAAAGATTAATTTATAGGATATATATTATTAGATTTAGATTAAGCTAAAAGATTACTAGAAGACTGCCTTTAGAACTTACTATAAGCACTTTAAGTATAATATTATACTGTTTAGGCTAATAAATATACTTATAATATTTTAAGTATATATTTACTAAGTGCTAGCTAGTATACTAAATATAGTTTATATTATATATTTAGATAATATTCTAATTTACTTAATAACCTAAGATTAATATATAAAGAATATATAAGAGGTGTTAAAAAGATTATAAAGCTTTTAGCTATATATAAAGCTGTTAAAGTGCACCTTTTACTAGTAAGAAGTTAAGTTTTTAGGCTATATAGTAACTTAAGAAGGTATTAAAATAAAGCTAAGTAAGATCTATATAGTTAATAAGTAGCTAACCTTACTAAGCTTTAAAGATATATAAGTATTCTTAGAGTTTTATAATTTCTACTAAAAGTTTATTTGTAAATACTTAAAGATTATAAGACTTTTTATAGTAATACTAAAAGGTAGTTAAAATAGATATAAAACTAAAGAGTTTACTTAGATAAATAAAAAGAAAGTAGTATTTTAAAAGCTAAAAAGAGTATTCTACTTAGTGACTATTCTTTAATATTAGGACTTAAAATATAAGTTAAGAGTTAAAATAGATATATTTAGTATAACTATATTAGGTATTCTTTCCTAACTGTTTAAGAATTAATAGCACCTAGTAGTATACTAGTCTAAGAAACTCTTAGAGGAGGAGTAATACTAGGCTACTAGCTAGTAAGAGCTGTTAGCTATTATTAAGAGCTTAGAATACTAAAGCTACTACCTTTTAGGGCTTAAGAATAAGTTTATATTATTAATAGACTATATAGCTCTTATAAGTATAGTAAAAGTATTAGTAAGAGACCTTTAAGAAAGGCTTACTAAATAGGTATATAAATTAGTACTTTTTAACTTTAATATTAAGTACTAGCTAGGTAAGATAAACCTGGTGGACAGCTTATTATAAAGGCTAGATTATATAGTAGAGAAAATCTTATATGTAAATATACTTTTAACTTTAGTAGTAAAACTTAAGTTAGCAGGGAAGTTACTAAAAGACCTCTACTAAGTAATTATACAGGTCTCTAAGAGTGTAGAAAATAGGATAGTTAATATATTTATTTAAGTTATATAAGCTAGTCTTAAAGATAAGCTTATTACTATCTTAGCTATTACTACCTAAGCTAGGTAAGCTAGAAGTAAACTACCTAAAGACTTAGTAACTAGATAGTAATTACTAGCTAAGCTAAGTTTATAAGAGATACCTTTAGTAACTATAATAGTTATCTTAGACTAATATATTTTCTGCCTAGTTATAAAAAGGCTTATAGAGAGAGAGATAGCCTTTCTTAATTAGCTTTTAAGTAAACTAAAAGAGCTAGTATAAGAATTATAAAAGAGAGATTAATTCTACTAATAGTAGTTAGTAAAGGTTTATAATACTATAAGAGAAGTTTACTATTATAATAAGTAAGAAATACTATTCTTTAAAAAAAGACTAGTTATCCTAAAAGAATATATAATAAGAAGGGAAATCCTCTACTAATATTATAATAACTCTCACTTAAGATATATAAGAGTAGTAAAAACCTTAGATCTTATTATATATAAATTCTATTAGAACTAAATCTTAGATAATATAAAAGACTACACCTTAAGATGCTAATATTACTAAGGCGCTTATATACTAAGATATAAGCCTTATAGAGAGCTATAATCTCTACTAATACCTGCCTACTCTTTTTAAGAAATTAGTATTAATTTTATTATAAGACTACTAAAAAGCACCTAAGCTAATAATAAGAAATATAATACTATACTAGTGATTATATACTATATAATAAAGTATATACTTTTTATTCTTATAAAAAAGATACTTAATATAGTAGAAATAGTATAGCTCTTATATAAATATATTAAGTATAAATATAGTTTACCTAAAGGGATTATTAGTAATAGAGATAAGCTATTTATAAGTAAGTTTTAAGAAGACCTAATAAAAGAATAAGTAACCTATTAGTAGCTGTTTACTATATACTACTCACAGATAGATAGACAGATAGAGAGGACTAACTAAGCTATTAGGAAATACCTTTAAGTGTATACTAATAACACCTTATACTAATAGGTAGCTTAGCTTCTAAAAGTAGTCTTTACTTATAATAATAGTGCTTATTATACTATTAGAGTTTCTCTTATATAAGCCTTTTATAGATACTACCTAAGGGTTATAAAATATACCTTAGAATACCTTAAGTTAAATATATAAGAAGTATAAGAGTATATTAAGATACTTTACTAAGTATATATTAAGATAGAGAAATAATAGTAGAAAGCTATAAAGAGATAAGCTAAATACTATAATAAGTGATATAACTTATAAAAATATAAGATTAAGTAAACTATTAGGCTATTAATAAGAAACTTTTAATTTAAATATAAGAAGCTAGTATTAAAATTTATTAAGGTAGTAATAGTAGAAAGAATTAGTAAATAAGTATACTAAGTATACCTTTTAGAATAATACTAGTAAATATATAATATTTTTCTAGTTAAACTCTTAGAACTATAGTTTAAAAAGTGCTAACTAGGTATAAAAGAACTATTAAAACTGCCTAAACTAGAAGAAGAAGATAATAAGTAGAAGGTTAAGAAAGTAGTTAACTATAAGAAAGATATAAGATAAATATTCTACTAAGTTAAATAGGTAGGATAGCTAGTAGAATATAACACTTAGGAGCTAGTAGCCTACTTAAAAAATATAATAAAGTTAGTATAGTAGTATTATAAGTAGAGAAAGTAAACATATAAGAAATAAGATAATAAATAGATAAACTATAATACTAAAGGTATAATAAGAATATAAATTACTAGTAACACCTAAGTAGCTAAATACTACTAGAAGAATAGACTGCTAAGTACTACTAGAGTTATTACTAATTAAAAAACTAATAGCTGCTAACTTAATACCTAAAGCTAAAAGAGTCTTATAAAGAATATAAACTATAATAAAGATTACTTCTAAGACTTTTTTACTAAGATGCTATAAAAAGTAAAAAGCGAGAATATAATATTAGAAACACCTAACTTACTAGACTTTAAAAAATACATCTTTAGAGGTATATACTTAGCCTGCTTAAGAGGGTAAGTAAAAGATAAAAGTAACTTACTACTAGAATTAATAACTTAAGCGGGTGTCTTAGGGATCTTAGTCTTATAAGTATACTTATAGGTGGTAAAAGCTAAGGCAGAAGGGGGGTTAGTAATATCTAGGTGACTAGTAGAATAATAAGAAGTTATTAAAGCTTAGGTGATAAGAGAAGAGATAGCTAATAGGTCTAACCTTAAAGAAGGGGCCTAAGTGTTAAAATCTAGCTTAAAAGCTAGGTTATTAGGGAGCTAAAAGCTCTCTAAGTTATCTAAGATCTAAATACTATTAGGAGACTAAATAATAGGAGATAAGAGAGCTAAGAGAGAGGTGATATAAATATAAGTAATAGGTAAAGTAATAGTAAGCTTAGTAGAAGTCTTATTAAGATTAGAGACAGAAATAAAAGCAGAGTGTAAGTAAGTAATAAGTAAGATAGTAATAGATAGAGTAGAAGACTTAATATTAGAACTGCTAAACTTAGACCTAATATTATAAGAAGGGCTACTAATAGCCTTATAGTAAAAAGGTTCTTAGTTTAGAAAGCTAACTTAGTATACTAGGGCTTAAATACTATAGTTATAAGCCTTAATAATAGTAAAAATAGTAGTATACTTAATAGATATAAGAAAAGCCTAGAGTGTTTTCTTTTTAATATTAGTAATAAGAGTGATAAATATATAAAGTAGTTAAAAAACTACTATATAAACAGTAAGAGTAATACTATTATTATAAAGATAAAAAGGCTAAGCAGTCTTAATATAATAATTTAATTTAGTTAGAGAAATATCCTCTAAGAGGCTAATATCCTAGTAGAACCTTAGGGTATTAATAGTAGTCTAAGCCTTAATTAACTAGAATAAGAAACTAAGTATCTTCTTAGTTAACTAGCTAGACTTCTTAGTACTAGTACTAGTAATACTAGACAGGCTGTTAGTAAGAGTTTAAAAAGCAGATATAGTCTTATTAGTAGTATACTAGATATACTAGTATAATATACTAGATAGAGGCTTATAAAGGGTTACTTAGTAACTAGAGGAATACTCTTTAGGGTTATTATAAAAGTAATATATAGTTAACTTATTCTAGAAGACTACTATAACACTATAAAGCTCTAAGAGAATCTTAAAAGATATTAATAATATATAAAAAGTAGTAAGAACTTAATAAACTTATAGTAGTATACTTTTACTTAGATTACTTATAATAGATATAATAAGCTTTAAGAGAACTATAAATATATAGTAGACTAAACTAGTTAGCTTTTTATATTAAGTAAAAAAAGCAAGAGGTATTCTTAATAAACATCTAGTTAAAAGAGGTATTTTTATTAAACTAATAAAAAATATCCCTTATGTAAATAAGAGATATCTAAGTGATAAATTAGTAATAGTAAGACAAGTAGACTAATAATAATACTTTAATAGTTTAAGTGTTATAAGTAACAAAAGAAAGTAGTAAAGTGAAATAACTTATAAAGGTTTAGAGAGAGAGAACTAAATAATAAAAGATATTATAAAAAAGTTAGTATAAGTAAGAAGAAGAAAAAGAAAACAAATAAGTATACTAGTATAGTTTATAGCTTAATAGCTACTAATAAACTACTAACTAATAGGCTTACTATTAATATAAAGCCTTATAGCTAACAGCTGTATAATAGCTATAAAGTAAGCACTAATTAACTACTATATTACTATAATAACTAAGGTCTTAAGTGATAGTAGTATAATAATAATAAAATAATATTAATCTTAATAACTAAGAATAGACTTATATATTTAGAGACTAAATAGCTAGAGAAAAGAGTAATTATAAGAAGATAAGCTTACAGCCTAAAGGACTAGCCCTAAGAGAAACTAGTACTAGGCTAAGTAGAGTATACTAAGAGTATAAAAGCTACTAAGTAGGATTACTTAATAATCTTAGTAAGCAGTTTATAACTGCTTGCTAAGTTAAAGTCTTATAATATATAAGAACTTATCTTAAAGCTTTTTATCTTACTCTAATTAGCTAACTCTTATATAAAAACACTTAAAGTACTATCTAAGTTAAATCTTCTCTAAATAGAGCTTAATCTAATAAACCTTTATAGTTATAATTATATCTTAGTTATAAAGTTTATTTATATTTATTAGTTTAGTTAATAATATAACTAGTAACTAATAAGATTTAGCTATATAATAGCTTTATAATAGTTTTATAGTATATATC
>WPDH01000153.1:155-23228 GCA_019137255.1 Corinectria fuckeliana | reverse complement strand
AAAATAAGTAATATAAGTAACTTAAACTTAACTTAAGACTAATTAAATTCTAGTATATAATTTAAGCTAAGTCTTAAAAGAACTTATTATTATAAGTATATAATTAGCTTTTCTTATAAAATAAACCTACTTATAACTTATATTATTATATATATATATTAAGCTTAACTTACTTCTCTCTTAGGTAAGAGTAGTAAAAGGTTTTTTATCTTATAGCTTATTATAAGAGTTTTTCTCTCTTATTATAAATTAGTTTAAGTTACTTAAAAGAAGAACTAAATAACTATAAGCTAAATTAGGTATAAATAAATAAATAAATAAGATAGTAACTCTCTTTTAAGTTAACTTTTTTACTTTAGTAAATTTCTAATAAAAGAAAATAAAAAAATTACTATTATTAATATTAGAAAACCTAATATAAGTAAGTTATTAGTAAAAAACCTAAAAGAAGTATTAAATATAGTATATCTTAAGGTTAACTTTAATATCTTAAGAGATAAGTAAGACTAAAAATTAGCCTACTATTAGAAGCTACTAAGAATTAAAGTCTACTTAAGAAATATAAATAGTTATACTATAAAAGCTCTTTTAGATATTAGATTAAAAGGTAATATTATCTTAAGTAAAGTAGCTAAAAAGTGTAAACTAAAAGTAAGCCTTATAAGAGCTTTTATAACTTTTTATTTAAATAATAAGATCTTAATACTTAAAAAGATAAAAATACTAGTCTTTTTAGGTAATACTTATATCTTATAAAGAATATATATAGCTTTTACTAGCTTTATATTTATTTTTTTTATCTTAAGAATACTATTTATAAGAGTTATAAAGCTCTTTTTTAACTATATAACTAAAAGAGAAAAAATATATATTAGATACTATCTTAAGTCTATAAGAGTTATAACCCTAGTAGTAGAAAGTATTTATTAGAAGGTTTTATAAGAGGTTACTTATAAGACTAACTAGTAATAACTTTTAAGCCTTCTTTTAAAGTTTTTTTATATAAGTTATAAGCCTTAAAAGATAATAATAATTCTAATATAGTCTAGTAGCTAAATTAGAATAGTAAGAAGAAAATTATATAACTTATTAGAAAGAAAGTTATTTATATTTACTTAATAGTTTTAAATTAAGTAAAAAAGAAGTTAAAAGATATAACTTATAAGAAGAAAAAGTAAAAAAAAAAAGTTAATATTTAGGTTAATATAATATATAAGTAGAAAAAAGCTAAAATTCACTTAAGAGATAATATCTCTTCTAATAGAAATATCTTTAAAGAAAACCTTTTATAAAAAAAAGAAAAGTAAAAGAAAGTATAAGACTTTTTAAAGTATAAAAGTAAGTACTTAAATAATATTACTTTTAAGTTTTTAGTAATTAAGAAAGAATTAAGACTTTTTAGTAAATAACTTTAAAAAGTATTTTATTTATTTATACCTAATTTAGCTTATAGCTATCTAGTCTTTCTTTTAAGTAACTTAAACTAATTTATAATAAGAGAGAAAAACCCTAATAGTAAGCTATAAGATAAAAAACCTCTTACTACTCTTACCTAAAAGAGAAGTAAGTTAAGCTTAGTATATATATATAATAATATAAGTTATAAGTAGGTTTATATTATAAGAAAAACTAATTATATACTTATAATAATAAGTTCTTATAAGACTTAGCTTAAATTATATACTAAAATTTAATTAGTCTTAAGTTAAGTTTAAGTTACTTATACTACTTATTTTTATCTTTCTAAGTATTATTCTTATTATTAACTAGTATTAGTATATCTTTTTTAACTTTTAATAGTATTTACTCTCTTAATTAGTTAATTAGTCTAAATACTATAAAGGTTAAACTTAAACCTAAGTTTAGTTTAACTTAAAACTATTTTAAAAGCTATTTAGATATCTTTTAAGTAAAATAGTTTAGTATTATAGTTAGTATTAGTATTAATATTATTATATCTTATAGTAAGTATATTATATATTTATATTACTTACTTAAAATATTAAACTATATAAGTCTTTTTATATAAGTATTTCTTACTTATTCTTACTTTTTTTATATTATATAATATATATAAAATTATATTAGGTATAAGCTATTATAATTATAATATACTAAAAAGATCTTACTAGTAAAAGTAAGATATATTATATCTTTTATATAATAAGCTCTCTTATAGTAATTATACTTAGCTTATTCTTAATATTACTATATAATATATTTAAAGTAAAAACACTTAAAGTATTACTTAAGTTAAATCTCTTTTAAATAGAGCTTAGTTTAATAAACCTTTATAATTATAATTATATCTTAGTTATAAAGTTTATTTATATCTATTAGTTTAGTTAATAATATAACTAGTAATTAGTAAGATCTAGCTATATAGTAGCTTTATAATAGTTTTATAATATATATCTTAATATTATTTACTTATTAAATATTTACTATAAGGTTTTTAAGTAAGCTTTTTATATAGCTAGTTAAAACTCTCTTAGTAATTATTATAAACTATTTTAAGACTTAATATATATTTATACTAAAAATAATAAGAATTTAAGTATTATCTTTTAAGAGATTTATAATTAGTTTATAAAAGAGAACTATAATATCTTTACTAAAAAGATAGTATAAAACTATTATAAGTAAGAAGTAACCTTTTAAAAGGGTATAATTAATAATTATTATAATATTTAATAGTATATAAGATATAATATTAGAAGTTATACTAAGTAACCTAATAATAATCTTCTTACTAAGATAAGAAGAGATTACTTTTAATATTAGTATTATTAAAAATAAAAGTATTCTCTTATTATAAGTAACTTAAGCTTAAGTTAAAGTCTTAATAAGTATTTTCTAAAAGGTAGCTAATATTACTTTTTTAATAGTAGTTATAATTATTTTTATAAGAGATAATAAGATTAAAATCTTACTACTTATATATTAAGTATAACTTATAATAGTATTAGCTAAAATTACTATTATTTTCTAAACTAAGAGAAAAATAGCTTTTAAGATAATTACTTTAAGTTTATATTTAGTCTTAATAATAAGATTTTTAAATTAATTATAAGTTATTTTTATACTAAGCTTAGCTTATAGTAAGAGTAGGTTTTATAGTAAAAGATTTTTCTTAAAAAGAGAAGAGAGATAGTTTATAATCTTAATATCTTTTATTTTACTTAGCTTATATATTATATATAATATAGTAATAATATAAGAGTAAAAAGAAAGTAAAAAAGATTTATAAAGAAAGTTAGTTAGGTTAAAATAGATTTTAAGAGTATAATTAAGATATAGTAAGAGTAACTATTAAATATTTATAAAAGGTTAATCCTTTAAGAAGTATTAAATTAAGTTAAAAGAATAATATTAAAAAAAAGAAACTAATATTTTATTATAAATCCTATATAATAAGAAAGCTATTTTAGCTTAAGACTTTAATAAGTATAAAAAACTTAACCTTATAGTTACCTTTTTTTAAGTCTTAAAAGTAGTTAAATATACTACTTAGTAAGCTAGTAGTATACTAATTTTAAAAAGCTTAAAAAAGAAAGTTATAAACCTTTTAAAAACTAGGCTTAAGTATTATATTCTTAAGAAATCTTATACTTCCTATTAGAACTCTTATATACTAGTAGTAAAAAAGAATAAAAATATCTACTTAATTAACTTAGCTATTTATTATTTATTTATTTATACTTTATAGACCTAAAAGGTAAATAGTGCTTTTATTTTATATAAATACAGAAAAAACTATAAAATTAGATAAAAACCTGTATTCTTTATATAGCAGACCTAGGTTAAGCCTCTTATACTATTACTATATATAAGTAAATAGTTTTTTTACTAGGACTAGAGTTATCTTATTTCCTAAAGGGCTAGGAAAAAATTAAAAAAAGGGAAAAAAAAAAAAAGAAAAAAAAAAAGGGGAAAAAGGAAAAAAGGAGTAAAAAAGAGAGAAATAGTTAACTAAATATTAAGCACCTAGTCTATTATAAGAGCAGAGTGGTTAAGTGTTAAAATTATACTAGCTAAATATATTTAAGTTGCTTTACAGTTATAGCTAAGAGCTTAGAATTTTAAGTGGGTAAAACTAGCTGCTAGTAGGTTAGCTAGCTATTAGTAAGTTAACTAGTAGTATAGTTATTAGTAAATTAACTTAGCTACTTATATTAACTAGTATACTATAAGAGATAGTTTTAGTCTTCTTAGTATAAATAAATTCTTCTTAGATATAATAATATATAAAATACTATTACTATTAGACCTTTTCTCTAGATATAACTAAATAGCCTTAAATAAAAAAAGTAAAAATCTAATAATATTTCTTATCTTTTTAAGACTACTTTAAATATATATACTCTCTTAAGAAGCTACTAACTTAGTAGTATAGTTTTTAAGAATTATTATATATATCTTATATAATCTTATTTTAAATATTTATTATACTTTTCTAGATAATATTACTATTAAGAGGCTAATAGAAATATTTAATAATAAGAAGGCTATACTTAATATTAGAAAGTATATCTTAAAGTATTTAATTAACTTAAATAAGATACTTATTAATATAAAACTATTAGAATATACTATTTTTAAAGAAAAATCTAAGTTCTGCTAAAATTTTATAATAGTTATTAAGTATATTTATAAAACTAATAGATAAAGCCTTAAAAAAGCTAAGATTATTAAAATTAATAAGTAAAAGATTTATATTAATATTAGAGAGATTAGGTTCTTTTTTAAAATAGTTAAATATTATTACTACTAGATCTAATATTACACTTAGATTATAAGGCTTTTAATAATACTTCTTTAGAAAGATATTAACTTTATATAAGATAATAACTAACAAAAAGTAATAAATTAACTAAAAGCTAAGATTATATTTTTACTAATCTTAGTAACTTTTAACTTCTTAGATAAAATAAGAGAAATTATCCTAATAGTAAATATAAGTCTTAAAAGATAAAAATATATACTAATATAACTTATTAATAGTAAGTAGTATCTAGTCTAATTTAAGTCTAAGCTTTAAAATAAGACTAAGTAGAGCTATAATACTACTAAATAAAAGTGCTAAGTAATACTATATATATTTTATTAACTAAGAAACTACCTATATAGTATTTTTTTTATTCTTAAGATAGATTTATAAGTTTTAGTCTACTAGCTTAACAGAAAAGCTAATAATATACTAGGCTTATTAATTATATATTAGATTAGCTATCTTATACTATTTAACTATAGTGTATACTATATATAAAGTATTAAGAACCTTATTATAGATAGGCTATTAAGAAAGTAAGTTAAACTCTTAAATAAGCTAGATATAACTATTAAAAAAGATATTAAGAATTTTATAAACTTATATCTTAATATAATATTTATTAAGAACTAATATAAGCAGCTAAAAGAGAGTTATAATAGAGAATTTCTTAAGCTAAAAAAATATTTTTTAACTTTAAAAAAGCTTATAAGAGTTAATATAAGAGACTTTTAAGCTATTTAGTATAAAGTTTTATTTTATTTTATTTAAAATAGTTAAATTTAGTAAAGGTTAAATAACCTAAAAGGTAAACTTATTCTTATAGTTAGGTAGAGAAAGATTTAAAAGTAGTTAATTAAGTTATACTATATTAAAAGAGGTTATAAAAAATAAAATATAATACTTACTTTAATCTAAAAGAGGTATTTTTAACAGATAATATAAATAGATATTAACTTAGCTATCTTTTAGTATTTTACTTGTTAAAATTATATATCTTAAAAAATAAAAAAAGTTACTATTCTAATAGTATTTTAGTTTCTTATAATAAAAGTCTATTTTAATATATAGTACTTTCTATTAGAATAAGATAAGAAGTATCTTACTAAGGCTAGATATAATCTAATAGGCTAGCTAAAAGCTAAGCTAATAGTTAAGCTAAATACTTATATAATAACTTTATTTATATAAGAAGTATTATAATATAAGAGTTAGCTAATTAGAGTAAGATAAAAAGTTCTAAGGTAAGTATTTATATATTATAAGACTTTAACTTAGTAAGTAGTTATAAACTACTTACTAAGATTACTAAGTAATCTTACTTAGTAGCTTTTATACTCTTAGTATATTTTATCTAGCTTAGTACTAGTTTCTTTTAGGACTAGTCTTTTAGGCTATAAGCTTATCTTCTTATAATTACTCTCTCTTTTAGCTATTTAGTCTTTAAATATATAAGTCTATTTTTAGTTATTATAATTAATATTATTTTATTATTACTATACTATTATCACTTAGAATCTTAGTTATTATAGTAATATAATAGTTAGTTAGCACTTACTTTATAGCTGTTATATAACTATTAGCTATAAAGCTTTATATTAATAGTAAGCTTATTAGTTAGTAGTCTATTAGTAGCTGTTAAGTTATAAACTATACTAGTATACTTATTTGTTTTCTTTTTCTTTCTCTTACTTATACTAACTTTTTTATAATATCTTTTATTATTTAGTTCTCTCTTTTTAAACCTTTATAAGTTATTTTACTTTACTACTTTCTTTTATTACTTATAATACTTAAACTATTAAAGTATTATTATTAGTCTACTTATCTTACTATTACTAATTTATCACTTAGATATCTCTTATTTATATAAGAGATATTTTTTATTAGTTTAATAAAGATGCTTTTTTTAACTAGATGTTTATTAGAGATACTTTTTACTTTTTTTATTTAATATAAAAAGCTAACTAGTTTAGTTTATTATATATTTATAGTTCTTTTAAAGCTTATTATATCTATTATAAGTAATTTAAGCAGAAGTGTATTACTATAAGTTTATTAAGTTTTTACTACTTCTTATATATTATTAATATCTTTTAAGATTCTTTTAGAGCTTTATAGTGTTATAATAGTCTTCTAAAATAAGTTAACTATATATTACTTTTATAATACCCTTAAAGAGTGTTTTTTTAGTTGCTAAGTAACTTTTTATAAGCCTCTATCTAGTATATTATACTAGTATATTTAGTATACTACTAATAAGACTATATCTGCTTTTTAAACTCTTACTAACAGCTTGTCTAGTATTACTAGCACTAGTGCTAAAAAGTCTAGCTAGTTAACTAAGAAAGTGCTTAGTTTCTTATTTTAGTTAATTAAGACTTAAACTACTATTAATACCCTAAGGTTTTATTAAGATGCTAGCCTTTTAGAGGATGTTTCTCTAACTAAATTAAATTATTATATTAAGACTACTTAGTCTTTTTATCTTTATAATAATAGTACTACTCTTACTATTTATATAGTGGTTTTTTAACTGCTTTATATATTTATCACTCTTATTACTAATATTAAAAAGAAAACACTTTAGGCTTTTCTTATATTTATTAAGTATACTACTATTTTTACTATTATTAAGGCTTATAACTATAGTGTCTAAGCCCTAGTATACTAAGTTAGCTTTCTAAACTAAAAACCTTTTTACTATAAGACTATTAATAGCTCTTCTTATAATATTAAGTCTAAGTTTAGTAGTTCTAATATTAAGTTTTTTACTCTATCTACTACTATCTTACTTATTACTTACTTATATTTTACTTTTATTTTTATCTCTAATCTTAATAAGACTCTTACTAAGCTTACTATTACTTTACTTATTACTTACACTTATACTATCTCTCTTTTAGCTCTCTTATCTCTTATTATTTAGTCTCCTAATAGTATTTAGATCCTAGATAACCTAAAGAGCTTTTAGCTCTCTAATAACCTAGCTTTTAAGCTAGACTTTAGCACTTAGGCCTCTTCTTTAAGGTTAGACCTATTAGCTGTCTCTTCTCTTATTATTTAAGCTTTAATAACTTCTTATTATTTTACTAGTTGCTTAGATATTACTAACCCCTCTTCTGTCTTAGCTTTTACTGCCTATAAGTATACTTATAAGACTAAGATTCTTAAGATACCTACTTAAGTTATTAATTTTAGTAGTAAGTCACTCTTACTCTCTACTTACCCTCTTAAGTAAGCTAAGTATATACCTTTAAAAACTTATTTTTTAAAGTCTAGTAAGTTAAGTGTTTCTAATATTATATTTTTACTTTCTACTCTTTATAATACCTTAGTAAAAAAGTCTTAAAAGTAATTTTTATTATAGTTTATATTTTTTATAAGACTTTTTTAGCTTTAGGTGTTAAGTTAGTAGCTATTTGTTTTTTCTAATTAGTAGTAATCTTAGTAGCACTTAATAGTTTATTCTTCTAGTAGTATTTAGTTACTTAAGTGTTACTAGTAATTTATATTCTTATTATACTTTTAGTACTATAGTTTATCTATTTATTATCTTATTTCTTATATGTTTACTTTTTTTACTTATAATACTATTATACTAACTTTATTATATTCTCTAAGTAAGCTACTAGCTCTTAAGTGTTATATTCTACTAGTTATCTTACCTATTTAACTTAGTAGAATATTTATCTTATATCTTTCTTATAGTTAACTACTTTCTTAATCTTTTACTTATTATTTTTTTCTTTTAGTTTAAGTAGTTTTAGTAGTTCTTTTACACCTAGTTAGCGCTTTTTAAACTATAGTTCTAAGAGTTTAACTAGAAAAATATTATATATTTACTAATATTATTCTAAAAGGTATACTTAGTATACTTATTTGCTAATTCTTTCTGCTATTACTATCTTAATAAATTTTAGTATTAGCTTCTTATATTTAAATTAAAAGTTTCTTATTAATAGCCTAATAGTTTACCTAATCTTATATTCTTATAAGTTATATTACTTATTATAGTATTTAGCTTATCTTTTTATAGCTTTCTACTATTATTTCTCTATCTTAGTATATACTTAGTAAAATATCTTAATATGCTCTTATACTTTTTATATATTTAACTTAAGGTGTTTTAAGGTATATTTTATAACTCTTAGGTAGTATTTATAAAGAGCTTATATAAGAGAAACCCTAATAGTATAGTAAGTACTATTATTATAAGTAAAGACTACTTTTAAGAGCTAAGCTGCTTATTAGTATAAGATATTATTAGTATATACTTAAAGGTATTTTCTAATAGCTTAGTTAGTCCTCTCTATCTATTTATCTGTTTATAAATAGTATATAGTAAATAGCTACTAATAAGTTACTTATTTTTTTATTAGGTCTTTTTAAAACTTACTTATAAATAGCTTATTTTTATTACTAATAATCTCTTTAGGTAAACTATATTTATACTTAATATATTTATATAAGAGCTATACTATTTCTGCTATATTAAGTATCTTTTTTATAAGAATAAAAAGTATATACTTTATTATATAGTATATAATTACTAGTATAGTATTATATTTCTTACTGTTAGCTTAAGCGCTTTTTAGTAGTCTTATAATAAAGTTAATACTAATTTCTTAAAAAGAGTAGACAGATATTAGTAGGGATTATAGCTTTTTATAAGGCTTATATCTTAGTATGTAAGCACCCTAGTAATATTAGTATCTTAGGGTGTAGTTTTTTATATTATTTAAGATTTAATTCTAATAGAATTTATATATAATAAGGTTTAAGGTTTTTACTACTCTTATATATCTTAAGTGAGAGTTATTATAGTGTTAGTAGAGGATTTCTCTTCTTATTATATATTCTTTTAAGATAATTAGTCTTTTTTTAAAGAATAGTATTTCTTACTTATTATAGTAGTAAGCTCCTCTTATAGTATTATAAACTTTTACTAACTACTATTAGTAAAATTAATCTCTTTTTTATAATTCTTATACTAGCTTTTCTAGTTTACTTAAGAGCTAATTAAGAAAGGCTATCTCTCTCTTTATAAGCCTTTTTATAACTAGACGGGAAATATATTAGTTTAGAATAACTATTATAGTTACTAAAGGTATCTTTTATAAACTTAGCTTAGCTAGTAGTTACTATCTAGTTGCTAAGTCTTTAAGTGGTTTACTTTTAGCTTACTTAGCTTAAGTGGTAATAGCTAAGATAGTAATAGGCTTATCTTTAAGACTAGCTTATATAGCTTAAATAAACATATTAACTATTTTATTTTCTACGCTCTTAAGGACTTATATAATTACTTAGTAAAGGTCTTTTAGTAACTTTTCTACTAACTTAAGTTTTACTACTAAAGTTAAAAGTATATTTATATATAAGATCTCTCTTACTATATAATCTAGCTTTTATAATAAGCTGTTTACTAGATTTATCTTACTTAGCTAGTACTTAATATTAAAGTTAAAAGGTGCTAATTTATATACTTATCTAGTAAGCCTTTCTTAAAGGTCTCTTACTAATACTTTTATAATACCTATAAGAGCTATATAGTCTATTAATAGTATAAACTTGTTTTTAAGCTCTAAAAGGTAGTAGCTCTAGTGTTTTAAGCTCTTAATAATAGCTAACAGCTCTTACTAGCTAGTAGCCTAGTATTACTTCTTCTTTAAGAGTTTTTTAGACTAGTATACTACTAGGTGCTATTAATTTTTAAATAGTTAGAAAAGAATACTTAATATAGCTATACTAGATATATTTGTTTTAACTCTTAACTTGTGTTTTAAGTCTTAGTATTAAAAAATAGTTACTAAGTAAAATGCTCTTTTTAGCTTTTAGAATACTACTTTCTTTTTATCTATCTAAGTAAACTCTCTAGTTTTATACTTATTCTAACTGTCTTTTAGTATTACTATAAGAGGTTTTATAATCTTTAAGTATTAACAAATAAACTTTTAGTAGAAATTATAAAACTTTAAAAATACTTATATATTTTTAAAGCTTAGTAAGATTAGCTACTTATTAACTATATAGACCTTACTTAGCTTTATTTTAATACCTTCTTAAGTTATTATATAGCTTAGAAACTTAACTTCTTACTAGTAAAAAATACACTTTAATAGCTTTATATATAGCTAAAAGCTTTATAATCTTTTTAACACCTCTTATATATCTTTTATATATTAATCTTAGGTTGTTAAGTAAATTAAAATATTATCTAAATATATAATATAAACTGTGTCTAGTATACTAGCTAGCGCTTAGTAAATATATACTTAAAATATTATAAGTGTGTTTATTAGCCTAAATAGTATAATATTATACTTAAAGTGCTTATAGTAAGTTCTAAAAGCGGTCTTTTAGTAATTCTCTAGCTTAATCTAGATCTAATAGTATATATCTTATAAATTAATCTTTAAGATTTATTATATACTTATAAGGCAGTCTAGTAAGTCTCTAATTAGAGGTAGTAAATAATAGTTCTTAATAGTAATCTTATTTAGACCTTAATAATCTATATAAAGCTATAAAGTCTTATTTCTTTTTAGTATAAACAGGACTAAAAACCTAGCCTTACTAACTAAGAGGCTAATATACTTACTTATAATATTCTTAGTAATATACTTATAAAAGACCTTTTATTACTTTTTATTATAAGAGTATAAAAGTTTATAAAGTAGTATCTTACCTTTTTTTAGTTTAATTATATACTTTACACCCTCTAAGATTAGAATCTTTTTTACTATAAATTTACTAAATACTCTTCTAAACTCTTTAAGTTCTAATAGTAAGATTTTTAATCTTATATTTACTTTTTTATTTAAAATAGCTATTAGCTGCTTATTTAGTAATAATATACTATATATATATATAATATAAGCAGGTTTTTTCTTTCTTACTAGCTTTTTTATAAAGGTTATAATATTTATAAGAGTAATAAGCTTATAGCTTTATAAGTGTGTATAAGTATTAATAAGAATTCTTTTCTTTCTTATAAAATCTAAGAATAAGAGTAGGTTACTAGCCCCTTTAAGGTGTTATACCTTTATAAATAGTTATCTAACTTTCTATAAGTATCTCTAAGAGTTAATTAGAAAGAATATTAACTAGTAAACCTGCCTAGTAGGTATAATTACTCTGTTAAAACTAGACAGGCTTAGTACCTTTTAATCTTTAGTTACCTTAAGGCTTAACCTTTTAATTAGTCTTATACTAATAAGATTAACTTAAGTGTAAGTATTTATATTTATATAAACTACTTTTTTAGTATATACTTATAAAGTGATTACTCTTTCTTAAATAATATATCTAATTAGTATTATCTTTAGTATTAGCACTAGGGTTTTAGTAGTATTTTTAATACTTACTTATTTCTTAAAAAGTCTAGCTTTTTTACTTATATACTTATAAATTATACTTTTGCTAGAGGTAGGCTTAGCATCTAGTTAGTGTTAATATTAGAGTTTTTTTTAGCTGCCTAATAATCTCTTACTAAATGCCTAGTCTTATTATAATTATAATATTACACCTCTAGTTAGTTAGTTAATTCTTTATTATATATAAAGTAGTTTACTAGTAGGTTAGCTAGAGGTAGGTTTCTAAATAGTTAAGAGTATATATAATTTCTTATATTATTTTATATTTCTTTAAGGTTTTAGCTTTTAGCTTATCTTATATTAATAGTCTTTTTAGACCTCTTTTAGGTATAGTTATTAGGTTTATATTCTTACCTTTTACTTTATAACTTATAGTTATATTAGATATATAATTATAACCTTTTTATTTTATTAGTTATATCTTATACCTATAGAAGATTAACCTTTTAACAGTCTATTTCTTTTTTCAGCTAGTTCTTAAGCTTATAATAATATTAGTAAGCTAAGTCTACTTAGTCTTTAAGGTCTAAAGTGCTTATAAAGGTATATAAGACAGTCTATAAGTTAAAGTAGTCTATTAGTAACTAGTTATTATACTGTTAGATCTCTATTAATTTGTCTTATAGTTACCTCTCTTATAAGCTTATATTAATATATCTCTTATAAATAAAGTTAAGATAGTTCTACTAGGTTAAGTTAATAAGGTTTCTCTTATAGTTACACTATTTAGTCTATCTAGCTATATAAAGCTTAGTTATAAACTATTTAATTTTTTATATATTAGTATAGTTAGGTTAAAAGCTGTTTTCTAACTTTATAGTGTGAATCTAGTTATTAACTTTTATCTTTATAGTATTTTTAAGTAGTATTATATAGTTATAAGTAAAGGGTTTTTCCTAATTCTACTTAGGGTTACTTATAAGATATTAAACTAGTTAGCATATTAGCTTTATTTATACTACTTACTGTTTAGCTAAGATCTTTAAGAAATCTTATATATCTAAGCTGTATACTAATATTAGGGTTTACTACTCTTATATTACTAGTTAATTACTAAGAATCTGCTTATATAATCTAGGTAGCAGCTTTACTAATAGGTTATAATTGCTTTTAGACCTCTTATATTAGGTTTTCTAGCTCTTTTTTTTAATATCTTCTAGCTTTAGTTTATATACTAGTTTTACTAACTTAATTATTTCTAGTATAATTTGTTTTATTTATAGTGGTTTTATCACTTAGTATATACTGCTTATAACACAACCTAGTGTTAGTATATAACTTATTTAAGCTATAGTTTATTAGAGGTTTATTATTATCTTTCTATTTATACTAATTACCTAAGTAGGTAAAAAAAGTTAAAAAATTATAAAAGTTAGCTAATTAGAGTGAGATAAAAAGTTCTAAGGTAGGTATTTATATATTATAAGATTTTAACTTAGTAAGTAGTTATAAACTGCTTACTAAGATCACTAAGTAATCTTACTTAGTAGCTCTTATACTTTTAGTATACTCTACCTAGCTTAGTACTAGTTTCTTTTAGGACTAGTCCTTTAGGCTATAAGCTTATCTTCTTATATATAACACTTTAGTATTATTATTATTATAGTAGTTAATAATAGGTTAGAAATAAGTAAGAAATTTATTTCTACTTTTAAAGCTCTAAAAATAAGAGTAGTATCTACTTTAACTTATAACCTAAAGGTAAATAAGATTATTAAAGCTAGTTATACTACTTTAGTATTCTACTTTAAGAAGTATACTTTAAGCTTAAGTATAAAATAAGTAAAAAAGTTATCTTATACCCTAATAGCTAACTAAGTAGCTATTTATATATATTATAAGAAATTAACTTTCTTTTTACTTTATAAGTAGAAACTAGTTCTTCCTCTAAAAGTAATAGTACTTATCTAAAGGATTATTAATTAGAATAATATTAAAATATTAGATTAATTACTTAAAGAAAGAATTTAGATCTTAAAGTAATAATAAAATAATATAAAAAAGGCTAAAGTCTAAATTATAATATATTAATAAAAGCTTACTTAGAGGATAAATAATAGCTATAAGAGAAATATTTAAAAAAAGCTTTTAAATCTTAAAAACCTTATACTAAGATATAATATTAAGTAGTAAGATAATATAATAAGAGAAGTAAAAATATAATATAAGTAAAATAGTTTATACTATATTAAGAGTTAAAATAAGCTAAAAGTTAACTATTATATTACTACTTTAGATAAGATTAGTATTAAGAGATTAATATATAAAGACTAGCTAAAAAAGTTTATTAAAAATAAAAAAGAATAGTAAACTTTAGAAACTAATAAGAAAGACTTTAAATTTTAACCTCTTACTAAAGATTAAGATAAAAAAAATAATAAGAAAGTATTAAATCTAATAAGTAAAAATAATAATAAAAAGAATATAAGTAAAAATAGAATAATAATATCTCTTATCTAAAAGCTATAATAGTACTTTAAAGTTTATCTCTTAAAGATAATAAAAGATAAGTAGTTTTAAGACTAATAGTACTAAAATAGTATTATAATAATCTGCTTTATAATAGTAAACCTACTAGACTATATAAGTTATTACTAAGAGAGGTATAAATAAAAAAGAAAATAAGTAAGATATAGCTTAAAATAAGCTTAATATAACTTAAGATAAGCTTAATATAGCTTAAGATACTATTATTAATAAAAAAACAGATAAAAATTAAAATATAATAAATAAGTATTAGATCTAGCTAAATAAGTAAGAGATATTATAAAAGAGTGCTAAAATTTAAGTTAAAAAAAAGTCCTAAAAATAACTAAAAGACTACTTACTATTAATAGTCTTAAAACCCTCTTAGTAATTCTTATTATATACCTTTTTAGCCTTATATATAGTATACTTAAGCTTTTAAGTCTTATTTTTAGCTAAGAGTAGTAGTTTTAAAATTTAAAAATAACTACTTTTATTTATTAACTTAACTTTTTAATTTCTATTAGAAGAAGTCTTTATAGTTTTCTTACTACTAAAAAAGTAGTTTAAAAGACTATCTTAAAAACTCTTTCTCTAATAGCTAAGTAGAAAAGTCTATTTATAATAAGTATTACTTCTCTAAATATAATTAGTATACTAGCTACTTATAAAACCTAAGATTAATTAGTAAGTATAAAAAAATAAAATAAAATACTTATAGTTACTTAAGATATTAGAAGTATAAGATTAAATATAATAAAAGTAAAAGATAAGATTATTATTACTATATAAAGCTATAAGTAAAGCCTTTAGATAGAAAGCTTAGTTAAGAGTATATAAAATAATATACTTTTAGAGATAACTAAACTTAGTATAAATATAAAAAAGGTAAGAATAATAATTAATAGTAAGTTTAGTACTAGTTTAAAAAATACTATTAATATCTTAAAGGTTATACTAAAAGGAAATATAAATATCTTAAGATATTTTTAAGCTTTTACTTTTAAAAGTAAGCTTAATATAAAAAGAGTAACTAAGATAATTAAAAGCTTTTTAGAAGTAAATCTAAATATTAAAACTCTTTTTAAACTACTAAAAAGTATTAGATTAACTATTACTACTAGTAGTTTTAAAAAAAACTTATAAATTAGTACTAGTAGTTTTAGTATAAAAAAAGTATAATATAATATATAATCTAATCTTCTTATTTAGTAGGAGTTTACTAGGTAAATTTATACTTATTAGTATTATACTTTATAAGATTATATAAGTTAAAAAAAGTCTTATATTACTAGGTAGTAAGTATTTTTTACTTAGCTTAAAAGGCTATTATAAGATAGTAAATTAATTAAGAGTAATATAAGTAATATAAGTAAAGTAAAAAAAAGAGAAAATATTAAAAGAAAAAAGAAAATATAAAAAAAAAAAAAGCTAAAAAGGTAAATAAAAAGCTTTATAGTTAAAATATAATAATTTAAGTAATTTATAAAAAGAAATAATTAAATATATTATAAGATAGCTAATATATAAATATTCTCTTAGGTATATAAAATAAGACTTAAAAACCTTATTAAGTAAGTAGCTAAAAAAGTAAATACTTTTATATAAGTTATCTTATTATAAACTATACTTTCTTTTACTTTTAATATTCTTTTTATATTCTCTTATATTTTAGCTTTTTATCTTAAATACTTACTTTTATTTTAAAATATCTCTTTTTTTTTTATCTTTTAATACTACTTATTTATAATAAAAGCAGCTATAATAATACTTACTATTAATAATAAGTTAAACTGCTTTATATATAATAGCTAAATCTTATACTTTAAAGTAAGAGTCTCTTAAGAAGAATACTTATAAGCTTTTTACTATTCTATTAAATATTATATTTATAAACTCTTAAAAGATATTATTTTAAGATAACTTACTTTCTTTTAACCTTATACTAACTAGAGCTATTAGGATAATAATAATCTAATTATTTTAGACTTTTACTTAGATACTACTAATAACACTTAGTTTAAAATACTATCTTATAATACTTATACTAAAAGCCCTAATAAATAAGTTTATAATTAGACTTAACTTACTTACTATTAAGACTTTTAGAGCCTTTTAAAAAGACTTTAATAAGAAGGCTAAGCTTTTAACTTTAAACTTAGTATTTTACTACCTATCTTAACTTATAAAATAAGAAATATTATAGTTACTATAAAAGATTATATTTATATTTTTAATTATACCTTCTTTTAAAATACTAGTCTTAACTTCTCTACTTATAAGAAAGGTAAGAAAGATAGTAAAAAGAATTATAACTCTTATCTTACTAAAAGTGCTAAATAAGTCTCTTATACTATTAAAATAAGCTATAAGAGCTATAAGAAATTCTAAAAGGTAATATTTAATAAGTATTTTATTATAAGCTTAGTTTATTATATTAATTATTAAATCTTATATATTTTTAACTATTATAATAGTTAGCTATACTATTATAACTCTTAGAGGTAAGCAGCTTAGTTATACTTAAAAGCTATAGTTTTAGCTTTTTAAGAGATACTAGCTAATTATAGTTTACCTTTTAATTTTACTATTATTACTATCTTAGTCTTTAAGTAACCTTTTAACTAAGAGTATAATTATATTATAGCTTTCTTACTTTTTCTAAACTTATAAGAATTTATAAGTTATATATAAAAGCACTTAATTAAGTAAGCTAGTAAGATCTAATACTTTAAGATTAATAAGGTTTTTACTTTAATAAATATAAAAGAGATTTTTTACTAATATAATTAAGTCTTAGCTTTTTATCTTTTTATTACTAATAATACTTTCTAAGAAATAAGTATAAAGTATATTACTAACTTTATTAAGACTCTTATTTTAAATAAGATTAAAATTAAAAACTAATAATATATTTTTAATACTTAACTAGTTAAGAATATAAGTATTAGCTTAGTAAACTATAAACCTTATAAGAGTTACTTAAGTATATTATCTTAAGAGTTATTTACTAATATTAGTAAGTATACTACTCTCTAGTAAAATAATATAAGCTTTTAATATAAGTATAATAAGTATTAGACTATTTATATAAGTAGTATACTAATAGAGAAGTACTAAACTATACTTAGTAGTCTTATCTCTTACTAGCTTATTTTTATTATCTTACTAGATTAGTTAATTTAATACTATAAGAACTAAGGTTTAAGTCTTAATCTTATAAGTCTACCTTTTAATAATATACTAGATAAGATTATATATTAGAAACTAGCTAACTTAAGACTAATAAAATATAACTCTAATCTAACTAACTTACTTATAACTTTTACTTTTTATATACTTATCTAAAAGGGATTTTAGGAATTTTTAAGCTTATAATTAAACCTAACACTTAAAGGTATTAGTATTACCTTATATAACCTCTAAAAGAAACCTCTTTTTAAGCTAAAGTTACTAAAGCTAGCACTTATAAAAAAAAAAGAAATAAACCTAACTAATATAAAAATAAAGCTTACACTCTTACTAAATTAAAACTATATCTTATCTTATATTAACTTAGATAAGCAGTCTTATTTAGATCTTTTTAAAGACTATAACTTTACACTTAAGCTTAAAAAGAAAAAAAATCCTAAATTCTAAGCTTTATTATCTACTTATAAGACTAACTCCCCTTTTTAGCTTAATACTAGTTAAAACCCTAAGAATATTTAAAAGGCTATTAAAGCTTTATAAGCTATAAAAAAAAAGGCTACTTTCTAGTAATAGTAAGATAATAAGAATTTAAAAGGTAATATTCTTATAAGAGATAAGTTTAAAGCTACTAAAGTTTTAAAACCTTATAAGATTACTAACTTTATACTATTAATTACTAGTATACCTCTAAAAGATATTACCTAAAAAGAGGAAAGTATAAGATTAGATATTATAGCTAATTAACAAATAGAAGCTACTACTAATAGGATAATAAGATACACTTTTAATAAACTTACTTTTACTTAAGTTTTTAATATTTAAACTTACTATTATCTTATAACTAACACTTAAGCTATAAATATACCTAATAAGCTTATAAGTTTTTAGTAATAGCTTATTCTAGTAGTAGTAGCTTATACTTTTTTTTAACTTTTACCTTTTACTACTTACCCTTCTTATATAAATAGATTAGCTGTTTAAAACTATACTTAAAGTAAGTAATAAGATATATTAAAATATATAATAAGATAAGAGAAAATAAAAAATAATAAGAAAGTAAAAAGGCAAACTAAAAGAATAAGAGAAGATATAATAAGTAGATATATTACTTTTAGATAAATTAGAGAAAGACTAAACTATTAACTAGGTTTCTTTTATTATTTAAGGTGTAACTCTTAGTATACTTAAGAATAAGTATTAGATTATAAGAGAGGTTTATAATAGTACTAATTAGTATAAGAGTTTTAATATATATAAGGCTTAACTATAAGTAGTTACTACTTAAAGTAGTTATCTTACCTAATCTTAATAGAAGATAATACTTTTTCCCTTTTTAATTTTAATCTCACCTTTTATTACTTTTTATCTTATTTTACCTAGCTGTTATAATAGCTCTTATTATTTATTCTTATTCTTATTAGCTAGATTACCTTTAAAAGTATTAAATCTAATACTTAAAAGCAGTCTAATCTATTTTATATTTTTTATAGTTACTTAAGCTGTAATCTTATCTATATATCTTCTCTTCTAAGCTAATAGTTTTAGTTAGGTAATTAGTTTATACTAACTATATCTTTTACTAATAAAATATAAAGCTTTAAGACTTTTATCTGTCTTATTTTTTACTCTATTATCTTATATTTCCCTTATAAGGTCTTAACTATTACTTAAGCTATTAGTAGTATATATATTATTATCTTTATAAAGAAAGGTTAAAAAGTTATTACTAGTTTCTTCTTTTTAGCTTAGCTTATATTAGGGTTTAGTCTTTTTAATCTAAGTGAGTAAGTTAGTAATTTTCTTAGTCTTAATATATAAAAAGTTATTTTTAAGCTTATTTAAGCTTTTTAAAAAGGTTTTTTTTTTATTAAAAATAATATCTCTTATAGTAATAACCTTATTAAAAAGAGAGTTTTAAATCTTATAAATATTTATAAACTAATACCTAATAAGATACCTAATAAATACCTTTAGGTTAAGCTTATAAAAGTGTTATATCTTTTTTTAGGCTGTTATAGTTATTATATATATCTTATACTTATAGACTTATAAGTGCTTAAGATATAAGCTATAATTCTTAATAATAATACTATCTTAGTAGGTAATATAAGTATAAAATTAATTATAAGAAGACTTTTAGTTAAATATATAATAAGAAAGCTTATTATATAAATAGATTATTATATAATAAATCTTATACTAAAGCTTCTTAAAAAGCTTTACTTTCTATCTTATAGTATAAGTCTTAGTTTTTATTACTTCTCTTAATTTTTCTATTTTTCTATTTTAAGCTTAAGTATTAGTTACTAATAGCTTAATTAAAATACTTTTTTTCTTAAGTATTATACTTACTACTTTTTTCACTCTAGTGATTTTATTATTATACTTAAAATTTTATAATATAATATAATACTAGGTTTTAAAAGATGTTAAGAATATATTAAAAGTGTTAATAAGATACTTTACTATATAATTTTAAAAATATATTTTCTAAATATAGTTAGACTAGTAATTTATAAAAAGTATAAAACTATTAAAGCTCTTAGTATTAGGTATTATATATATAAAGTTAATAGTAATCTGTTTTTTTAAGCTTTTATTATATACCTTTAGGGCTTAAAAGATTTAATATATAATTTTTACTATTAGGTAGTTATTACACTTAATAGTTAATAGTCTTTTAATCTTAATACCTATTAAGATATTAACTAGCTAGTTAAGAGCCTTAAGACTAGAATATTCTAATCTAAGCTATTATTTTATACTATCTATCTTACTTATCTTTATATAATATTACTAGGCTAAAAAGGCTTAATACTATAATACTCTTATAAGGCTCTTATCTTTAAGAATATACTAATTATATTAATTAAGTAAGTTTCTTATAACCTAGTAGTACTAGTTCTTAAGAGAGTTATTTTTTAAGCTTTAGTCTTATTAGATCTTATATTTTCTTAGTCTTTATAGTAAGATAAGATTATAAGTAAAGCTCTTATAATATATTATATTATATAAGTAAAAGTATTATATTTCTTTTTAAGGTGATAAAAAAAGCTAAATAGTAATATTACTATAGCTAATAACTAAAACCTTTTATATACTAGTATATATATAGTTACTAAGGTTAGTTTTAACTAGGTTTTTAAACTATATCTTATTATTAAAAATATATAAAGTGGCTTTTAAGTTAAGAATTACTAAGTTTTTTAGTAGGTATAAAAAGCTTAAAAAAGCTATCTTTTTCTCTGCTAAAAGTATAGCTAAAGCTTTCTTAACTTCTTATAAAAGTTACTTTTTCTTACTAAATAACTTTTTTATTATTTTAATCTTCTTTTTTAAATCTAGGTTTATAATAAGATTATAGTTTATAATCTTTTAGGTTTTTAGTTTTTTTTTAAACCACTTTAGTAAGTTATTTTAAAAGATATAAAAGTATTTAATAAGAGGGTAAAATTACTTATAAGCTAAGTATATCTTACTACTTAATCTCTTACTCTTATTATTTCTTTTCTTCTTATTCTTTTTTTTAAAAGGCTTATTATAAAGTGTAGATTTATTAGATTTTAATCTCTTATAGTTAGCTAAAAAAGCTTCTTCTTATTTAACCTTTTAGTTACTTTTTTAAGCTCTTTTTAAACCTTATATAGTAAGCTATATCCTGTTAGTAATTATCTAATATATAAGAGTATTATTAGTAACTTTCTCTCTCTTTTTAGACTTTTAAATCTTAAGACTATTACTAAGAAAGAGCTTAGTAAGCTCTTTTAGCAGTTAGTACTATATAAAAACTAGGTTAGCTATAAGAAGCTTAAGAGTAGTAGTATTATATATAATATATTTAAAGTTATCTACTTAAGTGTTTAAGTCTTTTAGGATTATTAGAGTAGCTTTAAAAAACACTCTTTATATACTAAGAGTAGTATCTTAAGCTATATAGTAGTTAATACTTATAGCCTTCTTTAGAGTAATATACTAGTTTTTTAAGCTGCTATCTAAGTTATAATTATATTCTTAAAGGCTCTTTTTAACTATATTTTTAACCTAGGCCTTAATAGTAGTAAGATTCTTAGTCTACTTTTTATATATATTATTATTAGTATTATACTAAGCTAAAGTTATTTTTATATACTTAGCTTAAGCTTTACCTGTTATAATAGTTAAGATAAAAAAATCTATTAAGGCTTTAAGAGGTAGTAATATAATAAGTAGAAAGAAAGCTAGTAAATTAGTAAATTTAAGATTAATATAAGCTTAAAAGTACTTAGTTTTAACCTTTATAATAAAGTGCTTATTTTAGCTATACTAGTTAGCTAATATATTTAGTCTAATTATCTTATTTAATCTTCTAGTTATAAATAATATCTTAGTAGTTATTATTAACCTTTTATAAATATTTAATAGTTACTCTTATTATATCTTAGTTATACTTTTAAAATCTATTTTAACCTAACTAACTTTCTCTATAAATCTTTTTTACTTTTTTTCCACTCTTATATTATTATTATATTATATATAATAAGTAGGCTAAGTAAAATAAAAGATATTAAGATTATAAACTATCTCTCTTCTCTTCTTAAGAAAAATTTTTTACTATAAAACCTACTCTTACTATAAGCTAAGCCTAGTATAAAAATAACTTATAATTAATTTAAAAATCTTATTATTAAAACTAAATATAAACTTAAAGTAATTATCTTAAAAGCTGTTTTTCTCTTAGTTTAAAAAATAATAGTAATCTTAGCTAATACTACTATAAGCTATACCTAATATATAAGTAGTAAGATTCTAATCTTACTATCTTTTATAGAAATAATTATAACTACTATTAAAAAAGTAGTATTAGCTACCTTTTAAAAAACACCTATTAAGATCTTAACTTAGGCTTAAGTTACTTATAATAAGAGAATACTCTTATTCTTAATAGTACTACTATTAAAGGTAATCTCCTCTTATCTTAGCAGAGAGATTATTATTAGGTTACTTAGTATAGCTCTTAATATTATATCTTATATACTATTAAATACTATAATAATTATTAACTATACCCTCCTAAAGGGTTACTTTTTACTTATAATAGTCTTATACTACCTTCTTAGTAAGAATATTATAGTTCTCTTTTATAAACTAATTATAAATCTTTTAAAAGATAATACTTAGATTCTTACTATTTTTAGTATAAGTATATATTAAGTCTTAAGATAGTTTATAGTAATTATTAAAAGAGTCTTAACTAGCTATATAAGAGGCTTACTTAAGAACCTTATAGTA